>RJWH01001928.1:227080-292441 GCA_004363575.1 Solenodon paradoxus
TTTTTGTTAAACAGGTACTTCTTTCTCTTCTTCCTTCAAAATGCTTCTTCCTTCTCTGCCCCCCCAGCCCCCCGCTTTTTTTTTTCCTCTCAGAAAAAAAAAAAAAAAAGAAAGAAAACCTTCTTGGGGCATTCTATTTTTTTATTGTAAATCTGTTTAACACCAGGTTTCTTTTCAAGAAACTTGGCTCCAGATTCCAAAATTGATTTTGATGTGACTATTTGTTCTACCTCCCTCAGAGGGAGAGTTTGTAGATCCTCAAAGAGCCTTTGCCACATTTTGCCATGAATCTCTCTTCCCTTCCTGTCTTTTCTTTGTTTGTTTGCCCCTCCAAAATTTCCCAGAATGGAATACAGTTGTGTGCCTTGTAATAGAAAGTTCTAACCAGCAGGCACATGCCATCCCTGTCAACATGGCAGCCAGCCCAGGTTATGCTGACCTGGGTTGTGCCATTGAAAAATGTCATTGCCTTCACTTGTTTACTAGCTTGGGTGAGATTTACACAGTCAGGCTTGATAAAAGTAATGAAGAAGGAGTACAGTTGTGAGAGGTAGGCTGAATGATGAAGGCTAGGAAAACTCCATCTGAATCATTTCTTCTAAATCCTCAGTCCTCAGGAATTTCTCGTAGGCCAAGGAATAATTAAGTATATATTTATTTATTAGTCAGAAAGTACTTCTACTTTAAAGGACCTTCTCAAGTTTACTAGGCGATGATTGATTGGAAGAAATTCAAATTATTATGAGAATTATTTTAGCTCTTTTTCATACAAATTGAGGTGGCTTTATAAAATTGAATAAGCCCTAAATCTAGACAATTATAAAAATAAAATAATTGGTGTTAGTATATCTGTGGCTGCTATCAAGTTAGGTGCTCCTGTTGAAGGCTTAGGTTATCACAACAGCTTCCCAAATTAATGACAAGTTGCCTTCTTTCCTCTTCTACTTGTGAGAAGATGTGTTGGGATGTGAAGTGGGGGAGAGTACCTGACTTCTGATGATTCTGAGGGACCATCTTGATGGGGGCCAGCGTCAACTGTGGCTGCCCCATGGAGGGAAAAGGGGTTGGAATAAGCTTGAGTTTTGTCCCACTTTCCACCGTCACATGCCAGTGTGGCCACTCAAGCCACAGGGCCATATTTGATGTGGATCTGTTTGGAGACCAAACAGGGCAGCAACTCCATCTCTGGTTATGATGGCAGCTTGGGAAGCGTTTCTAACAGGACATTTTGAATCGCTGCGGCCCTGTCTGGGCTCTCTGTGAGCCTGGTGTCGTGTGAAGCAGGCTTACCCAGCATTGAAGGAGTCTGTCCCAGCACGACCTGCCCACCGCCTCCTTCCCCCAGATGCTTGGGCAGGTTGTGATCACTGTCACAAGATCACTCTGCTAGATGAGAAAAACATGTACTTAATTCCGGACTGTGAGCCCAGTTGTGTGGATCACATTCCCTGAAGAAATGAGGATCTGAGTGTAGTGGCTTTTCAAAGATGAAATGAAGATTTGTTGGCCATACCGCCCAGGTCTTTTGGTCTTTGTCATTTTCTAGACGTTACACTGGGTTAGGGCAAACTAGGGGAGACTGAATGAAGACTGGCTCATTGTGTGGGAAGAGCTATCATGTATTTTCAATATACATTTTTGGAAATGGTTTGTGTCTTGATCTGTTTTGTAAATATCTGCATTTGAGATGTGCTCCAGAGTTCTTCAAATATTTTTATTTTTTTTAGAAGATGACCCTCTTATTTATCTTTGTGGAATGCTGCATTTTTAGTTTTCAATTCTTTTAAGCACTTGAACTTTGTTTTAATTGTCTAAAGTTGGTGGAAGAAATGTTTGTGGTTATGCATATCAGAATTTTTATAGATTCCTACACCACCTTCTTCCAATTGGAATTTGAGTCATCTGGAACTTACATAAAATCAAATGCTGTCTAAACTCAAAGTTAATTTTTTTTTTCCTTGTTAAGAATAAAAGGCAGTTTAACAAGAATAGAGTGGGAGAAAGCAGCAAACACACCTGTTTTTGTCTCTTGCTGGATGGGTGCTCTTTCCCTAGAAAAAGTGACTGTTTCTGTTTTTCCTTTTCATTCTTCACACAAACAGAGGAAATCTCTAATGGAAGCTTTCTCCACAAGACATATTGATGAATGTAGAATCTTAAACGAAAAAGAAGTCAGTAGATGTGGCTTCCTGGACTCTGTGCTTGGACCAAAAATAAAGCGAGTCCTCCCTGCTGAGGTTTGGCTCAGCCCAGTGTCCGTGGCAGTTGTTTCTAACTGGCCCAGCCAGCTTCTCTGGGCAGAAGTCCCCTGTGCCTTTGAAGGCTTCTAAAGATTTTTTTTTCCCTCTTGTAACTTTCATTGTTTTTAAGAAGAGTAGTGTCACCCTATTTGTCATTAAAGAAGAGTGTGGGAAAAATAAAATCACCCAAAGAATAAAACCGGAAAAAAAATAAACCATTCCCCTAAATTAATAAAAAAGAAATGTTTACCCATCACAGTTCTGTGGGGTAACTGTTTCCATGCAAGTTGGTTTAGAAACTATGAGAAGATTTTTCTCTTTGATTTTTGGTTGTCTTCTATTTTTAACACTGCTGGCATGTCTGCACATTGTGGTTGCATAAGAAATCAGAATAAGATATTTGGTATTTAAAAAGATATTTGGTATTACAGAAAATCTTGACTCAGGGTACGTTTTTCTGACACTGCTGTAGAGAGCTCGAATTCCCATCATAAAATAACAGGCACAAATGTCCAATCAACACACGCTTGCTGGCCAGCTTCTCCCTGTGGTCCCTAGAGAAGACTGAGTCCAAGCTCCTGCCCTTCTGAAAGGCTCTTCTGCATGGTGGCTGGAGGGCGGCCCCCACACTCAAGACCCAACCTGAAAGTTCCTACAGTTCCTCTCTCCCAGGACTGGTCACAGTAGGTCAGCCTTTTCAATAATCACTGACCATTACCCGGTGCCTACTTTGTGCCAGATCCACCACTGACTTCTTTTTAAATCTTTATTCCATCACCACAATCCTGCAAGGTATAATCTGCTAAGAGCATTTCTACAAGAGAGGCACAGCAGAGCACCTATAAGTTCCCTGTCCAGCAAAGGGATGGGGGTGGGGGGCTAGCAGAGACACATACACATGAGTGATTTCAAGAAAGGCTCTGTTAATAAGAACAAAAGCTAATGCTATTACAAGCTTACCTTGTGCCTGGTGCTGATCAGATGCTTTATTTGGAAAATGTCATTTAACTCTCATAAGAACATTCTGAGATAATTTTTTTTATCCATTTTAAGAGAGGAAACTAAAGTTTGGTGACCCTATATGTAATAAACTCAAGAACTGGCCACTCTGAAAGTGACAGACCTGAGAGTCAAACTCAGGCAGTCTGATGTCAAACTCACTTCGCCACCAGTCTGTTCAGGACAGGGACTGACAAAATGCATGAGTGGTGCATTGAATCTGGTTCCCCTTTGTTGGGGTAGCTGCAGGAGAAGGTCCACCTTCACTGACCCCTGTGGGGTTCACCTTAGTCCTCTTCTCCCTGAGGTTTCTTCCTGTCATTCTTATTGCTGAGCATTCAGCTCATGGAGTGACCATATCTCTATCGTAGCTGGCTCCTCAGTGACTGACTTTGTTGGCCTGTGGGCCCCTGGGTATGCTAGGCCTGGTGTGAAACTCCTTGCTTCAGAGAGTTCATAAATGTTAGTGTACATCAGTCAATGAATCTAACGATGGAGGGTAGGACCCTAGGAACCATGGTGATTATGATTTTCCTGTCATTTCTGAAGGAGGTCTGGGAGGAGCTTGATAGTGGGTGGCATTTTTTTTTTTTCTTCAGTAGACACCCATCCACACTATCAGAGTCACCAGAGCACAAGAGAAAAAAATTGCAGGGAAGTAAATGTAGAACTTAAGAAGAGCAAGTCAAACTCATAGCTATTTGCTGAGAAGTAAGGTTCAACATGAACACAGTAAGAATGAGCAGGGTGGCGTGGGGAGAATGAGCAGAAGCAAGACTAGATTAGAGAAGGGTCAGCAGTGAAGACAGGAGAGGGCTGTACCTCATTCAAGGGGCAGCTCGTGTTTGAAGCCTGATCTGATGGACTTCCAGGGCAGGGTAGGTGGGCTCTGATTGTAAATGGGCTAGAAGGTGGGAGTGAGGCATGAGAATGAGGAACAATTCAGACTGGGTACAGAGAGTTACAAATCCAGAGCTTTGCAGCAAAGGCAAGAGAAGTCTCTTAACAGTGTAGTCAGGAGAGGTTGCCTGGAGGTAGCAGCAACTGGCCAAGTCTTGAAAGCTAAAGAATGGAGGCAGGCAGGCAAAAATGAGGAAAGGACTGGGGCAGAGATTTAGTCACTGATAAGTGCAGTGGGCATTCGGGGTCCAAGGAATTGTCTGATAGAGTAGCAGAATCAAACGATGTTCCTCAAAGGAGTTTCAGTAGCTGTTAGGCAGGAGTAGAAAAAGAGTGAGGGCCCCTTTCCCTGCTTCAATCACAGAAGAGAGAATCTATCATGTAGTTGGGTCCTATGTACAAATGCACTGGGGGAGAAGGAGGGCTATAAAAATTGCTTAGTCCACGGGGTGGTGGTGATGGTGGTAGCGTATGTATTTATATTTATACGGTTTATGTTGAAGTATTAAAAGGGATTGTTAAGTTGATGGCAGTTTTAAAATGCAGTTAAGTGTCCAGTTTGCTTAAACATTTAAGAAATCAATTGCTTAGTTGAAAGAACACTGGCCCTAAGTGAGGCTGTCCTTTCAGCCCCAGGTCTGTCCTAACTGTGGGCCTCACCTCACTTTTCTGGACACTAGATGTTTTTGTTTCTGTTTTTTAATTTAATACAGTCAACGGTTGAATGAACTAAATGATTTTTGAGGGTTCTTTCATTGCTGCCTGGTGAAGTAGTGGTTTGGTCAACCACCTCCAGACAAAGCACAGTTCACATACATCCCAAGAACCTGGGTTTCACGTCTGGCCTGGGGGGAATAACAAGGATGTGCAACTAAATAAAATAATAAAGCTTTTTTCTCCTCTCTCTTCCTGCCTGCCCGCCTACTCACCTTCATTCTTACCTATGTCTTTCCTTTAATAAAAAATAAATAAGTAAATCCTATTGACAATTATCTCACTCTCAGGCCTCTGCAACATATACATAGGATGTGTGACTGGATCCTGGCCTGGGAAGAGTGAATTTTATGGTATTGCGAGGATGACTGAAGGAGACAGATTAAGCCCAAGATGTCTGCTTCTGGGTCCAAGTGTGAAAGGGGTACAAGTGAGATGATGGTGGAAACTGTAGAGGTAGAAGGTTGGGGATGGACATCGAAATTGCAGAATTAGAGATAGCACTAAAGGAGGTGATACAATACACTTTCTTCTCATATTAGAAAAAAAAAAAAAAAAAAGCCCAAGTTGATTGATTACTTCCCCATCCCCATTATTGTGCCTAACCATGCAGGTAAAGGTATTTATAGCACCTATAAAGATCTTTGTAAAGATATGCCATAAGTTTTTAAACATTCTTTTTTAAGTCAGGGCATGTTCCAAAGAAGCTAACTTTTCTGTAACTGCTGGAAAATGAAAACGTAGGAGTGGTTTAGAGTGAACTGGGGAGCCTGTTCAATGACTGCTGTTGAACTTTGCGTGAAGTATTTGTCTTCTGAAAATGATGTCTCATCAGTATTACAAGAGCATCACCCTCTCAGCTGGAGAAGAAACCATTTGTGCAGTCTTTGATTAGCAATACTTTAGATAAACAGTTTAGCCACAACACTTTGGAGTTTCTATTTGTACTAGGTCCTGTGTTAGGTACTAGAGCTGCAGTGACATCTGGGGTGCACTCACTGCCCTCAAGGACTGATGAAAGGGCCCGAGAAATGAGCAGAGAGAATTAGCATAGTGTGAGGTCAACAGTTTGTGAGTGTGAGTGTGAGAGAGGGGAGCATCGCTGATGCAGATGCTTCAGAGAAGGGATGATAAGCCTTCCTTCATTCTTCCTCCCATCTCTCTCCATCGCTTTCTCCTTTTTCTATCCCAGGTTTAAGTCAACCTAGAGAGAAACTTGAGGAAATTGAGGTTGTGTAACGGAGAGGGCTTATCTGGGTGGAAGATTTTCAATTTCCCGTGGAGAACCTAGTGATACCAGGTTCCTGAATGGTAGCCATTGACAGGAGTATGTGACTGTCAAGCCTAGAATCCAATGACTCTTGTGGAGTGTTTACAAATATCTGATAGATGAGGTGGGACTCTGTTGTGAACATTTTTCCCTCTTTGTGCCTGAGACCAGGCAATAACCAGGACAGAAGCTCTGGTGACTGGAGAGTCACTCTTGGTTGAGAAAACTCTTGAGAACACTATGCCTGGCATTTATATACAAACTTTCTGCAGATAATAAGTTGTCTTATACAAAGCTCTCTTTGAACTGATGTCACAGTGAGGTTCTACTAAAAACTAGCTAACTTTGCATAGGCAAGCCAGTCTGGACAACCTAATGTTGAAGCCTCCAAGAGGGCCTTCCAGTAAACAAATCATTCTGCTCTTTTCTACATGGCTTCTGAAGTTGATTAAAACAACAGAAAAATGGGTATCAGATTGTTTACAGGATCCAACTAGAGGACATAGCTCTAGGTCTATTAGCCAAATGAACCAGCCAAACCCTAGAATGACCCACCCTTTCCATAGACTGGAGATAGCAGGCATCCTCCATTCAGAAAGCTGGGGAAGCTGCAAATAGCACATTTTCTGAGGGCAGGACCCTCCCAGGAGGAGGGGCTGAGTCAGCTGAGCAGGGCCAATTGATTCTTCTCCAAGTGGCCAATGAAATGAATTAGTTCCTTCACTTTTCTGGGGCAACCTAAGTAAAAGGACAGAGAGTGGTCAGTTACATAAATTTTCTCTACCTAGAGAAAATTTATTCTTTTTTAAACTCAAAAAAGGGAGAAATAGAGATCTCTTCCAAAATTTTCCAAGATTTTATACACCTTGAGGTTCAGGTGCTCAGGTACTATAGGGAAGAAATCAAACATTTGCTATGATTATGGTGAAGTCACCTGAAACTTGGTAATGTGAGAAATTTTGATTAATAAAGATAATATTTGACATTTTCCCATCTTTAATTACATTATCTTACTGATCCCTGAGACACACTATGATATTGATATTAGTAACCTTATCTAACCAAAAAAGAAACTGAAGCATGAAGCATGGCCCAGGAGAGTAGTTATCTGCCAGTATGGCCTCAAGCCCACATATTTCTAACTCTACAGATAGGACTCTTTCCAGTTCTCCAGGTGACCATACTGTTTACAATTACTTGTTTAAGTTAATTTTATTTCAAGCTTCCTTTTTAGTTGTTATAAATATATTCAAGAGTGTAGAAAGGATAGCATTGTTAATTATTTGTCTTATTTTTATCTCAGTGTTCTCCTTTGGGCTTCTATCTTCACCTAGCCAAATTGAAAAGATCCTAGGCAGATGGTTGTCTTTTCTTTCAAGAGCTTCTGGAAATGCACTATTAATTCTCTAGTAGTATCTCTGTGTTCTGACAACAGGAGTAACCTTTAAGTTGATTAGAACGCAGAGATCATAGCTGAGTTACAACCTAATATGTTGTTTTAAATGGGAAGCATTTAAAATTTTTAAATGGGAGACTTATATACTCCATTCTGAAAAGTGTTTGAGGGATTAGTGGGAGGACATGGAGATATAATTTGTCCTGGTATATCCAAAATTATGAAATGATATTGTCCTGTATTTTATTACATGCAAATATACTAGCACCATCCACAGTATTAAGCTAAGTGGGTTATATACATGTTGGGGCATGGTGACTCATTATCAATTCACTTAGATTAACGTTATTTCCTTTTGCGTGAGAATTAGAAATCCATCCAAATGAGGGAAGGAAGCATTTGATTTATTTCTTTCCTTCTATGCAGGACTCACACTGCTACCCCTTCTGTCTGCCCTGTCTCTTACTCATAAACACACAATTACTTTGTACTGAATTATTTTCCACTAATCATATCATTTGGGGTGTTATGTCAAAAGTTTTAGTTCCCTTTGTTACCAGTCACCTTGACAATCACTCTACAATGGCTATTGGTGAAATTCTTTCACACACATATCTCTTCATTTTCACAAGAATCTTAAGAGGTAAGCACTATTGTTTTTAAAGAAGATTAAACTGAGGCTCATAAAAATGACTTGTTCAAAGATATAGTCACGTAGTCATGGCCAGGACCTGACTCTAGACCACAAAATTTCAAGAAACAGATGTCTTTGGGAGTGGCACATGACCATGTGCATAAGGCTAAATCTATGCTTCTCCTCTTCCCTTTCTTAACCCCCTTAGATATGCTCTAGAAGTTCCTCTGGTCTTTTTAAACCAGAAGTCTTAATTAGGTTTAAGAGCTTTATAGTCAACTTGGCTACTCCCAGGTTCTGTGACCAGGAACAAAGTTTTATCTTGCTGTACTTGTTTCCTTACTGCAAAATAGATAAAAATACCTAATTCATAGGATTGTTTTAAAATTAAAATAAATAGTAAAATAAATGTTACTGTTATATAAATAGGTAGAATAGAATTTTAAGCATTCTGTGATTCAGGGAGGCTGTTTTGTCTCTCAGGAATCACACTTAAAACTTACATCATAATATGACTCAAGGGATGATGAAGATGATAACAGCAACCACATTACTCAGTGATTACTCTGTTCAAACATTGTGCATATACCCTCCTGAATTCTTACAATAACTCTGCAAATACCGGGCTCTCCACTACAAGGTTATCTTGCCTCTAAATGTGGCCTAAAATTGGTGTCAATTTTACTCATCTTCCTACCCCCCTCATCTTAAAACAGTACTCTTTTGAAAATTAGAACTGTATTTTCCAATTTCCAGTTACCTAGCCCATTTTGTGTTCTCTACCCACCCCTCCCCCTTCAAACATCTCTTGCAATGGTTCCAGATGTCATATGAAAGTTTCCATAGTACCAGGGATGAAAATTTTCCGGACCCCGAAACTCAAATTCACTTAGTAGCTAAAAGTAAATAAATCTTGACAGTTACAGGAACCAACTTACTTGAATTTGAATGTTTTTCCTTTAAAGCAAGACTTTTCCAAGAAAGAATTGTCATACCCTGTCTCAAAAGGGAAAGAAGGAAATGATAATTAACAATGACCTTTATCCTAGTATGTGATGGAGATTCTGAGTGGTATTACACCAACTGGTTTATCGCTGTGCTTTAAAAAGTAAAAATACAGTTTTTAATCTGCCCTAATATTTTATTTCAGCTAATTTTTATTTTTTTGCCTAGTTCTTCCCTTCCTCCATTCCCCTCCCATCTGCCTTAAGTATGGTTTTTCAAGTCATGTCTTTATTATTTCTTTTTACCAAAAATAATTTTCTAGCTAGTACAAAGATATGGAAATAATAGAGCAAGAGGTTACTGAATTAGAGAATCATTAATAGAATAACTAGAATGAATTTCAGAAATATTATATAGATTTTAATCTGAGTTTTTATTTTATACTAATTTTACCTTCACTACTTCTTTTAAAAACTGTGATGAGATCGGATCAACCCAAGCCAAGATTAGACCAAAGATTTTCCATCTTCATTATTATTGGAAGTTCAAGCCAGTCTTTACTGAGCTCCAGAAGGACTTTACGTAAGAGAACATTAATCTCTTTAAGAAAACTTTTTTTAAACAGCCGTCTTTTTTTCAGCAGATATATGGTAAATTAAACCATACCAAACAAATCCCACCTTTTTCTTTTCTTTCCATCTACCCTTCCCACTCTTACCACTGAGTGATCTCTTCTGAATGGTGACCTTTCTGAGTCTGTGAGCTAATGAATTGTTAGAGATCTTTGTTGTAAACCTGTGTGTGCATGGATTGATCTTTGCCATTACTGCTGCTGCAGTGCAAAAGGTCGCAAGTGATGTTTTCATTTTGGTAAATGTACTTTTAATTCCAGAATGTCCACACTGATAATTAAATAATAAGCAGATGAAGTAATGAGAATGCAATTTGAATGGTCATTGAAGAGCTAGAAGTTGATGCTGAGTGAGGTTCCTGTGACAGACTTCGATGGGGCTCTACCTGTTTGTTCTGCTTCAGTGTTCAGAAATCACATGGGTATTTTAAAGATCTGAAATCATACATGTCTTTGAAGATGAAAATGAGGCAGCAATATTCCTCCCAATTAATCTAAAATGCAACAATTTGGCAGCTCAAAATTGAGGAGGTAAATTAGGTAGATCAACTAACCTACAAACAAAACAAAGCTGTTTCTCAGGAGTCTCTCCAATTTGGGGATTGTTTTATGAGCAAAGATAACATTGAATGAGCAGGCAAGAGTAAAACAGTACTTAGAGCTGGAATCACATTTTTAGGCACATCTTTTCTTGGGGCCCGGGAAAATCAGATGCTGTTTACTTTATTCATATATATTCATCTTCTCTTTCCTTTTTCCTCTCCTTTTCTCCCAGCTGTCTCTCATCTCTTCCCCCACTCTAAGCTAAAAGCCTAATCTACTTTATTACAATATCTGGTATATGGGAGGATTCTATTGGACTATCACAGTCCTAAAGAAAAATATATAGTGGGAAGATGAGAAGACAAGCTAGTCATTCTTCAGTTCTGAAGAGCTGAAATTTTGTATAACAAGGACAAAGAGGCACCCATTTGAGAGAGAAATTGAACAGCTATCTTAACCTTTCAGAAAGGGATGCTTAAGAATAGTCCAGCAACTGGTAATAGCTGACCTCAGTGATTTGGCGGTGAGTTTACAGGTTGAGACAGAATTCTCAAATAATGAAAGACAGGTTTCCAATTTGGTTTCACATTTTCAATTTCACTTAATGCAAAGGGTTCTTCATTCACTGTCAGCAAACATCCAGTGAAGTCACCTCTGTGCCAGGAACCATCCCAGCTCCCTCACGAGGGGGCGCTTCGGGGGCATTTCTCTTGTGGCCTTCCTGCAAGTGAATTACCCTGTCAGCTGGTCTTTCCAGAAGGAGTTCTCCACCCCACAGATGTTTTATTGAACTTCTCTTCCCCCAACTAATAGCAGCTTTTATTCCTCTCCTTTCTGTCCTGTCCACCTTTCTGTACCACAGGGCTCTTTGGGGTTGTTCACAGCTAGAGAAGATGGATCTTTCAGGAGCAAGTTGGGGAATTTAGTTTCTCTTTTATTCTTAGCAAGGACTCTTTGATTTTTCAACTAATAAGGCAGAAGACATCAATAGGAAAAGGAAAATAAAGACTTCCCTTGCCAACGTTGCTTAGTTACCTTGTCAACATTCCACTGCAGCCCAGCCGAATTCTCTCTGCATATTTTTATAGTGCACATGTTTTATTGCTATAATTGATCTATTAAACAGAAAATGTGGAGAACACATGGAGCTTCTGTCAATTTTATGCTGTTTATTTGGATTTCCATTTTTCTCTTTCCCTAAGTACTCACTCTATTGTCCTTTTTATTCCTAACCTGGTGATACTGTGAAGGAAACCTATCACTATCCACATTGCTATACTTCACTTTGTAACTTAAAAAAAAAAACCCAACAGCTAACCTCAGCACTATTTGTTCAAAAATAAGTTTGCTCCAAAATACTTTTCTCAAAAGCAAACTGGGTTTTTCAAAGCCAGGGACCAAATTTTAATGAGCTCTGTGTCCTAGTGCCTAGTCCTCTGTGTCTGGCACATAAAAGACCTTTTGTAAATGTTTATTGATTGAATAGGCAATTGACTTCAAATATTTATTAAGAGCCTTCACTAATGTGGGTGCTATTCATAACAGAGAATTTGCTTATAATTTCTACTCAGAGGGCAAAACGTATGACTTATTCTTTTCTTTCTGGAGATATACAAAGACTGAGAATAATGACTGTGTTGTTGCTAGTGTTATGTGTGTGTGTGTAGTCAAAGGCTCTTTTCTGCATGAGGCTGCAGGAGCAGCAGAAACAGCTACATTCCATCTGGCGGTTATAAGAAGTTCACTGCGTGCCTTCTAGGTTATGGGTTCTGTGCTCCAAATCAATCCAGATCAAGAGACTAAAGTCACTGTCACCATCTGTCAAGTTGATTGTATTCAAAACAGTAGTCTCTTCTTAGGCTTTTTCTTAACACACACACTCAGCAGAACACTGTTTATAAAACAGACTATTGACAAAACAACAAATGAAAGTTTATGTCATCATCCCTTTACCCAACTAGTCAGGCAGCGCTCCAACCCAGTGTTCCTCAATGCATATGCTTCTCCTGAGATTTTGTTAAAATGCAGATTTAGATCTATGAGGCTCAGGGTGAGGCCTGAGTCTCTGCATTTCTAACAAGCTCTTTTCATTTGATTAGGCCTTGGTATTTAAAGTGACATCTATGGACCTGTAGATTGTTCTCACCAAGGAACTTGTTAGAAATGAAGGCTCCATGGGCTCCACAGGCCCTTGGTCCCTGGTGGAGCAGCTATTAGGTCAATTGTCTTTGAAGGAGCAAGTTACATACCCCTGGGTTTGAATCCGGGGCCTGGGGTTGAGGTGGGGCAACCAGTATGAACAACTAAATAAATGTAAAAAAAAATGCAGGCCTTTGAGTGCCACCTCAGACCTATTGCATAAGAACCTGCATTTTAAAAATATCCTCTCTTAACATTTGAGAAGCACTGCTCTAACCACCTGATATACCCACAGTATAAATCATGAGCAAGAGTCCCAATGGTACGCTGAGTTAGCAAGACCAGATGAAATTCCTGTTCTCTTTATTTCAAAACTCTTTTGAGCACTTGCCCCCATATAGCATCTGACACTCAGATAAAGATACAGACAGATGCCTCTTTGTTCAGGTGTTCAGGCATGTTCAAGTTATCAGGCATGATAAATTTGTCATTATCCACCCTCGAATGCCTTTGTCTTGAAGCATATGGGCCCATTGACCAACCTACCCCATCTCCAGAAAACTTCAGTCTAGTTCAAACAGTTTGACTTGAATAGACATCCTCATGTCTGAGCATGTCAGACTGATGAGCACACTTGGAATAAGTCCTTAAGGAGATCACTTTCTGTTTCCTCGTCCATAAGGTGGCGATTATAATACCACCTGTTCTAGCTTCTTTTAGCAGCTTGCTGGAAAGAGCTCTTAAATCTACATGTGAAGGAGCTTTCAAAATACAAAAATGTCCATGAGATTTTAAGACAGTATTAGTGAGAAGAAATGTTATATATGTTTCTGTGCTAGAGAGCCCTGGGTTCAAAATTTAGTCTTACCATCTATCAGCCTTTTGATTTCCACCAAGTTGTTTTCATACATTTAAGACTCAATTCCTTTTTATATAAAATGGTCATAAAAATACAAAATATGCAAGATTGTAGTGAGGTAGAATGTAAATAATGCATGTAAAGGATCTGATACATACCAGAATTTAATAAATAGTTGCCAAGGGTAACACATTAAGGGACTTGGTTGAGAAATAATCCTCCAAAGATGATTTTTCCCTCAGGGAAGCCTGTAATGCTGAGACAAAAAAAAAGAAAGTGATTTTCACACTGGTCAAAGTTTTTAATAAATTCCCATCCAGGTTGAGGGACAAATATCTTGAAGTTCACTAAGTATTCTTGGAAAAAAAATCTCCATCTCATAAGTTGAATATGGAAATCCCATATGATCCTGCCATCCCACTTCTGGGTATTTATGCAAACAATACAAAACACTAATTAGAAGAGATTTATGCACCCCCACATTTACAGCAGCCCTACTCACAATAGCTAAGAATTGGAAACTAAGTGCTCATTGTCAGATGAATAAATAAAGAAGATATAGTACATATAGACAACAGAATACTTCACAGTCTTTAGAAGAGATGAAAAGCTGTCATCTGCAACAACATGGATGGAACTAGAGGGGATTATACTAAGTGAAATCAGTCAAAAGAAGGATAATAGATACCAGATGTTTTCATTCATAGGTGGAACATGAACAGATAAAACAAAGGAACACACGAAACAAAACCAACCCTTGGACACTGGCAACAGAACTGAGGTGACCAATGTGCAATGGGTTGCGGGATGCAGGGCAAATGGTATCAGGGTCCACTGGACAATGGTGAAGAACAGTTGGTGATTTGTTAGAGGGCAGGGTGTGTTGACATATATCTGAGGGATGGGGAAACTGCACAGATGGGGAACCTACACATACGAGGTTATTTTAATTTGCAAAACAAAGTTACTGCAATAAAATACTAAAAAAAGAAAAGAAGAATCCCCATATGTCAAACAAGATTTCATATATTTATGTATTTGTGAGCACCAGCCACTGCAGGGTTTGTGATGGGGAGGACTTTCTTTGATTACTCACATGCTCTCAGAGGTGCCAGAGGGTTCTGTGATGCACACAAGAACCTGGCACTGGTATGGAGGAACGTTTCCACATTGGTGTCCGTGGAAGCAGACACTGCAGGTCATGGGGAGTAGGACTAGTGATACTGAGGGACTAAAGACTACTGCTCAGAAGACTCAGGGATTCAATAGTGCCTCATTATCAGAATAGCATAACAGCAAGTCTTATTTGCTGGAGACTTGAGGGGGAGGTTGTTGGGTTGTTACTACTTTACTATTGGCAATTAAGCATTTGCAATACAGAGGGACAATTGTCTATTCTAAAAGAAGGGGAAAAACAAAAACCCAAAACAGTGCTTACCATTCTTTTTCTCTCTTCCAAACCTCTAGCTCATTTTTATTTTGGGAATGCTCTTTTAAGACCTTCAGTTTTTCTTAAGCCTCTTTTCAGGCAGCCTAAAGCTTTAGGAAAGTATTCTTTTGAAGAAGAGATTCCCGCTTGCAGTTGAAGGGGTGGATATCTTTCTGGAGATATTCTGCAGTACCCAGGAGTATGATTTCCTAGGTAGTCTCAGGCAGAAAGTGTCTTTTGACCCCTTTTCCACATGTGTCTTTTTGAGGAGTATGTGCATGCTCAATACCATGTAAAGAGTTAAAAAATAAACATAAAATACCTCTGGTATTTCAGTAAAAACCTATTAGGAAGAAGGTGGGATTAAGAGGGAGGACATGAGCAGACAGAGGCTGTAGGTAGTGGTCAGAGGAGGCAAAAACCAATTTGTTGGAATTGAGGTGTTTTATGATTGATTAGTTGATAGATCTACCTTCCCACCTGAATAACTGGAGAACAAATGCATCAACCACCAAGCTATGTTTGAGTATGATGACAGAACTCTAGGTAGAGGAAGAACAGTTCAGGGGATTATGCTTCAAGTTCTTTTTAACGGATTCCATAATGGGTCCTTCCGAATCTGCCCACAGCTGTTGGCTCATTTTTTTAGGACTTCATTCAAGAGTGGTTCAGTTAGCTCCTCTTTGTTTTCAGGCCACAAGGCACAGTATTCACTACCAGTCAGTGTATACTAATGATCTTGGGGGAATATGTGCATGGAAGCTCCTGGTAAAGGAGGTTCATGAGCCGTCAGGAAAGATAAGTTGATGGGCATTACTTTTTAGAATATAAGTCATGTGGAAAGAGCATTTGCCAAAACGGGATTTCAGCCCTAACCATGCTGTCTACTAGCAGTTATAGAACCTTGTTAGGCAAGAAATTATATCTCTTGGAGTCCCAGGATAATGATACCTATTACGAATCTACTCTAAGAATTTTGCAAGGGTCAAACGAGATCATGAAGAAAACATTGAAGATGTCAAAGCTGCACAGTCCAATGTGATTATCGGAATTTAAATTAAACTTGAATAAAATGAAACAGGTTCCTCGTTATATTAGCCGTATTTCAGGTGCTCAGTAGCCACATGTAACTAGTGGCCACCACATCAGACACCACAGATACAGAGCATTCTTGTTATCACAGAAAGTTGTATTGTACATCTTCACTTCAAGAGATGAGATATATCAGATATAAAGGATGGCACATAGTAGGGGTGGTCAGTGCTGTTGTAGTTAAGAATTCTTGCAAAGAGACTCGCCCTGGTGGAGCAGCAGTTAAGTCGGTCACCTCTGAAGGAGCAAGCCACGTACCCTTGGGTTTAAGTATTGGGCCCGGGGTGGGGAAGCAGCCATTGTGAACAACTAAATAATAAAATAAAGACACTTCTTAAACATACACACACACACACACACACACACACACACACACACACAAGAAAAGAAAAGGAAAAAAATTCTTGCAAAGAAACAGAACCCACTCAAGTTAACTGAAGTAAAACTGACTTTTCAGGAGGAAAAAAAAAAAAGACAGACCAGAAACACAACTAGGCTTCAAAAGGAATTGGAAACATTCCTGGGAGGTTATCAGGAACTGAAGAAGTCAGTCTTCTCACTCTTTCTTTTTTTCCCTCTTGTCTTTCTCTCCTTTAGGCCACTTGTGCACTTCTCTCTCTCTCCGATGTCAGTGACTTCCACTTCTTCTTCCTCTTCCTCCTTCTCCTCCTCTCCTTCTCCTCTCTGTCTTCCCCTCTATGTAGACCATCTTTCTCAATGGCACTACTCATGGTCCAATCAGGACTCAGCTAGATAGTTTTCATCACTTCTCAAGGATAGGGCCTAACAAAGGTTGGGTCCTGATTCCAAATTCCCAGGGGAGACATTCATACTGTTCAGCTTGGTGTGATAGCCACCCTGCTGCAAAGAGCAGTATGGAGGATTTGGCCAAAGCCATGAAGAAAAAGGTTGTGATGCCTTTTCATTGCTTTTTTTGTATGGTTCGAATTATCGATAACGGATTCTCAGGGGTTTGTCTTAACCTTAGTGTTCTTTATACAGAATGGAAGAGGGCACAGCCAGAAGTGAGATGGAAACTGGGTCCAAACTTACATCATTTCTTAGATATAAACTGGGTGCTAATGAACCCTATTCTCCCTTGCCTTTAGGAAGAAACATGAGGTTCTCCTGGAAATTATTCAAGACGAAGATGGAAGGGGCCGCTTAGAAGAGAGTAAAAGCTGCAGACTGCAATACTGGGGCCAGGGGGCTGGCAGTGGAAAAGCCTGTTGGGTTGTGATCTCTCTCTGAAAAGTTCCAGGTGCCTTTTTACTTCCTGCAAAAGTAAGGAAGAGAAGGAAGAGACCATGTCCATAGCCTTGAAGCAGGTGTTCAACAAGGACAAGACCTTCCGGCCGAAGAGGAAGTTCGAGCCTGGCACACAGAGGTTTGAACTGCACAAACGGGCTCAGGCATCCCTCAACTCTGGCGTGGACTTGAAGGCGGCTGTGCAGCTGCCCAGCGGGGAGGACCAGAATGACTGGGTGGCAGTGCACGTGGTGGACTTTTTTAATAGGATCAACCTCATCTATGGCACCATCTGTGAGTTCTGCACCGAGCGGACCTGCCCTGTGATGTCAGGAGGTCCCAAGTATGAGTATCGGTGGCAGGATGACCTCAAGTACAAAAAGCCGACTGCGCTGCCTGCTCCCCAGTACATGAACCTTCTTATGGATTGGATTGAGGTCCAGATCAACAATGAGGACATATTTCCAACGTGTGTGGGTAAGTCTATGACTAACTTCTTGGTTATTTGGTTACATGCCACCCAAGCTGGGAAACTTTGCAGAGGTTTCTTCCTGGGCTTCCTTTGAATGTCGAAGAGCACCCATTTCAGTGTTTCCCGAAACTCCATCACTCACATAGCCGAAGTTTCTATTTCCATATCTAAGAACTTCATTTAAATTTTTTAAAGGCCATTTGTGGACACAATTACTATGTGAACCTCAGTGGTACACATACCATATGATGAGCAGCACTGACTTGATGAAATGTTGGATTTGATCCTATTGTCTTCCTTATGACTCCCCAGCCCACCCAGATATCCTAGTAAGATTTTTATTTTTTAATTAATTGGTTTAAGTTACATTTACTCTGGTGCAATATTTGGTATTCATCCTTCAGGTTAAGAAATCCCCAACGTGAGAATGCATAGATGTGTGAGGATCAAACAAGCAGGAGCTTTGCACTCTGGGGAACTTAAATCCTAGCTTCCTGTTCTTCTCTTCAGGGGTTATGAGTTCCAGGCTGTACTGTTAAGGCCAGACCCACCTCCTCCCACCCATGCAAACGCCTTGTTTACTTTGTGCTGTGAGCCATAAAACTCTTCAAGGGGAAGGACCAAACCTTTGCTACCTCTTCTAGTTCTTTATGTTGCTGATCACTGGATTTTCCACCATAGAACTGGTTTTTAGTCCCCTTAGTTCAATAGGCAATCCTACTTCTCCTAGTGTATCTCCAGGGCCTAGCACAATGCCTTGGAACCTTTATGGGCACTTAGGAAATATTTGTAAAATGATTGAAAAAAAAAATACTCGTACTATTAGAAAGTATTTTTTAAAAGCCTGGAGATGGTTAGAGGATAAAAACAGTATTTGAAACACATTGTTTTAATCACTGCTGGGGGCTGGAGAGTGGGGGTTGTCCCCATGTGGCATATGGAAAGTTGAGCACATGGAAGTAATTAAGTATAAACCAGAAAAAAAAGTTTATAAATTGATTAGGGCAGTATGTACATCTTGAAATATTCAGCACACAAACCAATTTGCTCAGAATCCTGGTGTTGCCTTGACTTGTCCCGCTCCCTCCTGCTTTTCTGGCTGTCCCTTATTAAGGAAGGTGGGTGTGTGGTAGTGCAAACCCCCTTGGCTCATCAGCATAGGAAGAGGTAGGTTTCAAGCCCCCTTGGCCATATAGTAGGCACTTTGGAGGGATGGGCATTTCTTAAGTTCATGTCTTTTTGCACTTTCACTGAGTGTCAGCAGCTTCTTTTAGAGCTGGAGGGAATATTTCTTTTTCTAAAAGTATTACAAACAAGGGCCAATGCTTTGTGCAGAACATATGATAACAATAAAAATAAATAAGTGGGCAAGGGCAGTTCCTTTTTGTTTTTACCCTTCTGTTCTGTTCCTTGATGCTTTGAACTCTAGGCACTTAGGCTCTCAATGGCAGCTGTGGTTACCACCTAGAGTTGGTGACCAGAAATAACATCTCATGAAGCTTCTGGCTGTCTGCTTGGAAAATAGGCCATCACAGGTGGTTTTAGACTTTGCTTGGAGGAAATCTGTGGGTTTTGCCATAACTCTTAGAATAATTGACTTTGCTTTCTTTTTAAACATTTGCTTAGCCATTCAGTGTACTTAGAGAATAAACTCAGTCAGAATCCTCTGTTTCATCTCTGCTCCAAAGTACACCTGTATTTTGAGAGCTCTTAATAGGTGCACTGTGGTTTTTTTCCTCTTATGGAAAAATAAGTATGGAAAATGCTAAGCGAAATTGATTTTTTGACTGCAGGACTGTTAATATAGTAATGTACATTGTAAGTCTCCAAAAAACGAATATGTTGGTATGTGGGATTTCCTAATTTGAACTGGTGCCATTTTTTAAAATATGGAACACCATTAGCATCTGTTGGAAAATCTTAATCTACGTAAGTTAGCGTTGTCAAGCTTTTGTTTGTATCAGAATTATTTGGGTCTTTTGTTCAAAATGTAGTTGTTGGTCTTCTCCCTTAAGAACCAAATCAGAATCTCGTGGGTACAACCTAAGAATGGGCACTTTTAATAAGTACTCCTCATTTTTTGTAACTACCCAGAATGTTTCTCAGTTACCCAAAAACAGTCTGTTTCTCACCTCTCTGGTTGCATCCATTCTGTTCTCTTTTGGAATTACCTGTGTCTTTAGTGAATTCTAATGCATCCTATGTACCATGTCCTCTGTGAAGACTTTCACCCATTAGAATGTAAGTCCTTAAAGTTATGAAAAATATCTTTTTCATTTCGAGATGCCAGCACTAAGTCTAGCTTGGTGCCTTATTAGTTGTTGAATGTACAGATGGATCAAAAATAATTTTTATAAGGTCCCAACTTAAATATGGCACTGGTGATCAAGGCAAAATTAAAGAAATGTCTCTGAATCCTTTTGTCACCGTTCCTGGGTGGTTCCTGTACTTTGCCTTCATGAAGTTTAATTTTCAGCTTAATTTTTCCAAGGTGAAATGTTAGGGTTCAGTGAAAACTACTATCTGCCATCACCCTGAGGGTCTTCGTCAGCATCTGGCTCACCTCTGTTATTTGCCCTTTTACAATATTGTTGCTATCTTTTGAAAGAACTTATTTTTAGAAGTCACTGTTTCTATTAGAATTAATTTCCTCCTCTTCTTCCTCCCCCTGATTCCATCCTACTTTTCTTCTTTTTGATCTTTGTGCTGCCATAAGCCATTATCATGGAAAAGATAAAGATATCTGTCAAGATAAAGTAAAAGAATTCTCAGAAAACAGCAGACCCTGGGTGGACGAGAAATGGGGAGCTCTGCTTAGCATTATAGCTTTGAATGCTAGGCATATTTCTATGTTCTTGCATGGGAATCCAGAGGGTTCACACTTCACCTCCTTCCCCACTGTGATCCAACGAAGTAGAACCAGAAAATACTGACAGATGTGAAGGCTTCATCCTTTGGTATTAAAGGATATAAGCAGCTGTTGATTTCTGCCATTGAAACATGGAGGAAAGAAAAGCTTTCATCTGTTCATAGATTCTAGTTTAACTATGGTACCCTTGTAATTTCAGAAGTGGAGCTTTCTCTATCAGGAAAATACCAAACAGATATAGCTCCACTGTGAGCCTTAGTCTCCTTCACTCTCCCTTGGTTCCTGCCAGCTTCCTTTGTTAAAAAGCCAACAGATGTCCCTGTTAAAGCTCATAAGACAGCAGGAACTTTAGATGCATGAGCCACCTCCTCTTCAATCGTATTCCTTTAACTCTTTTTAGAGACAGTGACAGAAAAATAGAAAGTTATATCCTTTTTTAAAAAAATGCTATTGTCTGTTTAATTACATTAATTTTTATGCCTTAACCTCCAGGTTTCCTGTTTTTCTGTTACATAATAGGATTTAATATCTTATATCTGACACTCAGAAAAAAAATAAGTAGAAAACTTAGAACTCCTCCAACTCATGTTTTTAAAAAAGTCTTTGAATAGGAGGTACAAGAACATTTAGAAAATAATGACATCATCTCACCTACCTCTACGGTTTTAGAATAAATGATTGTCACAAGAGGGAATGCAAGAGAGAGAGAGAGAGAGAGAGAGGTAGGCAGGGAACACATATCTACTAAGTGCTAAGTTGCTAAGTGCCAGGCACTGTATTGCATTGTTAATCTTTCTTAATTCTTACCATAACTCAATGAAGTGGCTATCCCATTTTACCAGTGAGGACAGCTGACATTCTAACATGTTGAGGGGCTGTCCCAAGTTGCGTAGCTAGTAACTTAGAAGTTGGACTTTGAGTTCGAGTTGCCCAAAATCTGTGCCATTGTCTTCCACTGCTGTTCATAGCATGTATCATTATTTTGCAAATCTTTCTTCACATAGCTTTAGAGTTCTTAGTGAATGTCTTGTATGAAGAAAAAATTAAAAACTCTGACTTTTGTTTAACTTTAAAAAATGACTATTGTTTGTTGTTGTTCCTATTTAAACAATCGCCTTTGAAGAAATGTGTCCAGGTACTGTAACTTCTCCCACACTCCCTTCCAAGGACAGAGGACCGAGCCTCAGGAAGATGCCCTGTAGGGCTGCAACTGCCTTTACTGCCATTCTTGAATAATTCATTCATTCAGTAGTTATTTGTTGAGCACCTGCTCAGAAGCAGGCTCTATTTTAGGTACCAAGAAAGAGTAAAACAAAGTTCCTGTGCTTGCAAAGTTTCTGCAGTGTTCAGCATGTTGATGGTTGCTCCAAATGGCTCTGCACATTTTTCTGAAATAAGTCATTTGTTCTCTGGTCAAGTGCATTGTGTGGAAATACTTATATCCTTTTGGCAATCTAGCCCATGAGACTATGGCAGAGTTTCCCAAAATCCTCTCCCAAAATACTATGGCAGGAAACATGAGATTCTAATGCAGACATGGGATGTTGGAGAACTCAGTTTATAATTAACCTTTAAATTTGGACTTTTTATTTTTTATTGTAAGTTTCCTCCTTTTTTATTTTGATACAAATCTATATGACACTGATAAGACAGAATATACATCAACAAACTACATTTACAGTGTGATAGAATTAACTCTGAATTTATTGGTAAAGATACCTTTGAAGTGTGATAGAATTAGTCCTGGATTTATAGGTAGGGACTTGGATTTATTTAACTAGTTCTGCCCATGTAAGATGCCATGTGACAGTGAGAGACACATAACTTCTGAACTTACTTTTATCTGTTTGTAAACTAAAGATTATGATTCTGATCTCAGAGAACTGTTGTAAAGATTAAGTGAAGCAGGATGAGTAAAAGCTCAGAGTCATCAGCACCCATAAGAAGTGCTGAAAAAAATGTTTTAGTGAACTTTCTCTCTGCTTGTATTTTTCTACAGAACGATCAATCATAACTCAAAGAGACCACCAGATAATTTATGAACAATATCCCCAGAAAAATAAATATATTGTACAAGAATAAACAAGTTGTTTTAAAATTAGCAGTCTTCATAGCTAGAGTACTCTGACAGGTTGTCATCAAGTTGTCATCTCTCAAAGACTTGGGAAATTTCAGTGCTTCTTTTTTTATAATTAAACAAATAAAAATTTAAAAGACAAAGCAAAGCTCATCTCCATCCCTTGAACCCCCTCTTTCATAATCCCACCACCAACCTTCAACCCCACTGGTAACTGCAGTTCTGTTGTCTAAGTCCACTGGTTTATTTTAATTTTTGTTTTATCTGTTCATTTACTTCCTTTCCACAAATAGGTCAAATTATCTGATAATTGTCCATCTTTTTCTGACTTACTTCACTTAGTATAATCCCCTTGATATCCTTGCATGTTGCTGTGAACCGCAAGACTTTTTTCTCTCTCTCTCTTTCCTTTTTTTTTTAACTAGGTAGTATTTCATTGTGTGTAAATACCACACCTTCTTTATCTAATTATCTTTCAATGGGCAAGCTGTTTCTATCTCCTAGCTATTATAAAGAGTGCTGCAAAGAACACAGAGGTACATATATCTTCTCAAATTAAAGATTTCATTCTCTTCAGATAGATACCCAGAAGTGGGATCATTGGATCATATAGTAGCTCTACTTTTAGTTTTTTGAGGAATCTCCATACTTTTCCCCCCAAATGGTTGCACTAACCTGCATTTCAACTAATAATGTATGATTGCTTCTTTTTCCATGCTTTTCCTCAACATCCTCCACACTAATAACTGGTTGCTAGTCTTTTTCATGTAAGCCATTCTCACAGGTGTGAGGTGATATCTCATTATGGTTTTGGTTTGTGTTTTTCTAATAATAAATGATGATGAGCATTTTTTTTTTTTTATGTGTACCTGTTAGCCATCTATATATCTTCCTTGGATTTTCTGTTCATTTTTGATTGGATTGCTTGTTTTGGTGTTAAGTTATATGAGGTATTTCTATGTCTTGTATATTAGGCCCTTATCAAAATGTGTGCTGTGTCAATGTTTTCTTACATTCTTTCTGTCTTTTCATTTTGCTGATGTTTTCTTTTACTCTGCAGAAACTTTTAAATTTGGTCTCATTTGATATTCATTTGTCTTTGTTTCCCTTGGCATTGTGGTCGAATCCTAAACCATGACTTTAAAGACGATGTCATGCAATGTGTTGTCTGTGTTTTTTTCTATGTATCGTACAGATTTTCTCTGTGATGGAGCTCATAAATACCTCAGGTTGTCATCTCTTAAAGACTTGGGAGATTTCAGTGTTTCTTTAGGGGTTAAATCACCTCCTGGTTTCAGGTACAAATAGAGAAAAAGCCACTAGATGGGTCTTCTCACTTGGCTTTCAGAAGACTGATAGTAAAACCTGCCCATTTTCAGTGTCAAAACTGCTAACCTCTTGTTGTGCTCTGATGGTGGCCTGGTGGGTTAGTCCATTGCAGCACAGTCCATATACCTCCCAAGGACCCCAGTTCAAAACCCAGGAGGCTACCAATGATAAACAACTAAATAAAATCGAGTGCTCCTTTCTTCTCTCTCTTCTTGGCTACCTACTCGTCTTCATTCCTGCTTTCCTTTAAAAACAAAAGACAAAACAAAATAAAAACCCAGCTAATTTTAGTAGAGGATGGGTGTGGATTAGCTGGAAAAGCAGAGAGATAACCTACTAGTCACATCTAGGACAAGTTGCAGATTAAAATCAGTGTTAGGTAAAATTGCCTAATTTTATTCTCTCAATAGGATGGAAAAAGTTTTCCTAGAAAACTGAGTGTCAGGAATGGAGACACCCCACCAACCCTTTTCTGAGATAGCCTTGTGATCTGGCAAATTTTCTAAGGCTTTGGAAAGATGATTTTCTTTTGCAATCTAATAAGTTATTTGGCTACCCAAAAGTTTACTAGTTTGGAGGGAATAATAAAGTAGACATTTTCTGGACACATACGCACATACTACCTACACCCTTTATCTACATTGTCTTTTAATCTGTAAAACAACTCCATAAGCAAGTAATACAGCTTTGGTTTCAAAGATAAAAAGGATTAACTTATCCCAGTCACACAGGCAGAGTGAGAGTTCAGACCCATGGTTACTCAGATTCACAGACCATGTTCTCACTACTCCAACATCTCCTGTCCATGATGGTCTTACCCCAGAATAATATAACCTTTAAATTACCCCTGTCTTTAGGAATGTCCTTAGACAGTCACAGGGAGGCTGTGAAAACAGGGCCCTGCATCTGATGAAAATTACATTAGGTTTTTACTGATAGCGCTGAAGTTCTTCTCTGTTTATGAACTTGCCTCCTCTAGATTCTGATGCCACCCACGTTTGTTCAGTCGTGGAAAGTATGCAGAGACAGCTGAATTCACTCTTTCTCTTCCCCACTGGCCATTGGAGGATTGATGGTCTGTTGTAGACAGACACAGTTCTCTTCTGCCACCTTGCTAATCCAATACTGCAGCAACGTGGTGGCTGAATTAATGAGGACAGTGTTAAATAACCATACCACTCAACAATCCCAAGAGAGCATCCAGAGAGGAAGGAGAGTGAGATGGGGAGCACAGAGGGCCCTGACTGCCCTGTAAGTTAAGGCTAATTAACTGGTGTCCCAACCTACTCTGAGTTCTCCATTACCTGTGCTATGTAATTTTAATGGGCCATATCTCAGGTGACAAGTTGTTACATCTCAGCAACAGCTGGGAAGGGAAATGAGATAGGTGATATTTTGTGGAAAACAAAGATGAAAAACAAGGGCCATGAAAGGGTGGGGTGGGGTGAGGTGCACCTGCTGCCTTTATTCTTTGGTGGTGGTGGACATGGCTGCCTTCCTTTGTCAATGAAGACTGCGCTCTGGAGGTCAGTGCTACATGGAGAGGCAAGCCAGCTCAGTCTCAAGTTGTAAGGGATGTAGACATAGATCTGGACATGCAATGGGATGGAGAAAAATGACTTAACCAGAGTTCATACCCAGCAAAAGTGTGATGTTAGAAAGAACAGTTATATAGCAATTGAAGTGAGAATGAGATCCCCAGGAGCTTTCTGGGATTATCAATGTGGTCCCAACTGACTTCTTAAAAGAACACAGTTTTTTGTTTGTTTGTACAAGGCGTATCATAGGGCCCTGAAACAGGAGACCTCCTCACCAGTGGTCTGCCACCCCTCTAGATAGAGAGCAGTATGGATTCTTAATACTGACATTTTGAAAGGAGGCCAGATTATTTCCCTAAATCGCCATATGAAGAATGATTCACTAATGGTTTCTTTAAAATAAAGTGTAAGTGTAGGGATATGTGCTGTCTATAAGGTCACTGCAAATAAGACCTTTCTGATGTTTCATCTTAAAAAATTCATAATAGAGAATGGTAACTATCTGTATTTTCTTTCACATAATCATATTTTCCCCCCTTATATCTGCTTTTAGTAAAATAGATGTTCTAGAAAGATAGGACAGTTTGGGGAGATGGTAAATAGGAAGAGAAACATGTGTTTCTTTCAGACCTGAGTCTGAATTCAGTTATGCACTTGCACTAACACATTTTCTGTCTCTCTAAGCCTGTTTTCTAACTAAATGCTTTAAAAGTACATACTTCATGGGATTGTTGAGCAGTAAATAACACGCTGCATTTAAAACACTTAACACAGTAGATGTAGAGGAGGTATGCTTTCCATGGTAGCTTCTCCAATATCATATAGTATCACTGTGATAAAAGAGGCTCATCAGGTGAATTGAGATAAGAAAGGAAAGAACTGAGATGAAAATCCGTAATTATATCAAGCATTTGGCTGTGGGGTTGATCTTCCAAGTTCCCTTTATCTTTTTCTGTATCCTTTTGAAGCAGCAGAAGAAAAGGAAAAGATTTGTGAGCTGAGATTCACTTGGCTTTGTCTTGACAGCCAAAACCGGGAATGGGTTTACTACAGAACTTGAAGCATTTCACGTGCATAATATGTGTGGTTTCCACAAAGCCAGTTATTCCACCCTCTGATTGCTGCTACAGGTTGCAGGCCCAGCATGAAGCAGACACAGGGTGAAACAGTTATGACTGGTGCCATGTAGAACATATATGTTATGGAACAGATGTATTTCTGAAAATTGTGAGGCAATTGAATTTTTTTTGTCGCTTGGCTCATATTTTCATTTCTCAGAAAGAGAAATGAAATATTTAAAGAAAGTTTAGCAAGGAATCCTTTTATATTTTGTGAATACCTTCTTACTGATGTGTCTAATAAATCCTTAGCGCATGCCTTTGGGAGTTAAAATGTTTAAAGAAACAAACGGATTGTTCGTTCTCTCTCAGGGAAAGAAAAATCATTCTTCAGAAGAAGTAGTGGGTTTTCAGTGTTTCCACACTGGTCAGGCCAGCATCGTAAGACTAGTGAGCAGTGATGATTTATGGGAGAAGCTCCAGTTGATAGTCAGGTGTCCCCTTGGGGAATCTACCCACAAGTCAGGGAGCTGTATGCCTGGTGTGGCAGCCCAATGGAAGCTCAGCATCTGAGGATCACCAGGAATGGTTGAGATCACCTCCTTCTGCATCACCTGGGTTGCCTGGGCTGGCCTGGGAACCCTTCCATGGCCACCAGGAGCAGAGAGAAGAAAATTATTGAATACTGGGGATTTCCTTGTTCTTAGACTCAGATAAACCGTTCATCTTTGGTTGCCCCAAAGTGGGGAGATAAAACCTGCAGTGAAGCCATCTGTCTTTCTGTGCCATTGAAGAAGAATATGAGAGAGTATGTTAATGATAGGTCCCTGAAAACACATCTATGAACAGTCACTATGGGGTGTCATTTGAAGGCTTTATTTCTGATTTCCGAGAATACTGTAGAGGTAAGGGCTCATCTTCAGTCCAGGCTCAAATCTACTCCTTTCCCTTATAGGTGATGTGACCTTGGCAAGCCCTGAACCTTTCTGAGCCTGTCTCTTCATCTGGGAAATAGGGGTAATAATAATAATATCCACTTTGCCAGTAATGAGAATTAAGTCTTAATGCACATAAAGCTATTAGCGAGTTTCCGGTAGAGCGTTAAGTACTGAATAAATTTAAGCTTTATTTCCTTTTCACAGAGATAGAAAAAGGTAATACTTCTGATTTATCACTGTATGTAATGCTTGATTGCACAGAAGAATTTCTCTTGCAGTATACTCTGCACATTTTTTTTCCTTCTAAAGTAAAAATTGAGAAAAGCTATTGATTATGTCATAATTATAAGAGCCATCTAATGCTTCTGGAGTCCAAAGGAAAGAGGGGAGGAGACCTGGTGGTTGCTTTCCTCTTTCATTCTTCTCTGATAGCTTCTCATTGTCTTTGGCAAGGAACCTGGGGAATGGATCTGAGAGCAAGTAGGCAAGTGAGTGCCACATGGGGAAAACAAACAGCAAATAAATGGTTCATATAGCTTTAGATAGTGATAAATTATATAAAGACAGAGTTGGGAAAAGGAATTGGGATGTTGTAAGATCTAAATGAGCACCCTGAATTTTTTTGTCTGCTTGTCTAGTCTTAACAATTATTGAAATATGAGCTTATTTTAATGTGTAGAATAAGTTACTATGATAAAAATAATTTTTAAAAATTATTAAATATCTCAAAGATCTTTTAAGTGAGGTATAGCTATCATATAGTTATCATATAAGAAATTAAAATGATGAACATTTAAAAATAGTTATTGATTCATTGAAAAAATAATAAACTCGTTACATATTCACATAAACAATATTTATAAGGAAAAATAACTGTATTTCCCATTGAAAAAAGAAAGGAATTTAGTAAAAATAGATGCATTATTTTACTTTTTGTAAATCTCTTTAATGTCTGGGTTAATAGATGACAAATGGAATCTCTTGTTTGCTTCTGTTTTGATCTATTGTGATATGTTGTTTTAATTCAAGGGTGGTGTCACATAAATAGATGATTGGAGATGGGAGGACTTTGTGTACCCCTAAGAGAACCCCCAGGGATTCTTACGATACTTCGGCCACCACTGTTACAGATAAAATAAGAGGGAGGTTGTTGCATATAATTGGCCTTTCATGATTTTGATCAAAAGAACACAAATTAAGACTGCATCGAGGGCTTCACAGTGTCCCCTCTGTTAATGCTGACACTGTGGTAGTGTAAACCAGTTAGACAGCATTGTTTTTAAGGCCCCGTTGATCAGTAGGACACATACTTTGTAGTATTTGCTCAGTCATACTGTTGACTCTTTACCTACTATGTCATAGTCATGCAGTCTTCCTATCACTGACTTTCAGAGGACCCAGAAATAAAGGTTCTAATTAGTCTCTGAAGAATGTGAGTTCCCCCTGCACTGCATTCACATTAACCTAATGAGCTAGTTCAGACTAGACATGTAACTGGTAGTACTTGATGTATCCATAGAAAGTATTTTAAAATATGAATGAAATCACTGCTATATAATTGTTATATAATTTTGCATTATTCAATTGAAAGTGGTAAATCATCACCAGGTATTGTCTTGCAAATGTTATGCAACAGTATTCAATTTCAGGATAGATTTATATCTAGGTCAGAGAAGTTGTGAATTCCTTCTCCCCATCAACTGTTAAATATTCTTCTAGAAGGTCAGCATTAGCCAAGTAATATTGCAAGGTAGCTATTATGGAAAGGAAGTGAATGAATGATTTTGAAAGTATTGTTCTTTTGGATAATCTATGGCCCTACTCTTTCTATCAACTTGGATGCAAGAATTCAGCATTAACTCTACCCCAGGACAAAGGACACAGTGATAAAGGTGATTGTCAGTCAGCTTTACATGGACAAGGCTGCATTGCTTCTACCTGCAGATGGGTAGATATGAGTCTGGACAGACTGATCTTTGAATGGATTTATAAAAACATTTTATAACAAATGAAATGTGTGTTTTCATTGCAAGTGTCAGGTAAATCTCACACCTGCCTTTCTAAGTAGACTATGCCTTATTGAGCTTTGACTTTATGCACTTAATGTTAGTAGTATGTCTTCAATTTATTGACTACAATAGGTTAGATGTTTCATGAAGCTCACTTATTTTTCACAACACTTTTAGAAAGGTTTTTGTTTTTTACCCCTGGTTTCTTTTTCAAATGAGGAAACTGAGTCTTAGAGGGGCACAGCTCCTCTGACTCCATGGTGCTTTTTCACTACACCAGGGACCTCTGTGATATGTGCATCCCAGGCACCTGTATGCATTGCTTTGTATAAACACACAGACATAAATTTATTCCAAGACTGAGTGAGATGGGGTAAAAATAAAGTGATAAATTGAAGAAGCAAAAAGTTTGGCTTCTCTGGGACCACAGAAGCATGAGATCCTTGCAGAAAAATTCTGTGTGGATGATATAAGATCTTGCAAGTCATGGTTTTCTTACTTTCTCATCGTACCTTGAATCCTTGATTTTGAGTCATAATCTGCTAAAACTAGGAAGACTACAGCCAGTGTGACATATGCCCATTAATAAGGTGAGATTGATGGTTCAGTATGTCCATGTGTGTGTGAGGTGGTGATTGATTGGTTGATTACTTTTGTGTGTGTATCTTTCTTTCAGGGATAAAGGTCTCACTGGTTATGAAGAAAAGTGGGGATTGGGGAAGGGATAAACAATATGAGGCCATGCCAGTTGGCTAGATTTGTACCCTGTGGTTTCACATTGAACAAATGAACAGATCAGTGTAATTCGGTCTTTAACTTTAGACTTTCAGTCCAGTGTGTACTGTCTCTGGGCCTGTCTGCCTTGCCTCTTCCCACTTGGTCTGTTAACCCGGTTTCCTCTGCTGTCACACCAGGAGACGTATGTGGCTCTGAAATCTTAATGAGATTATACATGGACTTTGCCATGTATAAAGTGTTCAATAAATATCAGGTAAAATGATAACTAGTAAGTGTCAGTGTTGTATTTCAGTGAAATAGTTGCTGTGGTTTTCTCCCAGGTGAGAGGCTGCACACACTAATATGTGATTGAGGCTCCTGGAAATAGAGACTCTGGAGATGCTAAGTCCTCAGAAAGGCAGGCTCAGAGGTAGGTTTCTGTGCTTTCCGCTGAGGTGGACTTTTCAGCCGTGGTTTCTCAGTCACCCCTCTCACACATCTGACACTTTGGGGCCCATGTCTTTTTTTTTTTAAGTCCTAAAATATGTTGACTCAAAATAACCCTGGTATCTGTCTGCGCTTATCAGTCTGGGATGATTCACAGGGCTGCTTGGACTCGGTGTTACTTCAGGTCCTCCAGGTGCATGTCGCCCCTGCAGCTCCAGGTCTCCCTGGGGCTGCAGGCAGCTGGCCTTTGAGGAAGGTCCCTGGGGCACTCTTTCAGCTTATTATAAATGCGATCAAAACAGGAGTATGGGTTTTTTTCAGATAAAAGTGGCTAGCCTTTTCCAGGGCACTTTGGAAAGTAAATATTATCAAAGTGAGCCATTTAAGTTACTGAAAATATCAATCCATAAGGATAGGTTGAAGCTGCTAAGTTTCAGGAACTAAGTTCATGGTTATTCATTCAACAAGTGTTTATTAAGCACCTTATATTCCAAGTATTGTAATACAAAGTTGGCCTGGTCCTTGTGCCTATCCCTGGGGGTTCCTCACCCCTGAGAGCCTTTGTTCCCACAGCCAAGCGTATGACTCCTGTCATCAACTTAGATCCACTGGAGCTCTGACCTTCTTTACACATTTTGGTGGCAGGATAAAGTCTCTTAATTTATTTTTTAGGACAATCCCATGCCCCAGATTGCAAAATCAGAACTGGGTTCTTGCCTAGGGCTCTACTTGATAACCTAGTCCTTTAAAGACTGGCTCCCCACCTTGTCTGCCCAGTTGTGTCATATGGGAGTCATACTTCTGCTGTCTAGACCAATGACAGAGTCTCTACTACTTGATGCTAGCCCTGTCCATGTTCAGCACGAGCCAGCAGCCAGTTCCTCTGCCAGTACCTCCACCCCGCCTTCGCCCCAGCACTCTGCTATGGGTAGGGCTCCCTCTGTCACCTCTTGCTGAATTTGCACCTAAACACCTGCCTTATCTTCATGGTGGGAAGGGTGGGTGGTGGGAGAAGCATCCTGAACTTACTCCCACTGAACAGGGACTCTTACCACCAACTCAGCAGCAGCAGTTCTGAAGCCAGCCACAACATGGGCTGGACACCCTGCTTCGAGCAGGAAGCAAGTGAGGGCTCCCACTAGGGCAGGGATGGGATTCTGAGTCAAGTTCCCTTCTAGCTTCTAGTACCTTGAATTTATTGCTCAGGCTTTTTCTAAGGCTAATGCATTGCTTCTTTCCCAGAGTGAATTTGTAGTACGAGTCTTTGTTAAGAGTATGTGTAGCCCTTCCTTAAAAGTCATCTCTGTACCCTTGGCTCTTATAGTTATTATTCCTCTGAATGTGGCTTCTAAAAGATAAACTGATTTGTTTAACAGTGTCTTAATGGTGTTGCAACTAAATAAGAAAAGGAAAAAGTGTATCCTGGTAATTGCCTGGGAAGCCATACCCAGAGCTTTCTATTCATCTAACCCAGAAGGCCATCTCAATTTAAAAATTAGTTATGTGGCCTTCTGTTCTTCCATAGCTTCTAGATGCATTTTTGTTTTCAGTAGGATCTAGTAAAGTTGATTTTCCATGCTTTTGGAAAGTTCCAGACTAAATATACCTCAGTATATTTTTAATGACATGATGAAAAACAGAACTCTTCTCTCTTCCTTAGAATTAAGGAGCTTCAGATAGATATAAGACAGGCAGATGTATCCCAAGGGATGGCTCTTCTGTTGCATAGCTCACTGTTCATGAATAGTGAGTTTGACAAATGTAAGATGCATCAGTGATTTTTGAAAGGGCGGACTCTGTTGACAATGTTACATGATTTGTAGTGGTTAAAGATGTCATTAGAAATGACTCTGCTGGGTTATTTTTTTAATGTCTATCAAATGAATCATATTCATCAATGATCATTAAATAAATAGGCTGCATATAAACAAATTTGATAACAGAGCCATGGCCCCTGGCTAATGTTCAATAAAATGGGAAATGTCCCCTTGCTGTCAGTGAGGACTTGAAATTCACCAAAAAAGGCTAAATCAACAAATACTTCAATAATTATATAGACCCAGTGAAGTCAGAATTTTAAACAGAAGTTTTGTATTAGTTCCTTGTAGTCTAAGAGCTTTTAATGCTCAGAGGGGTACAACCCTTTAATCCATTTTCTGCATAGCAGATATTTTCTTAAAAAGCGTAAATCAGATTATATTAATTCCCTGCTTTTAAAAACCCTAACATCTTCCCACTGCAACCAGAAAAACAAGTCCTTCTCTTGACTCTTGAGGCAGATTCACTTCAGGAGCAGACTCTGGCTACCTCTCTGACCTCCTCCTCCGGCACCATTCCCCCTGCTCACTGGGCTCCAGCTGTCCTGGCCTCCTTTGTGCTTCTCAGTCAACCCCCTGTAACTCCTCCTCCCACTTCCTGCCCCCAAGCCTTTGCACTTTCTATTCCTAATGCCTGGAATCCTGTGCCCTGGATATTAGCATAGCTGGCTCCTTAATCAGGTCTCAGTTCAAATTTCCTCTGTGCGGAGCTCCATGTAGTGTGACAGAGATCCCTTCTGTTTGGAAGATCATCCCATCTAAACTCTTAATATTATTTTTAATCTGAAGGTGTCTTATTCATTTATATTGGCTAACAGGGTTAAGAGAACCAGTAATCTCTTCCTGAAAATCATTATAATAAACCTAAAATATTACCTTTTTTCTATGGACACAGTTGCCTGAAAGTTGTCTAATTCAACACATATTTACTTACTATGTGCCCAGTATGGTAGTAATTTCAGAAGCTAATCAGACAGTCAGTGAATACTTACTGAGTTTTTCAAATGTGCCAGACAGTGAGTGTGCTAGTGTGCCAAACACTGGAAGACAGGGATAAACAATAAAAAGCATAACCTCCTTGCAGAACTTAAAATCAAATAGTGGAGTGAGGTATTATAAAGGATGGAAGCTCCCTGAGTGCAGAAATCTCTCTTGTTCAATGCTACACCCCCAGAGGCCAGAGCAGTGCCTGGCACAAGCAGGTGCTCTGTATAAGTTGATGAATAAACAAGTGAAAGAAATCATTGCAAGTGTGAGAAGATTAGCAGAGAAAAATGCAGTGAGCCAAGTATACAAAATAAAATTCACACACAAATATTCCCAAACACACTAAGTCCCTAACAGGAGTTCAGAAATGACATTGAAGGTGAGATCTGAAGAGTGAGTGGGACTAAGCTTAGAAAGAGAAGGTAGAGAGGTGTTCTGGGCCGAAGGAGAGAGCAACATGGAAAAATGTAAGAAAGTGTGGCATCTCTGAAGAACTGAAAGAAGGCAAATATGAGTGCTGTTTAGTGAGGGAGGCAGCAGTGACGTGTAATGAGTTCACAGAAGTAACTGGCTACCTCTCTGACCTCCTCCTCCGGCACCATTCCCCCTGCTCCCTGGGCTCCAGCTGTCCTGGCCTCCTTTGTGCTTCTCAGTCAACCCCCTGTAACTCCTCCTCCCACTTCCTGCCCCCAAGCCTTTGCACTTTCTATTCCTAATGCCTGGAATCCTGCTTTGGAGACTGTGCAAGAGACACAGAGGTCCTGGGAAGAGCTTCTACTGTCATAGGAAGGTTCTGAAGGCAAATGAGCACCATGATAAGACTTGAATGCAAAAATGATTGTACTGGCTGCAGACTAGGGAGGGTGGGGAGGAAAGATGGATGCAGAGATTCGTTAGGAGCTCATTGCAGTGGTCCAGATAAGCGATGGTGAGAGCTCAAACTCAAGTGTTGAGAGAATTGGGTGGATTAGAGAGGTTTAGGAAGGAGAATTAGTGATCAAATATATGGGAGGTAGAGCAATTGGAAGAAAGAGTAACTCCTAGGTTTCCAAACTAAGCAATTCAGTAGAGCCATTTACTGAGAATTTTGGAGGAGTTTTGTGTGCTGGATGTTTGAGGAGTTGATTTTGAGATGCTTCTGAGATATCCAAGTAGAAATATGAGGCAGACAGGTCTCAGAACAAAGGTGGGCAACTGAAGCCAGAGGTATGGCTGAGGTCACTTTAGGGAGGGAATTTAAGTGTAAAGAGAAAAGACATTGGATAGAGCCCTGAGGAACACATTTATTGGTAGAGCAGGCAGGAATATCATTAGTAAAGGAGTTTGAGGAGAAGTTAGAGTTAGGAGGGAAAACAATAGAGAGTGGGTGTTATAGAAGCAGAAGGAAGAATGCTGCAGACAGTAGGGTATTGAAAGGTTAAGAAAGACGACCATAGAAAAGACCAGCACATCATAAGTCAACATAGCAAGAGGGCAGAAGAACCATTCAGGGAGTGCAAAAATATTTGCAAGGCAGTGTTGTCCTCCCATTGATATTCTGGTTCACTTTTAGTGCTTAACAGAATCTAGCTAGCAACTCTAATTCTCAGTTCCAAAGCAGAGAATACCTGTCTAGAGTGAGGAATTGTCAGAAGATAAGAAGCAACCACGCATCTTCAGGGAGAATGAATCACTCTGTCTTGACTTGTCAGTTCCATTTTCATTCCTTCCTGATGCTGGACTGCATTCTGTGCTCTTGTTTGCTTCTACTGAATTGCCTGCAGTGACCTATGCTCACTCTTTTGTTCATCCCGAGTCTTGGGAATACCAAGAACTCCATGACTGTTGAGAAAAGGCTTCTTGACCTCCGTAGGCTCCATTCGAGGTCACCCATGGCAGCAGTTCAGTAGCTTAGCAATTTGCTGCTCTAGTCTACAGCTCCTAAACCATAAATTAAGAATCCCATGCACCTCCACCATGCAGGCTTGATTCTCGTCTTGATTCTCATCACAGGCATTCTAAAGACCTTCACAATTCACAGTGCAACCTTCTTTAGCTGTTCTTCAGGGAATTTTTTCAGACTTGATTAAATGGAAGGGTGGAGATGGAACTTTGTAGGCTCATGTTTTATGCCCTTAGCTGTATGAAGAAATGAGAGAAGTAATTCTCTTTTTTTCAAGCAGAAGGTACAGGATTGGTTTATCTCAGAGACTTGAACTCTCTGATTTTTTTGTGGCAGTAAATGAAGTTTGCATCCCCATTTCCAATGAACATCTAATTACAATTTCACCTCTATGTCACCACTTAACTCATGGCTGCCTCTCAGCTTAAAATCATCTCGCTGCTGAAGATGGGTGAAGCTAACAGCTCTGGCATGAGACAGACATGGATGGAAAATATACTTGGAGCTAAAAAAGAGGGGAAATGGGGACTGGAGCAGTTTCTGGCTCAAAGGTTGGGGGACGTTTGGTTGAAAGCCTACAAATTTGATTTAGAAAAATTTTTCCTAAAAGGTAAATATTACTTTTTCTTAAAAGAATATTCTCTGGTAAACAGAAAGGATATTCCTAAACCTATTCTCTAGCATCATTATCCATGTCCTAAATGAATTGAGAATTCAGTGCAATGGAGAAATATTTGGGGATTTTTAACAAAGGTTGGAAAATAGCTTCCTTTCTTCTCTCCCCACTTTACCTCATGCTGAGGTTTTACAATGAACCCTCCTCCCCTGCTTTCCATGCATGAGGGTACAGAATTGAGACAACAGAGGGAAAATGTCCTCTAGGGACACAAACTTACAATTGAGTTTGACCTTATGTAAGAGTTGAGAACCTGTCTTTCCCCAAGACTGTTTTTGGAAAGGAAGAAATGAAATGACAAGACTTACTTGTTCCTCAAGTGCTAACATTCTGTTATGGAAAAGGACACTGCTCTGAGGATGTCACAGGGTCAGAGTTGTGCACCGCTGGCTGGGCTTCATTTCCTTTCAAACGAGATTTATTGAATGAGTCCCATGTGCTGGGCATGGAGTAAGGCATTACAAGACCCAGAAAGACCAGAAAAAGTGCTCCCTTGTTCTTGAATTTACCATCTTAATGTGAAAATTAGAAATAAAAATAAAACTTTACCAATGTGGCAGTACCACAGAATGTACAGATCACTCCATTATATCATGTGGTTATAATTCTTTGGAGTCTTTACCACACAGAAAATTCAGTTCACAGAATGAAAGAAAGGTATCTTACAGAATTGCAAAAGAAGGAGCTCTCCTATATAGTTGGGTGCTTAAAATAAGTTCTCTAGAAATGACTTGGGAGTGACACTTTGGATCCACTGCTCTTTTCTGTGGCCATTTTAATAATAGGCTGTCTTTCTCCCCTTAATTCATTTCTCCCATAGCTGTGCAAGTCCCCGCTTAATTTTTCTGAAGATTATAGTTGATTGCTTGGCGTCTCTTATTTTGTAAAGCACATTGCCTAATCCATGCTTGACTCTTTCTAATGTTACCCCCTCCCCTCCCCACAGCAAGCTAGTGCTCATTTATTCCAGTCCTGAAAAATGTTAATTTAGCTCAGCTCTAAACTACCTTGCACTGTGATGCCTACAACTCAGCCATCTATTCTGTGCATGAGCATTGGCCTGGTCCCCTACAGCATTTGGGGCAATTTTTAGCTTGTTTTGGGTCTCTTGTTACATGGAAATGTGTTTGTCTCTTATGTTGATTGGGTGTGTGCAGTTTTCAATGGGAAAAGACAGACTTTACTGACCTTTTCTGGATAAATACATTTACTTCAGACTTCTTGGTGTCATCTGGAAAAGAATGTTCTCTCTCTTCTTTCTCTGGGGTTGTCTCAGCTTTGCTTTTCAGAATGACTGCATTCCCAACTTCACACCTCCCCAGTCACCTCGACCCCACAGACATTTGTGTTGTACTTGGTTTACAGGGAAGATTTCCATCAATAGTCCTCCTGTTCTCTCCATAGTAGGTAGTGCCTGTTGCCTTTTGAAGTCATTCTTCTTTCATAGGGGAAGTCTTTTCTTTCCAGAAAATGCTTGAGGGAGATTGAACTCCATCTGAATTCTGTGAAGACTGAGGAAGGAACATCCAAGGAGAACCATCTGTCTCCCTCTTGGTCTCCATTTTCTTTCTTGGATCTCTTCTCAGGTATGGTTAAGTCACTGAGATCTCTACGGAGATCAAGAGTTAGATATAACAACTAAAATAAAACCACAGATCTCTAGCTAAGTGAGGAAAATACTGTTGTTTGTTTAACTTTTGATTCTTTGGATGTGATTCATGGGATTTGTTTATTTTTTAATTGTAGGGTGGCCCAATGTCTCCTCCTTTGGGAATATACAGAATGTCCTTTCAAGGATGGAAAATCCATTTTTAAAAATGAAAATTACCCTCTTAAAAAAATGTTGACCCACCCTTCTGCCCAATCACAGAAGACCGTTTTTCCAGCTATGCACACAATCCTCATTTACAGGTGGAGGAGGAACCTGTTTAGGGAAGTTAGTAGTGGTCAAATTTTTTGGGCTTAAGAGTCTCAGGTGAAATTTGATCCATGACTGAGATTTTTTTTCCTGTCCGGGCAGGATGGCAGCTTAACAAATTGTGGAACAGAACCCTTGTTGGCCTTCATATGCACAAGGGGAGGGTTCGGAAGGTTAACAGTAGGTTGTAAGAACCAGTAGCTCCTGGGCCTACTTTCACAGAAAATATTTAAAACAAATACTACAAAAACTCTCACTTAATAGGTGAAGTAATAGACCCAGTGAGCTGTGTTTCGTGATGGCTGCTTAGGAATTGTCTATCTCCTTGGGTTGCTACCTGAACTTACTCTACTTTTATCTTGACTTTAATCCTTTAGTTATTTTAACTATCAAAAAAATGGCATGGTATTATTGCTGCAGACGCACCATTTTACTGCTTTCAATCTTTTCTGTATTTTTGAAACAAACCAACAAAAGGCAAAGAACCTCAAATAAGTAAAATTGGATTTACTTTGAATACAATGTTGAGTGGAATGCTCAGGGCCCGACCATCCCTCTTCCAAAGTGAAGTCCCTCACTCATGAAGCAGAGCCCTAAGCATCAAGGAACACAGATTGAAAACTTATGCTCCGTTTGTCACTTATAAATTCCCTTAAGAATGTACTTTCCTTCTTGTTTTTGCTCTCAAAACCAAGGAAAGAGTCACAGACCAAGAGAGTTTGCTTGAGAAGAAAGGAAAAAGTTGGGACATTAGTTGACAGCCCCTGCTGATCTCAGCGATTCTTCCAAACTTCCCCAGGCTCCCTGAGAAAGTAGACCTGGCTGAAGATGTGACAGGTGACCGTCTTTGGTCAGGGAGTGATGATGTCTCCTTAAGTCCAGAAAGGTTTATCAGTATAGTTTAAGGAACAGCTCTGGGAAGCTCCCACAAGGCTATTGACCCCCTGTAGCCCTGAAGAGAACTCTGCTGCAGCACAAGGGCTCCAGAGAGCTTCGTGGCGTTCACTTCTGAGCTGCAAGCACTGACCTTTCTGCCTCAAGACTGTCTTAGATTCTCTAACCCTTAATATTCCCTTGCTTGTCCTGATACTTAGTTTCACAGTATCCATTAGATATGTCACCATACTTTTACCTGATGATGGTATGTATTCCTTGAATGATAACCTTGAAACCTGTAGTTTTAAAACTTCAGATTCATGACTTTGAATGCTAACCTTGAAACTAGGTAACCTTCCACCAATATCATGATGAGCTGGCTCAGCTTCTCACCCATGCATCAACCCTTTTCCCAGTTTCCTAACTCCAGTGCCTAGTCCAGCTTTCTCCTCCTGCCATTAACAAGCTGCTACTGCCAACTAAGAAAATGAATCATGTTGTGGTTCCCAAGAGTATCTCCTCTGTTTATGTTAATATTTTTAGGATATGTTTTTCTCTTTTTACTGTTTCCCATTTGAATTTCTGAGTGGGGTTTGGATATTTTTAAGAGAGTCCACCCAAACACATGCCCTTAGTTTCCTTCCCTGTGATTTCGAAGGTCAAGTTTCAGCTGCTGTCTGCTGTGAGGTACTACTGCACCTCTGTATGTACCATCTCTTGCCATCTCTTGTATTTCTAGATATCACCTATATCAGTGAGGGACTATATAGTTCATTGGTTTTTTGACTACTGTATTTATTGGGTTTCCCAAGTGGTTCATCTTAGGAATAGTTTTTTGAAGTTGTAAACTCAACCATGACTTGTTGGTTGATGTGACTATAACAAGATTGTTTCTAGTATTGGTAAGAAGCACTCCAGATGTCACTCTGGGCCGTTCCCTTCATGACCTGGCATCCATAGCGTAGACCTAAAAGCAAGAGTGTCCGCTAAAAGCTTATGGGTGTCATCTACCAATTAAATCATTTTGAATTCCTTGAGCTTCTACAGTGTGTATGATCTAAGAGCACAAACTTGAGTGTGAATGGAATGTCATGTTTATTTTTCTTTTACCTGAGTAAAGTCCCTTTTCCACCAGGTGGTGGGAAAATCAACCTCAGACATTGATGAAGATTTCTATCCTTTCTCAGAATTTGACAAAGCTTCAGAACTTGACTCAGTGCCAAAGCCAGCTCAGCCATCTCTACTGGTTACTCCTGAGATGCCCATTGTTCCAGCCTACATGATCCCCTTGAATGTATTTTGTTTGTGCTAGTCCTCACAGGATTTGGGAGTTGGGAATCCTGGTGCCTCCTATCCAGAGATTTTAGATACAGTCATCTGAAGTCATCACCTTTGATGGATTGCCATCTCCTCTGGCAGAAAGTCATATCAGTTAGTTATCTTGAAACAGTTCTTTTCAGACTTTAGAGCTTTAGTCAATGGAAATTCAACATTTTTACTTTATTTTAACTTTGCTTCTGCCATGCCTCATTTCCCCACACAGACCAAACTCATTTGCTTCTGGCCGATCCATACTCATCTTCTGGGTTTCAAATGCAATGTCACTGATTACTTTAGAAGTACCCATGTGTGTACCCTTGGCCTCCTCTACCTGTCCATCAACTTCCCTACTACTTGGATCATATGAGAAATTGTTAAATATGCAGAATCTCGGGCCCTAGCCCAGATCCGGTCACTGGAACAGAATTTGCAATTTTGCAATATTCCCAGGTGACCCATATGGACATTCAAGTGCAAAATGCACAGACCTACTAAATCATGAACTCCTTAATCCCAAGGACATTTTTTTAAACCATCATAGCTCTTTGATAGTGTCTAGTCCATGGCAGTCCCTTAATAAATAGCTGCTGAATGCATGGATAGGCTATAATAATGATTAAGACCAAGCACTCAGTATGCTGTGTTTGCTATTAGAGGAGATATTGTGCCTCAAATATGACTTGGGAGCTTCTAAACTGGACCAACTGGAGATAGAAATGTTTTGTGGCACCACTTTGTGGAGTCAGACATGGTGGACTGGGAGGAGTCTAGGCAGACAGGTCCACAGTGTAAATTATCAACTTAAGAGGCAGGATGAGGCTCTGTGGGCTTGGTTGGAAAGCCTGAACCAAGAGGGAAGAGAGCAAAGACTGAATCAAAGGAACAGAAGAGCGGGTAGGACAACTTCTGTGAGGGTTCCTGAAGGGCATGATGGGAAATCAGTTTGGACAGGTAGATTAAAATTCCACTGGTATTCATTTCCTACCCAATAGTGTATCACAGATTCCAACAAGATCAAAGACAAGGCAAAACATATGAACAGAATCTTTATTGTTCTGCACATTCCTTTTATGCATTTGAACTTGTGGGTGGGGGAGAAGAGCCAAAAATGAAATTAAATCCATCTCTCAAATTAGGAAATCTGAGATTTTAGTAGTGGCTTTTACACACCTACTTATCGCAAAGATGTGACTACCTTGACTGACATTAGGCACCATTTGACAGAGAGGCAGCTGGCTACGAAAAGATTGTGCTGATTTATATAGACATCTCTCTTCAGACTGGTCACTCGGAGGAATGTTTGATGTGGCCTGAGGAGAATTGTCTGGCAACAGAATAGTTAATTCTTATTGGTATTTCCTTTTCCCTAGGAGATAACTAGATGTTCATACACTTTGGTGCCATATCAGTTATTGAATTTTCTCTCTTTGTTGCATTTAAATGCTGTGAATTTGTACCAGAGAAACTTAGCACTGAATCTAGACTGGAGGGCTGGGAGGTGAGCGGTGCGGAATGGAAGCAGTACTGTCTTAGGAGTGCATTAAGGAATTTCCAACTCCGAGAAGTCAAACCTTGGAGACTCCCTACCACGGGGATGCCAGGATCTGCTTTTAGAGGAGCAAGTAGCACTCACTCTGTCTTTGTTTGTGGCAAACTTGGACATCCTCTGCTGAAGTTGGCACTGAGTACAATCCAGTATGTGCTTGCAAATTCCATCTTGCCTACACAAGCATGGGATTCTGCAAGAAAAGTCAAGCATCCTTGCCCAGTCCATTTCCCTCCACTTCTCTCGACTTGCATGAACTCTAAGAGCTTGCTTCCAAAGCATTCATAGGGGAGGGGAGACCTTTCTGATCAAACCCAGACCTCCCTGTCTAGGCAGTAGGAAGCTGCAGTAATGAAAATAGTGTAATATGGGAACATGAGTCATGGGGAAACTGGGGCAGTTAATTTTCTTTTTGAATGCTGAGTCAGGAAAGGGGACCGTGTCAGGTATTATTCTGAGATCAGAATTCAATTGAATCTGGACTTTTTTTTTGAAGGAGTAGCAGCTGCTGCCTAGATGTAAACTAGAGCTCTGGCACACGCGGGTCATTGATGTTCTCAAGTCAGTTTTATGAATCCCTGCAGGAGTAGAATTATGTGCCCAAACAAGAGATTTCTCTCACAGTAACCTAGTTACCTGCATAGCTCTCTGTCTGCACAAGCTTCGCTTATAGACAAGGTATCTCAACTGATAAGGTCTTGAAAAATGGCTTTTTCTCCCCGCCTTTCAACACACACACACACACACACACACACACACACACACACACACACACACACCTCTTCCTGTCCGACTCATGCTAAGGAAAAACAAAAAGAAAACAAAAAAAGTATGATCCTTCTTTTCTTCCTAAGTAATACTTGTAACTGAGAACATTAGGTTAGAGTATCATTTAATGTAGACAATTTTATTTATACCATGTTAACCTGAATAGGATTGTGGGCTCTGGTATCAACACAATTTAGGTGGGAATCCCAGCCCTGCCATTTGTTGGAAAGTTACTTAACCTTACTAAGTCTATGTCTTCATAGATAAAGTGGGGATGATAATAATGCCCACATCTCCTAAAATGTACTAAAAGGTTGAAATGAGACCTTCTATTTAAAGGCTTAGCACAGTCCTTTGCTCTGCTAAGCACTGAGAAAATATTGGACTATTTCTTTTCATAAAGTAGCAAATCAGCTTCCACTACTAGATGAATCACTACTAGATGCCCCATGGACAAATCAGTTTCCAATCAATCTTCCTTACTTCCTCAAACCTTTTCTAGTCTCACATTTTGTGGTCTCTGTAGCTGATAGGTGAACAGATGGTAAAGTGTGTCCTGGAAATACATTAAATTTGGATAGACCTTCGCAGAGGGAGGTACTAGAAAAAGAGATGTTAAGTGAGGAGAGAGCTCATGAAAGAGCCCATGCTTTTGGATGGACACATTAACCCTGTCTTCCACCCTGCCCTGATCTCTTCTAGCTTTGTAAAGTCACTAAGTTAGACTTCAATGATAAAAATGGGTCTAAAATCCACTCGTCATTCTGGTGTCTAGAAAAGATCTGAAAACCACAAGTGTTTTCCTCTGACTTGAGGTTATTTATATTTTTTACATAGTTAACTTAGTATGAACACTTGTGAGTTTCGCTAAGTTAACAATGTGTTTGATTCCAAGAGGTTGTCCCTGGCTCTTCTGGGGGTTGTTATATAATTGGCAGGATATATAACATATTGCCATTCAAAATTCTGAAAAATCCTGAATTCTAGAATCGAATCTGTTCCCCATGACTTTAAATGTTTTTTTTCTTTTCGTAAATAAGGATTTGGTAGCAGAAACTTGAAGTAATTTTAGCAAATAAATTAGAGGTAGTAGGGGAGAAATTTATTTTAGAGTTCACAGGCAAATTTCACAAAACCCCAGGGTAGAAATGTGGCTGTCTTGAGAAGTTGCTGGAAGAAGGCCTGGGAAGTCACGAAAGCCTCTCTAGGATTCTGGTTCTTATTGTGTGAACACGAATGGTTGTCACTGATGCACCAGTTATAATCCCGGAGACCTAATCTATCACAAGTGATAGGAACCTAATATGTACTTGCTCATTGATGGATTTGCTTTCTCATCTGACACATTTCTTGCTTGGTGGCCAACACAAGCTACACTTGGTTATTAAGTTCATCATCAGAACTGCCTCCAGAGCCTCTATGTGATGGCCTTCCACGGCTCTGTTGGACTTGCAGTCTTTTCAGCAACAGTCACATTCACTGAATAGTCATGAGTCCCCAGTGGTTCTTTTGTTGAGTTTAATAACAGCAAGAATTAACAGAGTTGTGGGGTTTGATTCATATAGAAATATATAAGGAATGTATATAACAGGAGAAGGATAGCAAAAAGTAATTGATTTGAAATGAGACACTCACTCAGGTCCTACCCTGTTGTTCAATATTTCCTTGAGCCTTCAGTTTGAGGTCCACCCACGTTAGCTCTGTCTCCCAGGTCTGTAGACTTCGGACACGACTCCACTTGATCCAGACTTTTTGAGATATTTGAGACAAACCTCTAAATTAGTTTCATGATTTTTCTTCTAAGTGTATTGTCTTTAGTCTTAGTATCTTTAAGAAGCCACAGAAATGTCTTTAAAATATCGTTTCCCCTGTTTTCTTATCTAACAACATCATATGGAGACACAGGGAATATTAAGAGGCTAAATCAATATGGGCGATGAGCAACTGGCAGAAAGCTTTCAGACTTGTCCACACGGTGTACACAGACACTCATCCTGTATTCACGTGGTGATTAATGGGTGCAGACTCTGAAGCCAAACTTCTAGAGTCACTTCTAGTTCTACTACTTACTAGCAATGTAATCTTCAGAAAGTTACTTAACTTCTCCATGTCTTCATTTTTACACATCAAATGAACTCTATGTCATATAGTTGCTGTGAAGCTTAAACGAGTTAAGTAAAAACACTTAGATAGTACCTGACATATGCTGTTCTAAATGTATGTTTGATACTTTCCTCTTATTAGCATAGAGTCTGATTTAGAGTGTTATTCACTTATTAATCAAATATTTATTTGATGTATTTTATGTCTGCCATGGAAAGGCACTGTGTTTGAACAGGTGTACAATTCATGAATCTTCTCATCTTGGGGTGAAGACAGATATTAAATAAGTTATTACACACGTGATGAATGTTATGACCCAAACATTATGCTTTCTAAAAAGATGAAAAGAAATCAAATAACAATAAATCCAACTTTATTGTCTTTTTCATTTAAATACTTCATACTAAATACTCCATATATTCTCCAAGAATTAGAGCGAACATGTCTTTGATAACAGTCATACCTATAATTAATTGCTCTGAACAAGGAGTGATTTAAATCTTGGATATGTTATTTTTATCTTATTCTTCAATTCAAACTTTCATTTGTTTATATTTAGTTACTTTTTTTGTATTATAAAGGAATTTTAGCATTCATTTTTTAAGTTATTTCCTTTACTATCTTACATGTGGGACCAAAGATATCTACAGAACAAGTGAAATTGTTCTACTTGCAGTATTAATAGTAATAACCAGAAGACTTGTCCTGCTTCGTTGTTTATTTTTACTCTTGATGGCCATGATTATGATGCAAAGTCAACGTAGCTGGATTTATGCTCAATTTAAAAATAAGGAAACTGAAGCCCAAAGTAGGAGGCTGATCGACGCCAAGTTACCGGTGAGTTCAGGACCTGACATATGATTAGCCCCTCTATTGTCTATTGGACTGAATGACATGTAGGCATCCTGACTTCCATGTAGTATTCTTTCTGATTCTCTGTGTAAGATACAAGTTAACCTCAGTTCTGTACTATTTTCTGACTTAAGACTTTGGATTATTAATATGGTTTACTTCTTTAGAAAAATTTTTGCAAACCTTTTCCTGACACTATCAAGACCCAACAGTTACACATGCTCCCATCATTTTTCTGTCTACAGATTCAAAATGTAGAAAATTAATTTTTAAGACACAGCTTTTAAAATTGTGTAAGTACATTTATTAACCTTAAAAAAATCACATTACACTGTTTTCTGACAAATTGTTTCTGTAACTGCAATTCACCTGCAGTCAAATGAGTGGCATACATGCTTCAACCAGTCTTAGCATTATCTCTACCAGATACAATCTTTCCAGAACTATTAATATTCATCAGAGGCTGCTCTCAAAAAGATTGTCATATAAAAAAACCTTAAAAAGTGCATCACTACCTCGAGATTTTTGGCAAGATATAACTACACATTGCAAAGACATGAAAACAGAAAGATAAAATCTGTCTTCAGTGGTCATGATTAAATATGACACCTTCATTACATTCCACCAATAACTTTAACTTCTATTGGGTACTTAATTATAACCAAGGTCAGACTACATGCACAGAATCAGAAAAATGGCACCAGGATAGGGGTTCACCCTATTTCATATTTACCAGATGCCTCTGTTGTAAAATCTCCTCTGAAGTTAGTAAATGTGAACTGAATTTAATTTATTTATGAAATATCGAGGGCTTGATTTATTTTAAAGCAGAGAAGAGTAAATGATTGAACACAAGAAATACTAAGAAATGAAAGCTCAAGAGTAAATTATTCAGCCAGCCACCTCTTAGAAAGCAGAATTAACACTTGTAAGTCAAACTGAGTCTTGCTATTTTCCATGTGTAGCTTATTGCCCTGAGGAGACGTAGCATTTGTTCACATATTCCTGCATTTATTCATTCACTCACTCAGCAAGTATTCACTCCTGCCAAGCATTGCTTGGACTTTTACTGGGTACACAGCAGAGACAATAAAGACTAAGTCCTCATGCTCACTGAGCTTACATCTGAGTTGAAGACTCAAGCAGATCATATCAAATATATGGCAGGTGGTGATTAATGCTTTGAAGAAAAGAAGAGTGACAGGGAGGTACTTTATAAGCAATGGCAGAAAAGAAAAACCTGAGTGACATGAGGGAGAGTCCTGGTGAAAAGCATACTCCAGGCAGAGCAAAAGCAGATGCCAAGGTCCTGAGGTGGAACCATATTTGGAATGTTTGAAGAACAGCAGGGAGGCCAGTGTGGCTGGAGTAGGAAAATGGGGAGAGTTGAAGGATAGTCAGATTACCAAAGGCCACAGTAAGCTTGCTTTCTTTCTTTTTTTTTTCATTTATTCTCAAGGAGATGGGAAACTAGTAGAGGGTTTTGAGCAGAGACTTGAGGTAAACGCTCTTGATTCTTAAAAGAACCACTTCAGGCATACCCTGATGGCTCAGGTCCAAAGCTGGTGACTGGGGTATAGATCATGTAAAGCCCAGGGACATGGGTTTGAGATCCAGTACCTGAGGGAACAACCAGAAATCAACAACAACAAAGAAAATGCTTAAAAGAACCACTTTGATTACTGTGTAGAGAACAGTGTTATTTGACAGAAACTGTGGAAAAAATGAGATTTGTGTGGATTTCAGCTACTCTGAACTAGCTCTTTGACTGTAGCCTGAACTCCAGGCTTCTGTGCAATGAGGTATAAGAGGAAGTCGGGTATAGATAAGATTATTATTGTTGTCAAGCTGTGGATAGGTGATGTAAGCAACGGAGAGCTGGAGTAAGGGTCGCTTGAGGTCATATATGGAAAGCATCTGGCAGGAGCTCAGTAGACACTGATTGCCTTCTTCACCCATTTACTAGTGGAGTCCAAAGTTCTGGCTACTTTATTCTCCCATGGCAACTCCCCAGTAAGAGTTTACAGCAGACTTAGAGGATGTTTCTTAAAATCCCAGGGAAGAGAGTTATTGGTTCTTGAAGCCAGGAGGCCATGACCAAAGGAGCTGTACTCACATCATGCAACAGAACTTTATCACCCATTTAAAAGTGTTCTCTCTCCCTCAGCTCAGTCTCTTTCTCCCTTTTTCTCCCCACCTCCATCCTTCCCTCCCACCTTCTCCCTTCTGCTTTCTCTTCTTCTCTCCTCCCCACCATTTCTAAAGTCTCAATACAATTACATTTTTTTACCCCTCAACTGGCACCAGTTCCAAACTCCAGATGTATCTAAAGATAGCAATGTAATGTATCTCTTTAGTTTTAACTTGCTTGTTCAAACAGTAATAAACACATTTAAAGATTCATGTCTTATGTTATATTTTACAAAAATAAAGAAAAAAGACCTCCAGGGGTTCTATAAAACCCTCCAAATTTTATCTAAAATGTTTAAGGCTGCATTTTATAGGTAGAATGTTTATAGCTTTATCAGATTCTCAAAGGAGTCTAGCATCTTAACCTAACTGTAAATGAAGCATCAATCATTCTAAACTTTCTAAAACCCCCAAACTTGGGGATTTGACCAAATATTGCTCTTTCACTAAATTTACTCATCTTCAAATCTAAGAAAAACTTCTCCCCCTGCTTTGATATGCTTCTTACTGAGTTTCTCTTTTTAACAAATCTTTAGTCATACCTGTGATAAATTCTGTAGGTCTTTGAAGGCCGTGAAGAAAAATTTTAATACTTAAAAGAAATACTTGATTTTTTTTATGAGTGTAGTCTATTAGTTATTCAGAATTCAATAATACTAGTATATACTATGTAATAGTTGTATCAATCAAAATAGTGCATTGAACCCCCCAATTTTTTATCATGTAATAAGAGATTAAAAAGACAATGTACATCCAAATATCAACAAAATTTAAATATAAATAGAGTGATAGTATATGAAAAGTAAATCTAATCCTATGTCTGTATAAGTTAGCAAAATAAATTGTTGCATAACACCTCACATTAAGATTCATATGTGTGGTGGAATTCATTCATCTTACAGTTTAGAAACATGTGCTGAAATGTGTTCTCAAGGTAACACTTCAGTAGAGTATACATATCTATTGGGTCATCCCAGACAATGCAGTAGTTTTCAAACCTAAAGTCAAACTCTTTTGAATCAGCCAGGACCTTCTCCATCTAAAAGTGAAAAATGAGAATCTTTCTCACACACTTAGCTAGGGTTGTTCTGCTAGCATGTTGGGTCAGTTACTGTAAAATTTAGACTGATATACAATATGTGTCCACCTCATGTATTTACTTATGATTTCATCCAAAAATTAATCAAATGATTTTTTTTTTTTCCATCAGTGGGCAAGAACCACTTTTGGGAGAGAAGTTGTGGATAGGAAAGTCTAGAAACCACAGAACCAAGTCCTAAATTTCAAAATCTTATTTTAGAATTTGAAATTTACAGGTAATTTGCAAAGAGAATTCTGATATCATTCACTAAGCTTCTCCCAATGTTAACATGTTATGTAACCTTAAATGTAATTTTTAAACTCAGGAAATTAACATTGATCAAGTCATGTTTTATAATTTTTTCCAGTTTTATTGAGAAATAATTGATAATGAGTTGAAAATCAACTAACTTTAAGTCATAATTTTATATAATTTTTCCATAACAAAAGAAATAGTTAAGTTTCACTTTTAGCCCATGTTTGCGAAAAAGCTGTTGTTTTTCTCTTGCAGAATGTGTACACACATAAAGTCGTCTTATAAAAATTCCTTCATTCCAAAGACTTAAAGCTACAGAGTACAGTTCAGCCAAACTCTTGTAGAATTTCTTACTCATTTTGGCTAAGAATTGTGAAGACCTGAATAGCAATTCCTATCAAGCAGCTGCTTGGAATGCCTAGTGCATTCGACTTACTGGGGAGGAAGAAGAATTGTGACCAAGTTATTCCACGTTTATATTGCTCATTTAAGGAATGAGATAGCACTTTGAAAATTACATGTGGATCCGGTTCTTTATTACCAAATCCAGGGCCACAGGGGGTGTAACCTCAGTTGTAGGAGCCAAGAAAAACTGCATTTTGTTCAAGACTATCTTTTTTAACCTAATCCCCATATTAGTTTTGCTGAGGCAAGAGGTGGATCTTGATTCATGTGGGGAATCATCAGGGTCATCCCACTACTCAGCCATCGTTAAATGGAAGTCATGAGTTTCAGAACAGGCTCTCAGCAACTATAAACATCTGTAACAAGCTGGTGTTAAGATGAATGAGCCCCAGGGGTTCACAGCCACCTGGATCCACCAAAGCCTTGTGACTCTAGACAGATGTTTCTGCTCTGAGCAGTGGGAAATGAATGTACAATTTTGCTGCCTGTTGCCAGGGATGATGGTTATTCAGAGCCATGCTCTTAGGTCCACTGAAGCCATATTTTGGAACCTGTTGAAGCTGGCATGTGTTGACAAGAGTAGGCAAATGCTTCAGGCTGTGAAAAGCAAGGCATTCTCTTGGAAAGCTGCAGCAAGAGAGATCATGCATATCCGAGTCCATCAGAATCCGCTCCAGATTTATAGGACTGGGCATGGTGTAGAGATGTCACGGGACATGCTTTGTTTCCCCCAAGCTAAATGAAAGCTTGACTCCAGCTAACACAAATGTCAGTTTTTAAATACATTTCAGATTCTAGCATTTGCTGTCTGTTCATTGAGGTTTCTCAAAGAAACCAATGTTCTTTGGAAGACTTTAAAAAAAATTTATTGAACAACTATTGCATTTTGACATTAATTTGTTTTGAGAAATATATAATAGCAATTTTATATTTACATATAGCACTGTAGGTTTACCAATATTCTCCTTTTTTGTTTCTCCCTTTATTTACAGTTGATTCCCTTTATCCATTTCCCCCACCCCTCCTGTCACTCTGGTACTCTTTGATTTGCCTTTTTGCCTCCCACCACTGAGAGTCCATAGTTGTTTGAAGTCTCTCTCTCTCTCTCTCTCTCTCTCTCTCTCTCTCTCTCTCTCTCTCTCTCTCTCTCTCTCTCTGTCTCTCCAGGTTTAGTGTTGCTTAATTTATGGCATTTGTTTGTTTTCTGTCTCTATACACATCATATGAGTGATGTCATACGATGTCTGTTTTTCTCCTTCTGGCTTATCTCACTAAGCATAATTTTCTCCAAGACTTAAAATTGTCTCAGAAATTTGCTAAAGTTTCTCAGATTAGAGGTGCTCTCTCTTCTCTGTACCAAAATTGCTTTTCCTGCAAGCTTCTCAGTTCATAGTTCTCTTAGTATCTTCTACCAGTTGTTCAGCCTAAACACCTTTGATACTTCCCTCATCCTTATTCCCATTTTTAATATGTCCTCAAATCCTATTGCTTGTCCTCCGAGTGCATGTCAGATTTCTTCACTTCTCTTCATGGCCATTTCTGCAATTATCTCTCAACTGGAATATGATAGCATACTCCAATTTTAAATTCCCAAGTTCACCCTCACCCCCTTTCCAATTTATTTTCTTTTAAAACAGCTATTAAGCATGCCTGGGCTTAATGGCTATGTCTGCTGCCTCTGGCTAGGGCTCAGTACACATATATCCCAAGACCCAGGTTTGTGCCCCAGGACCAGGGGGAGCAACCAAGATGAATACCTACATAAAAAAGATAAATGCCTCAAAAAAGACTTTTAAAACAAATCTAGCCACATGCATTACTGGTTTATTAGTGAATTTAACTAATTGCAATGTTATTCTTTGTCTCTTACTGTCCCTTTAAGAAATATATCCAATGTGCTGGTCCAGCCTTTGTTCCTAGATAAAATTCTTTCAGCTTATGAATTTACTAATCACTCTCAGGCAAAAACAATCTCAATCACTTTAAATCACATTTTAAAAATCTCAATTCAATAATGAGGCAGAATCCAACCCAATAACATTTCCAAGGTAAGACTCTGCACCCCATGCTCTGCTGTGCTGAGATTGACAGTTGGGCTGTTTGCCTGGGGAGTGGAGCAGTAGAAATCCAGCAGGATTCTACTCCTGGTCCAGGCCTTCCTTCTTCTCCCACTACTGACTGCTATCTTGGATGCTACCAGAGTCAAAGCATAGAGAAGGAGCAGGAGACAGAGAATAGGAATGTTGTTACTTAGGAAGGTGGCTTTGTGTTCTCTATTCCTACACATGGCTAAAGTTAACTCTTTAAAGTGTGACTTTCAAAGGAGAATTCATCTAAATGGATGCTCAAGTCTGGTCTACTCATGATTCAATCAGTTGTAGCACTGGAGGAGTGATGGTCCAAGAGGTAGGGCTGCCGTGGGGTATATACACCAATGGTGCTGATGGGTCATCAGAATTTAATTGAAAAAAAGATAGCTATAGGCTAATGACTAAAGGACTGGCCAAAGAGTCAAGGTCACTGTCTTTGTTTAAAGCAGGATGGGCATAGTCCTCACCCTCATCCTGAGATAAAGCTTCATAACCCCTCAACAGTGATTGTCATCATTACTTTCCTAGATGAAGAGATGATTTGTTTGGGGGTTTGGGGTGTGTGTGTGTGTGTGTGTGTGTGTGTGTGTGTGTGTGTGTGTGTGTGTGTGATATTTATTGTTGTAAATCAAGAAGACTCAGTTTGAACATAGCAATTTAATAGAACATAGTAATACATGGAACATAGTAATTTAATTTAAAAAAGGAAGGGAAAGAAAAAGAAGAAAAAGCATAAAAGCTAAGGAAGCAAAGGAAAACTTGCCTGCACTTAACTCCTGAAAGAGGAAAAATATACCTTTATCATAAGAGCAACTGTGCTCTTAAAAAGAAAGAATTTCTGGAAACTCAAGGCAAAAATCCCCTTTTCTAAGCAATTTTGAATGGGGTGCTAAAAGCTCTGTTGAACAGTGTGGCACAAATTTGCCAGTTTCTAATATTCTCTTGCCTTCATTTTCATCACATTGGACTGATGGCATTTGCACTACACTGTGTATTAGGGATAAATAACCCTATTAAAGTGTTAACTGACTGAGACCTATGGAAAGCAGGGACTTTTATTCCCTAAGTGTCTTGGGGCAGAAATGTTTGTTCACTTTGAAATCAGATGACAGAATGAATAGCAAGTGCTCCAGATCCCAAGGGCCCTCAATAATCAACTATTGACTTTTTGCTGTTAAGTCCATTTCTTTGGTGATAACCAAACTTAAAATTTTTTAAAAGCCTATTTTATTGTGACAAAATAGAAATAACATACCTTTTGCCATTTCTGCTGTTTTTAAGTGTACAATTCAGTGCATCACCTATGCTGTGGATTCACAGTGCTGCTCACTCTCCATTTCCAAAACTGTTTCATCACCTCAGACATAAACTGTGCTTCTTAAACTCTAACTCCCCTTTCCTTCCTGGCCCCGGTTGCTCGTAACCTCTATTCTGCTTTTTGTCTCTATGAATTTGCTTAATCTTAGATACCTTATATAAGTGAAAGCATGCATTATCTGTTCCCTCTTGTCTGGCTTATTTCACTTAGCGTACTGTTTTCGAGATTCACCCACGTTGTAGCTTGTATCAGAACTTCATTCCTTTTTTTAAGGCTCTGTAGTATCCATTGTAGCCATGTGTGTATGTATTGCATTTTGTTTTTCCATTCATCTGTTGGTGGATGTCTGGGTTCTCTCTCTGCTTGTGAGCTGGCGCAAGTGATGCTGCTATAAGCATTTATGTGAAAGTACCTGTTCAAGTGCCCAATTTTACTTCTTTAGGGTATATACCTAGAAGTAGAATTGCTAGATTAGGTGATAATTCTATATTTAATTTTTGAGGAACTGCCAAACTATTTTCCATAGTGGCTGTTTTACATTTCCACCATCAATGCATTAGGGTTCCAATTTCTCCATATCCTGGCAATACTTATTAAATAATAATTCCAATAATTCCAGTTGTTGACTAATAGCCATCCTAATGGGTATGAAATAGATCATTTGGCTTTTAATCAAATATTTTAAAGCAAATCCTCCTCAGAGGTGGTGATGACCACCTCTGAACTACATAATGTCACTTAATTATTGCTTGACTCTAGTTCTGGGGTCAAACAGCTTTGAATTTAAACTCTAGGAAGAATTCAGCTGCCTGAGGAAAGGCATTTTGTTTACTATTTTGTTTACTAACATTTCCTCAATCCCCGAACCAGTGACCAGCACATAATATAAGCTTAATTTTATCTGTTGAATGGGTAAATTCTGCTCCTTCACTTCCTTGCTCTGTGACCTGACTTAGGTTAGGGACCCAGACCTTAGTTTCCTCAGTCATAACAAGGAAAGAATGTTAGTACCCTCTGTCAAGGTTGTGTGAGGATCAACTATGACAATGGCTCTAGCCCGCTTGAGTGATGCACGGCACATAGTGAATGCTGTAAATGGTGTCTGGTTTGCTCGCGATGACTGAGGCTTCTTACATTGACCAGGGCTGAGCCCTCTTTTGCAAAAGGTGATGAATTCTGAGAGGCAGACAGGGTGCCATGGGCTCAGAGATGTAGATGTCTTTCATGTGAAGCCAGAACTTTGTAGCAAGAAGGAAGGGGAAGTGCTATAAAATCCATCAAGCATAGAACTCCCCAGAGCAGACACACTCCCTGGAAATGATGCTGGGGTGCAGAGGCAGAGGGAGGAGAACCAAGAGGCATATTTTCAGTGGGCCTAGCTAACAGGGCCTTAAGCCAGAAAAGAAACAGTGAGGTTACAGCAAGAGGAACACACATGGGAATTAATGACCAGTGATGAATGTAGCTTGTAGCGACAATTACCACTTTCTTGCAAGATAGATAATAAAGTACTGGGAAATTGTGGCTTCATGTAACTCTGTTAATGGGGTGCTAATGTCCCAAGTCCAGGAGGAAGTACTCTTGAGGAGGGCAAAATTGGGGATTCACCCCCCCCCCCCAGGTGTGGATAGAAACCGCATCTCCCATCTGGGTGTGGAAATGTAGATTCTTAGGAATTCAGGTAGGCTAAAGTTCTAGTTTGATCTGTTATCCAGTGAATGGAGGCTGGCTAGAGTCAAACAGATTTCTCTGTGGAGAAGGATAATTTTTACTTTCACCTCCAGTGTTTGTCTGTCTTAACAACTTGACAGAGGGTACTAGTGCTAGTGACTAGTACTAGTGACTGGTGCTTTGTGCTATTCCAGCAATGGGGTGGCTGTATAGTTGTCTGTGCAGCCTTCCTGGCCTGAAAGGGCAACAGATGTTACTCTGTGCCTACCATATTGTTGCAGAGGCTCAGACTCAAGCCTGCTGTGTGGAAGCTAGCCAAATACCAGCAGGACACTGGCACTGGTGAGCTGTTGTTGTTCTAGGCACCAGGCTCAGTGCCCAGAAACAGCTTCTAGAGCTACAGAGGTCTGTGAGGACTCAGTGAGGGTATCAGCTAGAGTATGCAGGACCCTGGAGCTCATGGTGGTGTGATGGGTTACCAAAGAATGTAGAGCCCAAGATTTGGGATCAGGGCCAATAACCGGAGAAAGTTGAGAGAAAACAATATTGGGAGCAAAGAGGCATTCCAAGGATAGCACTGTCTTGCTGGAGACAGCCACCTGACACCTTTCCTTAAATTCTCATTGCCAAGATAGTCCCTCTTCCATGGATACTTCTGGTTTCAGACTCTGTAGGAGAAATGAGAGTGACCAGTTCCCCTGGAGCAGAAGTTTGCCCAAGGGATAAGCTAGTCCAGTAGGAGTGCTGGATTTCCTTACCTCCTTCCCCACTACCAGTGCTTCTCCAAGAGGACAAGGCAGGGCAGAAGGCTGGGCCCTCCTCTCTTCCATGAGTTCAAAGCTTTCTATGTCTCAAGGGCTCATGCTTTGGCCCGAATCCATGTATATCATTTGAATTCCAGTGAACAGTGCGTGTGAAAGATTCACTCCACACCTCTGAGCGAGTTGTTTCATCTTCCTTTGATGGAGAGCTCAGACCCCCTTTATAACTAAACAAGACCCATAATTATAATACTGTGGTAACGCTTCTGTAAACAGTAGCTGGAGTTGAAAAGACCCACTCCTGAATGGTGAGAAATGGCAGCAATCCTCAGCAATGTCTAAGAATGGTTCCCTGATGTTCTGCTCTAAGCCTTTTCTCTAAGTTCAGATGGTGAGATGCAGGACGTGTCGGTCTTTCCCAGACCTGCCAAATAACACAGAGAGAGGAGCCTGGCAGTGAGCCCTGTTGGAGGTACTTGAAAATAACATCAGTGTGTTTGTCTTTGTGAAGGGCAGTGATTCTTCCTTCTTCTCTTCCTTCTGTGCATGCGCATTTGTGGTTTCTTGAGGTTTAAATTATTGAAAGAAAGTGATTTTCTTTTTACTGTAACTACATTCTACTATCCATCCCTTTTTCCTCCTTTATTTGTTGCCAGTACCCAAGAGAACATTCCTCTTTTCTAAATGTGACCTCTTTCTGAACTCCGGAGACTTAAGCTGTCTCTTACTTGAAAAAAAATTTTTTTAAAGACATATGTATGGCTAGGTGAAGTGATATGATTCAGCCCAATACTGTTTATTGACTGTTCTATATATGCCAGGCATAGAAAGATATGCTTTGTAAATATTGTGATTAACATTCATAAGAACCTTGCAAACTAGATTTTATCACTTCCATTTTATAGATGAGAAAAAGGTTAAGTGAAATTCTCTTGGTCGCAAGTACTAAGTGGCAGAACTCTGACTCCAACTTCTGGGCTCTTTTTCATTGTAGTTTTTATCTTGCCTTCTTGATCAACTCAGGCTCTTTCTTGCTTTCCTGGTGGTCACCAGGGCCAGATTTTTTTTTCTCCCTCACCTATTTTCCCCTAGAGAAGATAGACTACTTGATGCAAGATGCAGGGAATCGACTTAGAAGGCTTTCTGGACAAAAGCTGCATTAAGTAGTGGGAACCACACACAGTGCTGTGTGGGGGGTGGGAGTGTTCTCCTCCATCCAAAGCTTATTGCACAATTGTAAGCTGTTGGCTGTTTCTGGACAGATTAAATTCAATAGGCGTCTGGAAGCAGCATACAAAATCCTGGCTGATTAAGCTGCAGTTCAGCATTTTGCCTTGCAATTCAGTGTTTTATATAGGTGATCATCAAAACCCAGCTTCTTAGTATTTTTTACTGACTTGATAGTATGTTTGGATTCGTATATATAGAAATGAAACTCATGTATTATTTTCTCACTTATTCCTTTAATAGGCATTATTTATGTCCATACTGTATGCCCCACAATAGAATAAAGAAGAATATTGTCTATTATTATCCCCAGATATAAGAGGTTCAGAAGAGGTGTCTTCATCAGCTTTACCATCACCAGCATTTGCTACATTCATTCATTCCAAAAGTTTGAATTAAACATCACCTGTTTGGGCTTTGTGTGGGAAACAAGATTGGCAGTGTCTATACCCACATGAATCTCATCGTTTAATGGTAGACTCATACAAATACACAATAGTAATAAAAAGTGGTAAGTCCCAGTTTGACCCACCAAAATGTCAACTTCATATGATTCAGCCTAATACTGTTTGTTGACTATTATGTAAATGCCAGGCATAGGAAGATATGCTTCGTAAGTATCATGATTAACATTCATAAGAACCTTGCGAAGCAGATTTTATTGCTTCCATTTTATATATGAGAAGACTGGCACCAAAAGTTAGATGAAATTCTCTTGGTCATGAGTACTAAGTGTAGAACTCTGTCTGACTACAACTTCTAGACTCTAGTCTCTGTGTTGCCAGGAGGGGAGCAGAGGAAATAGGTGGTGCATAATGCCCACCTGTTATATGGAATGATGGGTGGAATGAAATTTAACTCCTGGAATCATTGTGGTTACCATTGCAGTGTGGTTACTTACCACTGTGATCAGCTAAGAAGTAGATTGCTAAATTCACCATGTTTTTCATTTTTGGCTTACCTGTATGTTTTTCCTTTTGCTTTCCTTGCTTTGATGTTCCTGTTTAAATTCCTTACTATTATATTAAAAGGATTTAACTTTTGGCATCTAGATGTGCTCTTTCTGGCACCGCTGAAGCTAGCAGATCAGAAGGCTGGCAAAGCAGCGGGGGATAACAGGTGAGGCAGAAAGGTATCGGTTTCTTGTTGGAGGAATGGAGGACTGCGTCTTTGAAGTTGGCTGCCGTTATCCTTAGATCATCCTTCCTTGTTCCCAGATGAGAAGGCATTTATCCACATGACCCCACTCCTCCTTGACACCAGTGACAAGACCATAGTGGACAGCTGACCTGAACCCATTGAACACGTTGGCTCTGTGTCAGGTGACTTATTGCAACCCAAAAGGAGAGCTGGGTCAATTAGACCTTATCTTCCATAGCCTTGTATTGTTGTACCTTGTACTATTAAAAGACAAACTGAAGCATGTTAAAATTTTTTCAAGAGTTTATTTGAGCAAAGTTTATTTAAAAATGACAGTACCAAACCAGAAGTGGTTAAAAATGTTTCATTAATAGAAGTTGAGGAAAGACTTATAAAGAAGAGGTGGAAGCAAAGTAAAGAAGTAATTTGATTGAGTGGTTACCTTATTTGGGAAAGCCTAGTTGGCTATTGGTGATAGTGTCTTTAGGTTTTGATTTCTTAACTTTGAGAAATTTTTAGTTTATTTTTGGTTTGCTTACTAGGTTGCCACTGCATTAGAGTCACATCAGTCTGATGACCTCCTTTTTCATTCACAGAAATAAGGCCCAGAGGGAAGCTGATAGTCAGCATCAGAACCCTTGAGTTGAAAAGTCATGGGGGCCAGGTTAGGTTACCATTCGGTGCTCATGTGCATGTCAGATGAAGAGAGTCAGAGTCTCACTGGAGCTTAAGAGAGGTGGCAGGGAGGAAGAGGAAAGGGAAGGAGAGACTCCAGGTATTATAATGAGGCAGAAAAGATGGAAAGATGAAGATCACAAAGGCCCTACCAATTACTTCCTTGTCCCACTTCCGTCACTGCACTTTTATCACCTAATCTCGGTGCCATATTTTTACACAATATATCTCTTACGAGGTGCTCCCTGTAACTCAGGTGGCCAAGATGTAGGCTATGAAAGTCATGGACCTGGGTTCAAGACCCGGGGCTGAGAAATAAATATTTATTTATTAAGAAAAAAGAGAACCCATTTAAAAAATGCTCACATACTTAAAGATCTTGAAAAGCTATCTGTTCCTTCTAACCGATAGATCAAAACTTAAGTTCTCCAAGTAGATCAAGTACTTTTTAAAACAACTAAAGGAACCAGAATGTCCTACTCTGTGTCTCAGATGTTTCTGCCCTCTCCCAAGAAGACTAACTTAGATATTTCATATTATTGTCTTCTTGAAGAAACATTAAAAGAATAAAAAGCATATTAAAATGGTGTACAATATTAAGAAAGAAAATCTGTCCCCCTCCAAGTAATTACCTTTATACTTTTATTGTAACACTAGAACTATCATTATGCTCAGACTACTTACTGCCCATACCTTTCACCTTTTCATGGGCTTCTCTAACTCAGGCTCCATGAGTGATATAGCAAAGCACCTGTTCTTGAGGTGCTTGCAGTGTAGCATGGAGAGAAAAACAAGCAAACTGACCACCATCAAATGTGGGAACTACTATGGTAAAAATGTAAAAACATTCCTCTGAAAAAGAAATGAGTTATTTCCCTTGAGAATATTGGAGGAAGATTTTACCTAGAAGGTGATTTTTGACCTCTGTCTTAAAAGATGAGTAACTGCTTCCTTAACAGTTGGGTGAGAAAGGAGGGAGGGAGAGAGACACTCCAGGCACAAGGAACTAAACGTGCAAAGGCAGGGAGGTGGAAAATGGACCACTGAGTACATGGAACTAAGAAGAAGTTGGCACAGTTAAAAAAGAGGGCAGCAATAAAGTTCAGTTGGGGCTAGATTTCGAAAAGCTATGTATACAGTTAGCAATGCAGTTAAAAACAAATGAACAGACAAATCTCAACAAAATTCACAGAATGCAAGACCTTGGCTACCAGGGGAAAGGGATGGGGGAGGGAACACAGTGGTGGTAAAGGACACTAGAATTTTGGAGGCTGGGTGTGGTGTGAAATATTCACACACTGAGTTGCAAATTCAGTATCCTAAAATGCATTTAACGATGTAAACAAAAGAAATAAAAAAACAATTAAAAAATGAAAAATGGGCATATACACATGCAAAAGAGTACAGTTAATAATTACTATGAGTATTAATCTCTACTAGAGACACTCTGCATTATATGTAGTATTCTCATTTAATTAAATGCCAAGGAAATGCATTGTGAACAATGTCCAGTCAGTGTGAAAGTTCTAAAGCTACATTTGGGGGATGAGGATTTTGAGGGCAATCTGAAGGATAGCCTTGTATGAGGAAGACATAGAGCAGGGAGGGAGGGCAGTAGATAGCTGTAATTGTCCAGTTGAGAAATATATGATCCAATGTAATGACTGCAGGATTGAAAGGAGGAGTTGGGTTTGGGGCATGCTTCTGAGGCAAAATTATTTAAATGTGTGGAAAGAATGAAAAAGAACCTTGAACCAGATTTAAGGGATTTCTTCCTTAGAGATGGTGTCAGTAGTGATAGCATTAAACAAGATAAATGAAACAGGAAGAGGAATGGGTGGGAGACCACATGAAATTTGAGATACCAATAAGAGGTCAAGGTGGAAAAGTCTGTTGGTAGCCAGATAAAAGAGTCTGAGGCTGGAGAAAGGCATTAGGATTGAATATACATATTTGGGAATTTTTATCATCCTTACTTTCTGATCAGTGGAAGGTTTCAGAGAGGTATACAAAATAATGTTCAAGATTTGTATTAATGGTGCACCTTGGTAGAATAGCAGTTGGGTCCACCCTCTCTGGCCAGTGTAGTCCTCATACATCCCAAGGACCTAGGTTCATACTCTGGGGCTGGGGAGAGCAACCAAGATGAACACTAAATAAAATGAAGTGTTCTGTTTCCTCTCTCTTCCTGCTGGCCTGTCTGTTCACCTTTATTCCTACCTACACCTTTCCTTTAAAAGGAAAAAGGAAAAAGAAAAAAGATTTATATTAATGAGATTGTCCAGGCCAAGTCAGTCAAGGCATTGTTGGTGTAGAAAATATTGTGAGACTATTTTTCCGTTACCAAATCCCTGGAACACTAATTCCTACTCCGCAGTGTTTTCTTACCTGCTAGTAGGGCAACCAGATGGAAGTAAGCTGCGGGTAGGATGCTCCCTGATCCCAAATCCATAATGATTTGAACTGCATTTCCATCTGCCATTTTGTGCGGCATGACCTCGTCCCTCACCCTGGCCCAGTGTGGCATACGTATGCTGCCTCTTTTATTTAACAACCTATTAGCAGATTCAGATGAATTATTCCTTTTCCCTATGGTTAAATCAGAGCCCTGCTGGGATTTAGGGATCAAGCTCTTGGCTCCTTTGCTGGAAGGTCTTTTGGGAGCTTTGCAAATTCACATCTTGGGTTTATGAAAGAAAGATGGGTGGGAATAGATTTTTCATCCTTAATAATAGTGCACCTCATGAGAGTGTGGCTGCCTCAGAATTTTTCACAAATAAATAAGAATAACTTGATCTCCACTTGAGAACCTAACACGTTAAAATATTTGGGTCTATTCTCCACCCCGCACCAAACTTAGAAAGACCCCCCCCCTAAGAAATTTGTCATTTTGCAGACCAAAAAGACTCAAATACCAGCAATTTCACTTGGGTTCAATATAATAGCAGCAAGAGATGAGTATGGTAAAGTGAAAGAGGAATTTTACGTACCTTTTGAGTAATTTGCCACAGTAATCACAGATGTCTCTTTTTGTTCATTCAAGTTATACTTGACTTTAAAAGGGCATCACAGTAGTTAATTATATGTAATTATTTATTTGTAGAAAGATTTGGCAGGCTTTCACAGTGAGTGTCCGAGCTCTCTGGCATGGTGAGATTCCTCATGCATCCACATCTGTGGTGGGTGGTACATGTGTGACTTGGTTTTCCACATAGCCCTTGTGGTCTCTCGTCTTACTTCCAAATTAGACCATCATTCATAATCACTGCATCTGGGGTGATATTCCACATGAAAAGGGAATGAAAGACCTAATGTTTATGAGACACACTGCCATATATTCGTGTGTGCGCTAAATGCTTAATATAAGCATTGTTTTCTTCAATTCTAAACAACAACCATAAAAGGTAAGAATTATCATCTTCATTTTTATAAATGGGAACATTGAGGCTCTAAGAGATTAGATAACTTGCCCAAAATTACCTAGACATTGGTTGCGTTCTTGCTCTGACCTATGAGATATGGATATTTTAATATGTTAGGTTCTCAAATGGATATCAAATTATTCTTAGTTATATGTGGAAAATTCTGACTGTACCCACATGAGTTGCACTATTATTAGGAATGAAAAATCTGTTCTTCCCCATCTTTCTTTCATAAGCCCAAGATGTAAATTTCTGACCTATGACTGGAAAGTTGAGCTCCCCAGGGGAAAAATAGGTGTGGTGGTGATTTCTCTGCCTGTTTTGGGAGGAGGAGGGAAGGGATACATTTCAGAAGACACATGTATCCCTGTCTCACTATATGACATTGGGTTATGTTCCTCAACAATAAATAGAAGATAAGATACGTATGTGTTCCTCCCAGGGATACTGGTTAATTAAAGATAAAAATTATTTAATTTCTACTCAGAAAACCTAGAAAGGTGATCTTTTGGATAGGGAGGAGGTATTTGGAAAAATTTATCTTTGGATCATCTATCAAAAGAGGGGAGAGGTTAGTAAGCAATAGATAAGTGGCCTAAAACAGGAGTTCTCAACTGGAAGTGATTCTTCCCTGCAGGAGATATTATCAAAGTCTAGAGGCATTTTTTTTTTTTTTTTTTGGTTGTCACTCAGAGAGAGTACCTGTAGCATCTAAGGGTAGATACTACTAAACATGCTTTTACTATAATTATCCAGCCTCTTACTACAATTATCTGGCCCCAAATATGAATAGTGTTAAAGATTGAGAAACTCTGTTGTAAAGTATACTTGCCAGGAAAACAATTCAACTGCTATAAGAGAACAAGTTAATTTCATGAACTATCAAGTAATCTGGAAACACTTGCACATAAATAATTATGGTAAATCATAAATTATAAAATATCTAATCATGAAAACAAATCTCAAAGGGGAGTGTTGATTATCACTATCAACATCATTGTTGTTAGTGTTATATAATATACTTTTTAGGGTTGTATTAACTTTTTAAAAAGTATATGATAATAGGGAAAGAGATGCAGCCAAATTTCACAGATTTGCCCTCTTCAGAGCAAAAAGAGTAGTAATCACTAGGAATTACTAAAAACCTTAAAATATTGAGACATTATTGATTTATTCCCTTGTATCACTCTACCCGATAGCTAGTGGAGAGCCTGTTGATTTGCATTTATTTGGTTATTGGTCTCTAATATATGTATTAGCTCTAAACATGCTATAATTCAATGGAAGAAAAGCCTTGAATTAATGAGATTGTTATTGTTTGAATCCGGACCCCCCCGCTCCCCCCCCCTTTTTTTTTTAAAGGAAAGTTGCAAGAGAACAGGCATGTAGGTAGGAAGAGATGAAGATGAAGCATTTATTTATTTTATTTAGTTGTTCATCTTGGTTGTACCACTCTTCCCCAACCCTGCCCTGGGTCCCTAACTAGGGCCCTTGGAATGTATGTGGAATACATGTGTGATTTAACCACTAAGCCACCAGGATGTACCTAATCTTGACTTTTTTGGAGGGAGGAGGGGGGAAGGTAATTCTGTAAATCATAATGTCATATCCTATATGTTTTATTTCCACTTTGGGGAGGATATGCAATTGAAGAGGTAAGAGCCTCTGTCTTGAAGAGAGGAAAAGAAATACATTATTGATCTGCTAATTACTTCATTATATTTTTACTTCAATTATAGAGGTAGAGTTGGGTGAGATTTTATGGAAAGTATAAGGTAGATAATTGAAGTCTATGAGGATCTTCAGGTCCCAGCTATTTATTCTTGAGAACCAGGAAAAATGAATGACTTTAGAACCATTTGTAACTGATTTATGTGGTTCTCCATTGCTAATTTAGTAAGTTCATATTTCATGATTAATGATTAATTATGAACTTACTAAATAACAGAACTACAGAAATTCCAGTTATTAAATGACCAGATATGAGTGCCAAGATAATTTGGTAGATAAATGATAGGTGATTTCCTTTTATTTACTTGTTGGTTATGGCTGTTGGTTGACTATATTGAGAAGATTCTGAGACTGTCCTGAGTGAAAAGAGTGCTATGGTGCTTTAGTGATGTCCACTTTGAAAGTGTGGTGGGGAACATGGTGACATGTAAGCCATATATTTGACAACCCTGGTTTCTGTGTTTAACACTAAAAACTATCCCCCAAAGACCTGAATTTAAGTTTTCTGAGTCAGATTAAAAAAAAAATTCAGAAAACTGTGAGTCTCCTTTTGTCAATTGCAACCGCCTTATACAAACATTAATTTTGTAGTTAAAATCAATGTACAGATCTATTTCATTCATTCTTAAGGACAATGTAATATGCTGATGCTATCAAAGCCAACACTCCTTTCCAGAAAATATCTATAACACAACAGATATCTAGAGCAGACAAATTTAAAAGATACATATCACTGACATGTGCCTTTGGTGTTCAAACTTGGGGATAATGATGTTTCTATAGTGTTATCTAACAAATAGTTTTGGAAAATTATGCTTATATTATGCAGTGAATTTAAAAGTACTATATATATTCCTTTTCATTTCCTCTGCCTGATAATTTGGAGAGTTTTAAGCCACTATGATTTGTTACTTGAGGATGGAAGAAAATTAAATGTTTTTTAATATATGAATTTAAAACAAAGGATTCTTATTGATTCATTGCTTGGGTCAGTCCTCTAATCTTATTTTTTGGCAGAGAACTCAAGTTTAAAACAGCTCAATGCATCTGTGTTGGCTGACAAATGACTTGGAGTGATTTACTTTTGGAAGGTCTCTGTACCTCCCTGTAGGAGAAATAATGCTGGGCAATTTTCCTTAACACTTCTCTTCTTTCTTCCTACATTCCTATGTTGCTGTCCTATGACAAAGGCCTTTTCTATTTCACCAAGAAAGTTTGCTTGAGTTGGATCCAAAATAGTATTTCCTTATAAATTGCTCAATGATGAGAGCAACTTACCAACTAACAGGAGACTACATTCTAATCTGTCTTCTATCTGGTAGATGGCTTTGCACAAGTCATTAAAAGTTGTTCCTCCTTTTTCTGTACTACAAAACATAGAGTTAAAACAGATGGTAGTTCCTCATACATTACCATTTTAAAACTGTGATTGTTAGCTCTTAGGGCACTTAGGATGCTAACATTAACATTTTGCTTAGCAAAAAATCAGATTGCCTTGAATATAACTCAATTTCATGGAGTCACTTTGTTAGTTATGAGGAAGATTGAACTTATTTGAAGAGAAATGAAATCATCTTTATTCACAGAATGGAATAAATTCTGCCATGTTCAGTAAAGCAGGACATTCAGTTTGGTGGTAGATGGTCAAGGATGAGAAACCATCCATGTAGTGGAAAGGAAATATGACTGGGAAGAAGATTGATAATCTATTCACTATGAGCAACAAAAACTGATTCTGACTAACCTGAGTAGAAAAAAAGGACTTAGGAGAAAGTAGGTGACCTCAGTGTTGAATAATGGTTGTGGGTATATGTGATGCATGTGGCAGTGGACGTGGGGATAACAGATTGGCAAACACACTAAAACCCAAACAACTAAGGGAAAAGCAGTTCTTCCAGGGAGGACAGCTGTGAAAGGAGGAGAAAAAGAGTCATGACTATCAAAAAATAATACAAAATAAAAATTTCTAGAACAAGTAAAAAGGAAGAGAACTGAACAACCTGCTATAATACATCTGAAGTAAGAGAAAACATGGTATAATATTTTGAAGAAAGAAAAAAATAGGGAGAATTTTTTGGAAAAGAAAGTGAAATCAATCAAACAAAGCAATTTATTCTTGGTCAGTGGCAGAAGTGCCCAGACCCATTTGGGGAGAGG
>RJWH01001929.1:0-292968 GCA_004363575.1 Solenodon paradoxus
TTGGGAGCCGCGGTGTCTTGGGCTGTCGGATGGTGGGTGATGTGCGGATCTTTATTCTGTGATTGTGGACGCCTTTCAGCTCTGCTTTCTTGACCTTCAGAGCCTTTGGCTTTGGCTTTGGGAGAGGCAGAGGTTTCCTTCTTCACTTGCGGCACCATCTTTGTGAAAAGCTCCTTTCTTTTTTAGGGCTGAATAATATTCCACTGTATGTATAGACCACATTCTGTTTATCCATTTTCTGGATGGAAGTCTGTTGATGAACATTTCATTTGGGTTGTTTCTTTTGACTATTGTAAATAAATAAGTTTGCTAAAAATACTAGTGGGTAAGTATGTCTGGAGAATCTTTTCAGGAGTCATCCATCTCTTTTATCTTTTTTAGACACTTTAGTTTTTAATTTTTCACTTAGTTGTTCACATTGGCTGTCTCCCCCTGGACCCAGGACGTGAACCCAAGTCACTGAAATGTATGTGGAAGCAGCTGACTAGACCACTGCCCCACCAGGACACACCGCTCATCATCCATCTTAGCTATCACAAGAGGGACTGAAATTAGATTTAGGAACTTCCTGGTTTTCTGCTAAAGCAGCAGGGCAGCATCTCCCTTCTCAGTTTTAATAACTGGAGACTTGGCATACACTGTTGCAACAGCAGCTGGGTCATTTGCCTCCAAAGGCACCCAAGGCACAGTCCCCTCGGTTTGAGTTCCGAGTCCAGGGGGAAGCAGCCAGTGTGGACAACTAAATGAAAACAGAGTGCTTCTGCCTCCTCTCTCTTCCTGCCTGCCTACTCCTGCCTTCATTCCTGCCTGCTCCTTTCCTTTATAAATAGATAAATAAATAAGTATAAGCGGATATTTGTCCCCCCTCATCCCATCCCTAGACTGGCAATGTGCAGAATGACTGCTCTGGTGTAGAAAGAGGCTTTGTAGGGGTCTCTCCAGGGTTTATAGCCCTGGGTCATTTACTGGTAGACACTGGGCAGCGCTGGGTTTCGTTGTCTTCTCTTGGGTTCTAGGTGAGTTTGCCACCACTCCCCACCCCAGGCCCAACTTTCTCCTTTCCCTTGGCAACACCCAGGCTGTCTCCCTTTTTCTCTCCCGGGCTAAATTAGGGGTGTGAAGCTGCTCTTCTTCCCGATTTAGCTTTTGAATTAAAGTGAGAACTGAATGTGGCTGCAAGGCTGACTCCCATCTGTGTGTGTGAGGGAGCGGAATGCAGAGAGCTGAGCACATGCAGGGGCTCAGAGCGGGAACTGCTGCGGGGAGCCGCCTGGAGCACAGGCACCAGCTTCAGGTGCAGGCACACAGCTCCACAGAGAACTGCTGAGGTTTGAAGGTTGGTATTTTTCCAGGAATGATACAAGGACATCATTCACACCTTCCACAAAAATATGCCAAGTGCTTCTCTGGGGCCAGGCCCCGTACTAGATTCCGAGGAAGCAGCAGCGAACTGGGTAGACGCATTCCCCATGTCCCAGCTCTCTCTTGGGCAGTGAGCCCGGGGAGGGGTGCAGGGTGCTGTCAGGGAGGGATAGAGTGGGGGAGTCACATCTAAGCTGAGACTTGAAGTACATGCTGGAGCTGACCAGGAGGAGGAGGATAATGGGTGTGTGGGCAGAAGCACTGGCTGTGCACACAGAGATCAGAGTGGGCCTGGCTTCCCCGAAGGAGGGCACTGGCGCCAGGTGATCTGAGCTCAAGGGTTTTCAGCTCCTGTCTCCTCCTCCTCTTCCAGGGAGAACAAACCAGATGACAATGACCTGGGCCAGAGAAGCCGAGGGCACAGGAGTTCCTTCTGCTCCAGCATTAACTAGCTGAGGTGGAGGTGGGAGACTGCAGGTTTCCTGAGTCACCTGTCTCTCAGAACGTTGGCCAGGTGGGTCTAAGAGGGAGACAGAACAGGGAGAAGCTTCCATCTTCCTTGGTGCAGGCCCCTGGGGGACCTTTTTCTTGTCTTTCTTGAAAGGGATGAATCATGATTCTGGCTGAGATGGGCACAGGTTAGAATCCTGGCAAAGAAAGACCCTCTGGTGGCAGAGACAGGAAAGACATCTATGGGGCCAGGCATTGCTGTGTCTGCACTAGGGTTCCCCAGTGACAGGCACTGCTCAGGTCTGCTGGTGTAAAACTCGCCATCAATATTTCAGGCAGCATTATTTATTGATCACTCATCTGGCTGGGACAAAAGGAGAGGGTGGCTCATTAGGGATGCATGGCTGGTGCGGCTAGTTTGGGAAAGAGGTCAGGGGAAGAAGGTAAGTTGTTGAGGGCCTTCAACCCTGGGTCCCGGGTCCCAGAAAATTACTCTGAGAGCTCAAGTTTTGGGGATTACATTCTTCATCTCCTCTTTCAACCCTACTGTACCCCAGATGAAAGTAAAGGGTATAGGCCCTGGTGGCCTAGTACATCTGGGAGCAGTCCCACATACAACCCAAGGTCGAAGGTTCAAGACCCCAGTCTGGGCGGAGCAACCAATGGGAATAACTAAATTAAAATAAAGTTCTTCTTCCTTTCTCTCCCTGCCTGCCCACCTCTTCACCTTCATTCCTGCCTGCACCTTTCCTTAAAAAAAAAAAAAAAAAGAGAAGGAACCTGGGGGAAACGTGGTATGGCCCTGGGACTGCCACTGTGGCCATCAGGGAGATATGTCCAGGGAATCCTGCAACTAGGTGAGCTCCCTTCCTCTGGCCCAACCTGCTCTTCCCAGGTTTCCTCCACCTTGTCACCTCTGGGTTCCGGGTCCCCACTGGGTCCTGACATCAGCACCAGCAGCTTCCCTCCAGGGTGCTGGATTCTCGGCTGCAGGGAGTGCCTGCCCTCTGGTCTGACCATCTGAGTGAGGAGTGGGCAGGGGGTGTCGTACACCTGCAAGGGTGCTTTCTTCGTGGTCCTCGAAACTTCTTTCACTCCAGGAAATGAAGCATGAGGCACCCTGCACAGCAAACCTTCCATGAGTGTCTGGAGGCACACCCTGGTGGCTCAGGTGTTCCGTCTGTGGCTGAAGTACAGTCCCCAGAAAGCCCAAGGACCAGTTTGTGACCTTGGGGTGGGGGAACAATTAAAATGAATACTATTTATTAAATGACTGAATAATTGCTTCTTTCTCCTTTCTCTTCCTTCATGCTTGCCTACTTGTCTTCATTCCTGTCTCCTCCGTAAAACAAACAGAAAATAAAAAACTGGCTGGAGGAAAGATTGTCCCCAAGCAGGGGCAAGGGAATCCCACATTGGGAGCAAGTGGCGCCACCTAGTGGACCTTTTCTTCCTTGCAGGCATCTCTCCCACCCAGGGCTGCCTCCAACTTTTCAGGCAGGACACAACCTGTAATACTTGAGGTGTCCTCCTCCCGGCAGGCCTGATCCAGTTAAAATGGAAAAACTGGGGGAATATGGGAGGGATATGATCACGTATTGGCTGAGACCTAAGGCAGTTGAGGAATCATCAGGGAAGGGCTTTTGGCTTGGAAAGTTTCTTCCTATTTTCCCCTATGCTACGGACATGAGGACCCTGGTCCAAAGCCCCAGAGTTTCTTCCTCTCCTTCCTCTGCCCACCCTGCTTTCTTCCAGGTTGAGAAGGGTTGGGTTTGGCTCTGCTGATCAAGGAAGATCTGGCACAGCCCGGAGCTGCTGGCTTTCCTCTGACGTCATGGCCTGGAAATCCCATTTTAAGCTGGTTCTACAGGTGGGGGCACCCAGAGGATAGAGCGCCTGGAAAGATTTACGGAGGCAGAGGGGAGAAAGTAGGTGATCGCAGGAATGAGACAGCAAGGGGTCACATCGCCTAGACCCGCTGTGTCCTACAGGCCTCCTCCCAGGAGGCTGTCCACCCCTTCTTTTTGTCACCCTCTATCTCTCCTCTCCTCCCTTGCACCACAGGGGTCAGGGCCGGTGCTGATTTGTAGGAGACTGTTTCCATGGCAACAGACCAATGAGCTTGGGAATCTGAGCATGTTCCTGCTGACATAGGGAAACCCGGATGTGCATGGAGAGAGAGCTGGGTGTTGGGGAATCTGGCAGTGACCTCCTTAGCCATCAGTCACTGGTCACTGTGGTTGTGAGTGTCAATGTGTGTGTGATATGCAGTAAATGGAATTTTTATTTTTAAAGGAAAGGTGCGGGTGAGTAGGCAGGCAGGAGGAAGCACTTTAGAGGAGGAAGAAGTGCTTTATTTAGTTGTTCATCTTGGTTGTTCCCCCAGCCCTGGGTCTTGAACTGGGGACCTTGGGATGTATGCGAACCGAGTGCAGTGTACTAAACCGCTAGGCCACCAGGGCGTGCCACAATGGGATTTAGAGAGGGCCTAACCTAGTTTCTTGGCCATATGGTAGATGCTAGCATGAGATACAGCCTCTAATTCTCTGGAGATATTTCTAGAACAAGGAAATATTTCCCTCGAATTCTACCCTGACACTTTTTCTTTCTGAGAGAGAAAGGGGCCAAACTACTCAGAGGTCACTGTGAAAGGAGTGACCTGCAGAGGGCTGTTGACTGGAGAATTTTGAGGGAAGATGAAAAGGGCCTCTCACATCCCACCTCCACTGCCACTTCAGTTCAGGAAGTTCTTGGCAGCTTGACTCAAATGTGGCAGGACCTGTCCCTGTGATGCCAGGAGGAGAGGGAAGCCTGGGGTAGGGGAATTTTGCCAAACTTGGGGTCTGGAGTCTAGAGCTAGGTCCCCACTCCCACCTCTTATCCTTTCGTCCATTGTCCTTCCACAAGCTGAGCAGTTGTTTCTCTGCCCCTTTCTCTCCCTCCCTCCTTCCTTGCTCTCTCCACCTTCTCTCACACTCTTGTCTGTTATCCAGCCCCTCTGAGCTGCTCTGCCAGCCTTCCCTTCTCCTGGGTGCCCCCTCCTGGGGTCTTACCCCCAGCCTGTTGCCCCCCTCGGACTCTGGTGACCTCGGTTCTACTTCCAAAAGCTCGTCCCCTGCACCCCCCTGCCTCTTCTCCAACGTGCACCATTCAGGGCCTGACACCTCTCTCCTGGGGCCACATGGGCCTAGCTCTTTGACCCCAGCCCTCGGTATCCTTTCCTCCTTGTCTATCCCCAGGGTCAGACATAATCATGGGGTTGTTTCCCCTCTTTTGGCTTCCCCATCTTCACCTCTTCCCTCAAGCTACGTCTCTTCCCTTCACAGTCTCAGCTCATCACCCACTCCAATGATCTCTTAGCTTTTCTAGGTACTGAAGCCATTCAGTCCCCCAGCCCTGCCCAGCAGCCCTCATAACTACCTTTTCTTCCCAGGGTTCTCACTGAGGGTCTTTGTCCCCACAGGTCATACCTGGCCCTTTTCATGAGGTACCAGAAGGTCCATTGGGGGAGAAGAGTCATGGGGCAGGATTCAGAGACACAAGGACATCTTGAGGTCTGGGGATACTAGTCTTCTTAAGACCTGAGCCTTCCTAGTTCCCTGGCTCTATCTTGAACCCCAAAACCACATTCCAGACTGAACTAGCTCTTACCTTTGGGATCAGAAGCCCTGGGGTGCACCTTCTAACCTCTTCCTCCCTCCTTCCCACAGCTGGCCCCCGTTTCTCAATTCGAGGTCCCTTCTTCCCTGTGGACTGGATGGGACAAGACTAAACCAGAGACCAAGATAACTGAGGTGCCAGAGTTTGGTTTATTGGCTCATTCAGTGCCAAATGTCCAATAAACACCCTCTTTCCATGGAATAAGGAGCCCATTGGTTCTTGAATTTCTTTTTTTTCTTCACACATTTCTCCTGGCTGTGACTGAAGCTGTGGCAGGGTGAGGGGTAAAGGCTGGGCTCACACAGGGGCTGCTCAGATGGGCCCAGTCTGCTTGGCACAGGAAGAGGACTCGGGGAAAAGGAGGTCAGACCCCCCTGGGAAGAGGAGCGGTACTGGCTCAGCAGGGTCCTCCACAGTGGGCCCTGAAGCTGGGAGGAGCCCAGCCTCGGGCCCTGGGCAGGAATGGGGTCAGGAGAAAGGTGCTGGAGGGCAGAGGAGGAGGTCAGAGACCCCTCAGAGTCTTATTCTCCCATGGGCTAGGGTTCTCTAAGGCTGAGACTAGGAAAAAGAGCTAAGAGGGAAAAAGGGCCAGCTGGCTGTAGGGCTGAGGGAGGGGTGGTCACTGTTGAGGGAAGGCCACCCCTCTCCCACCTCCCTCAGCCTTAGACCCAGAAAGACCCACACGCACTCCCTCTCTCTCACTTGCATGCACGCACACATGCATGCCCGCACACAGATACGTGCACACGCATGTACGCACACCCATAGAACTCTGCCTATTTTTAGTGCAGACATGTAGTACACAGTCCTACCCAATGTCCCCAGCTGCAGCTCCAGCCTGGCCATCCCAGACATTTAAACACCTGAAGCCCCTGTTCTTCATTCACAGCTGTGGCCTGGAGCCCCTGCCCAGGTTCCCCGAGGCCTTCCACACTCATTCCATCTCTCCCAGGTGCCTTCATGCAGGCCCGTGTCTCATCTGTCTGCACTGTGATTGCCACCCCCAAACCTAGGGAGAGCAGTGGGGGCATCTTAGGACCTCAGAGAAGGGGGTGGCCATGGTCTTCAGCAAGGCACTGGGGGGACGGGGACACGCTGGAGCCCTGGCTTCCTTGGGCGGCTCAGTCCTCAGCTCCTAACCCAGCCTCTGCCCTCGGCCCCACAACAGGCCCACCTTTCTCTTTTTCAAGCCCTTCCAGAGGAGTGGCTGCTGGGCAGGCATCAGAAACAGCTGTCTGAGGGGCCTTGGGGCCTGAGACACCTGGGCGACTGGCAGAGTGTGGAGCAGGGGCTGGGGCTGAGGCCCTTCCAGAGGCTTCCTTCTTGCTCTGCAGCCTGGGGAGGGGCCGGGGGTCGGGACCTCAGGCCGAGTCACCCCCGCCTCCAGAGGTCTTCTTCTTGGGTCGGGTCTTCAATGTCTTGGAAGCCAATGGCTGTGGAAGGAGGGAGGAAGACTGGGGGCTCAGCCTGGAGCTCCAACCCCTCCTCACTGCCCCAAGCTCTGGCCCATCTCTCACCTCAGCTTTGGGTACTTTTTTGATGGATTTGACCTTCTTAGGGGCCTTGTCTCCTGCATCCTCCTCAGAGGTCTCTGTCCGGGGGTCTGCCTGGTTTGTGCTAGTCCTTAAACTCAGGGCAGGGTCATCACCTGGTTGGGGAGAGGAAAGGGGGACAGGAGTCCAGGCGCTTCTCTCACCTGGCCTCCTTGCCCTCGTGCCCCCTGCCCAACCCGGAGCCCTGCTGGTACCTAAATCCTCAATGGTGTCCAGGAGGCTGCTGGGGCTGGGTCGGAGGCGGCCGTCAGGTCCCTGCAGGTGCAGTGCATCCTCATCCCGGATCAGGGTCAGGTCCTGCATGCTGAAGCTTCGGAGCTTCTCTGACAGCACCCCCTGGCCCTAGCGTCACCACCACGCACCGGGCGAACCGCGGGAAGGGGCGGGGTGGAGATAGAGGTCACCATGGTGCACGGGACAGCCACTGGGCTCAGTGCTTTCCCCACACTGTCCTCCCCCAGTCTGGTGACATCAGCGAGTGGCTGAGACCCTACTTTCCCTCTGGAGAGATGAGCATCCTGTAGCTCAGAGAACGGAAACCCTTGGCTGGAGAACGGTAGGGTCGGAAGTGGAACTGCACAAAACTTTAACAGTCTCAAGGACAGGAAGGCTGCAAAAGTGGCCTGACCAGGAGGACAAGACAGACAAGAGCAGGGGTCCCTGGGGCGCTGGACCTGCCCCCATCTCACCTTGGCTGCAGCTGTTACTGCTGCATTGGCGGCCAGGTTCAGGCCTCGCTTGCCCACCCTCATCATGGTCTCGTAGCTCTTGTCTCGGGCCTGCGTGATGTACTCGTCGATCTCCTGAAAGGTTGGAGGATGGGTGAAGGGTGAGCCCTGCTCACATCTGGACAAGGATACCGCCTGCTCTAGGAGGCTAGGACCTCGCCAGGTCACTTCCGCCTCAGGACATGCAAAGGGAAACGAGGAATGGAGGTGGCTGCAGACACCGGGCTACCTGGCCTGGAGGAGGCTGGGACATGAGGTGAGTGGGGGCAAACCTTCTCCTTGTTGGACAGCGTCGGATGCACGAACTTGCGGTAGAGCACGCTGGAGCCCTTGGTGTATGGGGACAGCAGCCATATCACAAAGGCGATCTTCAGCTCAAAGTAGAAGGGGAACCTGTTGGGGGGACAGAGGCAAGTGGGAAAGCCTGGGGCAGGGAGTCATGAGGTGCAACAATCCCCTGCAAGACCCTGGTTGGCCCCCCATTCCTTTGTGCTCTAGGATCCACATGTGGCTCATGAGATGGTCATTTCTAATCTCAAGGGAACTGGGAGGCTCAGTTGTACCTGGTGGCAAGTGGGTCCAGCAGGGCTCCTCCTCAGGAGGCATTCTCCTCACCTTTTCACTCTGACAGGAGACCTCCCAACTCTTCTGTCCTGGGGTCAGCACCCTAGTTCCCTAACCTTCTGGGTTCACTCCCAAGTCCTCACCCCTTCTCCTCCCATCCTTCCTCCCCCAAAGAAGACAGGCTCCTCCAGCTGTGCTCTGGGCCCCATCCTCAGCTGTCATGACATGCCCCTTGGTTTAAGGACTGTCCTTTGCTCCCCATGCCTGCTTCTCCTCAGGTCACAAACTCCTTGAGGACAGGTTTCCACATCCTCACAGCTCTCATCAAAACTATCTCCTTGCTTTGTGACAAAGGCCTTTATACTCACTGTCTCCAAGTTTACTCATTACTCTTTCTTAACCTGACCCCACTCAACTTCCTCTGCTAAAACTATTTGTCTCAAAGGTCAGAGGCCCTTGTCATCTAAACACCATGATCTTTTGTCCTCTACCTCTCAGTAAGACCCCCTTGACTTGTGATGCACTATGTTAGTCCTCTCTTCCAAGAAACATGTGCTCGTTCACTAAATGTTTTTGAGCTCCTGCTGTGAATATGTCAAGGATTGTCCTCACAGTGCTCACACATGGTCCACTTGTGCCTGGAAAATTCCTTTCAGATACAGGCATCCAATGTTTATAGGGCTGAGTCACATGCTTATTTTATAACTAGGGAAACTGAGGCCTAGAGAGCTGTGACCTCCCTAAGGTCACAGTAAATCTGGCAGAAGCAAGTTCCCTGAATTCTACTCTTGTGCCAGGAAGAAATGTGGGGGTTACTTCTGTTGTTAGGTTGCTGATCAAGCCAGGCCTGGTGGTGGTAGTGGAGGAAGCATCCAGAATCCCATAGGACTGTTGGGGGGACTCCACCCGGGATCTGACTCTTCTGTTTGGCTGAGCAGAGAAGGTCCAAATCCCTGGACCCTGAGGTGCAAAGAAGGGAGCTAGGCCTCACCAGGAGAGTATGATGTCTGTGAGCGTCTCGGCTGTGGTGAAGAAGGCAAAGACGATCCAGTACATCATCCACTTCACCTGAAGGAGGGCACAGAGTGGGCACTGGCTGGGCCTGCTAGGGAACACCCCAGACCCTACCTCCGCCTGTCAACTCTGCTCAAGGTGCTGTAGAAAGGGACACTCAGGACCTCAACTGTGCCTGAGAATCCCACCAGGGGTGAGAGAAAGGGACACACAGGACTCCTTTGAACACAAGTCTCATTAGTGCTGACAATGTTGGTACCCACTCGCCCCATCAGTAATGTGACCCACTGTCCTCCCTGACTTCTGCCATGTGGGTTGGGTGAGAGCGGAAGGGTCATAAACTCACATATTCCTTCACGTTTTTTGTCTTCACGGCCTTGTAGGAAGAATAGGCTGGGTACAGTGTGCCAAAGATGAGCCTAGGGAGGCAGGCATGGTTATGGGGGGCCCTGAGCAGTGGCATCGCCCTCACAGTTCTGCATCAGTCCTGGTAGGTCAGGGGAGAGGGACAGAACTCCAGAGTACTACATCTGCTGGTCAGATGAATGCCAGCGAGAGGTTATGGTCAAAGTCTCAGCTGATACCCAAGCGTGATGGCTTCTGTCAGCTAGGGTGGTGCCCTTCCCCCCTCCATTGTTCATTCCGTCTCAGCCCCTGAGGGTTAGAGACCCAGAGGTCAGGGTCCAGTGTGGTCTCCTCAGCTAGGATCCTTTGTTGCGCACAAACATATGGTAGGGAATGGGGGTCTGACACTGACACATACCATCCCCGTTCAGAGCATCTCTCCTTAGCCTCTACCTCCCTGGCTCAGAGATATAAACTGGATACGGCTAGATCTGCAAGGGAAGCCAACAGCGCCTAACAGAGCACGCCACCTGGCAGTCAGAGGCACCATCTCCTTAGGACCTGGGAAACAGAGGGTACCAAGGCAGGAGGGGCAAAGAGGTTTATTGTCCCATGTGAAATACTCAAGATCAGGCTCAGGGGAGGGACCTGGGCTTGAGGTCCTGGCTGGAGTGGGACCTGGCAATGATCTCTTTAGAGACCAAATGTAGGACACAGGACAGAGGTGAAGTAATTGCGAGTAAGAGCTCGTCCAGACCTGAGAGGAGCAGCCGCCCCGAAGGCCACATGGAGGTTTGAGGTCCCTGGAGTCCCTGGTGTGGGGTGGCAGGACCCGGTGGGTCTAGAGAAAGCCAGGACTCAGTATACTGACTGGGACAGCGCTGAATGGGAAGAAGGCACCAAGGAAGGGAGGCTGAGGTGCAGGGTCCTGAACTGGGGCACAGTTGACTCTGAGGTCCCCAGGGAGTCTCTTGACAAATGTGTGAGTTGGTCCTTCTCTCACATGGACATGTCTCATGGAGGATACTTCTGAAGTGGCCTGTGGAGATGGGGTGGGAGGGTGGAACCTCAAGGACAAAGTCTGGGGTTGTGGAACAGGGCTCCTTCCTGAAGTCTGGGGGAGGCGCCCTGGAATGAAGGCCACCTAATGTCCTCCACTGTATGGCTTTACAATCCCAGGAGGAGCACACACATCCTCTCTGGGGTTACCTTTCCACACTTCGTCCTCCCAGCATAGCTGCTTCCCCATCCCCAGACAGGCTCCCTGGGGGCTTTCAGAGCGTGTGTCCTCTCCCGTCTCCTGACAGCTGGCTGTGATTCTGAGCTATGGAATGACGAGGCCCTGCCTTGCTCCCACACTCTTTTCTATCAGCCCTCTCCCCGAGGCAGACGGGGGCCCAGGTCTGAGGAGCGCCTCCAGCCAAGATTTGCCAGGTGGGGGAGGGGACACCCTCAAAAATCAAGCCGATCAGCCCCTCTGGTGAGGGCGAAGGTCCAGGGAAATTAAAATAAAAGGCTGGTGGGAACCCAGGCCTGTCATGCTGGGTTAATATCCCCCCCTTCAGTTTTGGGCTCCCACACCTCCATGTCTCTGAGGACCTCAAATGGGGACGTTGTGCCTCGCGGGGACTCTGCTGTCTGAAGGCACGGAGTGGTCCATTCTGGGCGTTAATCCCCTCGCTCCCCATCCCTACGCCCCATCTCCCTCGGAATCCGACCGCGCCCGCCGCCGCCGCACTCACACCACCAGGCGAGAGATGATCCAGGACACCATGGCGGGGCCGGGCGGGGACCTGGCCCGGCGGGGACCCGGCCCGGCCGAGGATGCAGCGGCCGGAGGCCGAGCGGCAGCGGCAGCAAGAGCCGCAGTAGCAGCAGCAGTAGCCGCCGCGGGGGCAGCGGAGCGCCGAGCCGCCGCCGTTAAAGGGGAGGTCCTTGCCGCAGCAGCGGGCCGTGGGCGTGGGCGGCTCTTAAAGGGGAGGCCGCGGCAGCGGCGCAGGGGCGCGCCCCCTGCACCTGCTGGAATCGGGCATGCGCCTTTGACCCTCAGGGCCCTGCCTCCCTCTCATCTCTTGTTCACCTTTCTTGGGTTCCAGGCGGTACGTGGAGAGCCTTAGTGGCCTTCGTGGTTTCACCTTGACATCCCAATCCGTATCCCAGCGGGCTACCCTGCTCACATCAGGCGGAACCGGTCAGATATCCCTTGATAGTTATGACTTAATGAGCCCCTACTGTGTCAGGTTACGTGTGAAGCGTTTCACACGGCTGTAAATCTTCACCACCATCCAATATGGCAGAAGTTATATTTATCCTCATTTTGAAGGTAAGGAGTCGGGGAGCTTAGGGAGTTGTTTGCTGAGAGTGACAAAAGTCACACTGCTAAGATGTCATGAACCCAATAAGTCTAAGCAGGTTTCTTCTCCCGACTGCTAACCACACCCCCCTGAACACAGTCCCTGCTTAAAACTCCAAGAACTCCCCAATTCAGAGGTTTTGCTGCTCCTATCCTTCCACTCCACCCCTTCTGGCCCAACGCCAATAATCCCAGTTGGAGAGAACACAAAAACACGCACACACACACACAATCTGATCAGTGTTAGGTCATCAGTTCTTAAGTTTTGCAGGGGAACAGAACTCTGTGATCTGGCCAGGGGTGTCAGGCCCTCTTGGAACAGAGGGGCTGGAAGAGAGGCCTCATGTTTAGGTGGGAGATGGAGCCAGGAGTTCCAATCCCAACCCATCAGCAAGCTCTGGCAGGCAGTGAATGCCCTAATTATGAAGATATTTATATCTTCAGAATATAGGTTATCCCGCCTCCTGATTTTCACCAAAGCAAAGAAGCTCTGACCTCTGCAATCCCCTTCCCATGATTGCTTTCCTCTCCTGTCTCACATCAAAGCCTCAGCACTCTTCTGCTTATTCTGTCAGTGTGTAAGCCTTCTGGTGATCACAGCATCAACCTGTGCCCATACAGCTGAAGGGACACGCTCAGAGTTCTGTATTTTAGTCACTGTCCTATTGAAACTCCATATCCTTGAGTCACACAATGGTCTATTTCCAGCTTGATAATTGCATTTCCAGGTTCAGATGTTTTGTAGGAAGTTTTCTAACAGGCTCCAGAGAAGCAGCCTCGATGACCCCTCTTGCTATTCTTTACAACTTCTGCTCAAAGGTCTTTTCTAAATGAAATGCAGTCTGTCCTCACCATCAAGCCATTAACTGCTGCTTGATTAGAAAAAAACAAAACAAAACAACCCCCCCCCCCCCTTATTTGGGTCTTCTTCCACCAACTTTGAGGGAGATTTAGTCACTTGTTTCATATGTGGGCAGCCAGGCATCTTTGAGGAACCCCATCACCCACTGCCCAAAAACCTAGCTCATCCACATATCTTGGGCCCTGTCCCCCAAGATTGCCCCAGGAGGTTAGAACTCCACCTTTCCCACTATTCCCAGAGCAGACACTGTGGGAAAACCTGTCTTTCCTCCTACCCTCTGACTCACATGGTCCCTTACCCCCTCACCTCCAAGTCCTCAAACCACCATGATCTCAGCCTGGTACATTCCTTCTCCCAATTGGGGACAAATTCAGGAAGCAGAGAGTAAGACTTGATAGCAACATAATGAATCTGAAAGAGAAACACCCTCCACCTTAAACAGCTCCCTCCACTTGTTTTGTTTTTGAAGGGCCGGCACAGTAAGAACTGTCCACTCCGAACAGATTTGTTAGATTTTTAATAAGAACATGGAAATCCCAATCAGCCCTTCAACAAAATTAAAATACAGAAAGTGAAATTAAAAGTATTCTACAGTAAATGACTTTTTATTAAAAAAAAAAAAAAAGTAACTGTGAACATATAAACAGCCTGCAGGGCACTACAGTACAGCTGGAGAGAAGACAGGTACATTCCCCAATGTACCTATGGGCCAATGAATTCCATCATTTTAAAATAAATTCTTAATAAAACTCCGCTGAGTTGGAAAGTTTTGCTGAAAATATTTTTGGACAAAAACCCCCAAAAACAAAAAGCCTCATGTAGGAAATCAGACTTTCCTCTGCATTTGGAACTCTAAGAGGAGCCCCAAGGGAACGCTGGTACTAGGTGGAAACGGTTCCTGGCGTCACCTGGAACACAGCACAGCTCAGACGTGTCAGAGTTCTTTCTCTGATGGCTGTTCCCTCAAGACAGGACTGAGATGGGAGTGGGGAGAAACTAAAAGACTCCTAAAAAGCCAATTCTCTTAAATTCTGCTTTGGCTGATTTTGTGCTATAATGGGTGACTCTCTAAAAATCATATTTCTTCAAAGAGTTTTACTGAAAGGAAGACTAAATGTAATGTGCCTTTCCTCATATTCCAGGAAAACAACTGTGGTATTTCAAAAATTCTAAAAATATCTACTTTCATGAAATAGTAACTATTTCACTACAAACCTATTTTTCACTAAATACACACGTTTCCTAATCCTGGAGCCTCCTGGGGAAAGCAGTGGGTTCTCCCTGGGTCCTGAGACTCCAGTGTTCAAGAGATTGTGGGGAATGGCTTACCCCCATCTCCTAAGGTGGGCTGTGTCAGAGGTCACGTGCAGAGACATAGTCAGGCTTCCACCGGGCATGTTTAAGCAATTAACCCCTACTTGTACCAGTTACATAATTCCCTCTCCCTCCAAACACATTCCCACATAACTAGGCACAAGAGAAAAAGAAAGGTGTGCCCACGTTCCTGGTTTCTATGAATCTTAATTCACGAGAATATGCAGGAAAGCCCAGCGGTGTTCAGGCAATTCGGAGTCCCAAAAGGCCACAGGAGGGGAATGTGGCACCCTCGGCTTGGAGTCTGAAACTGTGTGTGTGAACAGTGCGACTTTCCTGTGTCAACCTTCAGTGTTGAGGCAGCATAGAAAAGAGTGGCTGGAGAGTTTGTAATACTGACCACACTGGCTCCGAGTGAAGGGCCTCTGCTCCAGCAGAGAGCCCGTCGTTCCCTGTATGTGTTGTGAGTGAAAAACCTGCTTCACAGGAGAGTTTGGAATTTCTTCACACCTAAGACCTTGCCAGTTTGGATTCATGAGCCTTCAGGGTGCCAACAGCATCTTTCACTGCATGATAAATGATATTCTTCACCTAGAGAGAGCAATCAGCACAGTCAATTCACGGCAGCACATGCTGCGTTCGGCGAATGGAAAATGAATGCTCTACGCTGACTGTAAGCCCAGTAACTACGAAGACACTCCCCATAAGGGCTGCATGTTCCCCAAATCAATCCCAAAGATGACTTACAAATCACACAGACTATAAACCTATATTCACGCCATGATCTATGTGCTTACGATGTGTTGGGCACTATTGCTAAGCTTTTTAAATTTTTTTTGAAGGAAAGGGGCAGGCAGGAATAAAGGCAAGTACACAGGCAGACAGGAAGAGAGAGGAGGAGGAAGCAGCATATATTTTTATTTAGTTGTTCATCTTGGCTGTCCCCACTGGTCCCGGGATGTGAACCTGGGTCCTTGGGACACATGTGGACTGTGCTCAGAGGAGAAATGGAGGAAACCAAGGTTCCGTGGTTCAGAAGAACTCTGTCTGCAAGTCTGTCTTGTTACTTATAGGCAGCTGAAAAGAATGCACTGAAACGATAGTGGGAGGTAAGGATTATTGGACATTATTTTCCTTTGTGCTGATGTGTATTTTATAATGTCTAAAAGGAACACATATTGCAGATGAGATAGGCAATACAATAGTTATCAAAATAAAATGAACAGGATATAACAGTTTTTAACAAAGTTTCAGATTATTTCTGGAGAGGCAAAGTGAGAAATGGCACAGGGACGGGTACATGTAGCTTTCAAAAATGTAGTTGTTCACATGCCCTGGTGGAGCAGCGGTTAAGCCAATCTCCTCCAAAGAGCACAGGCCACATGCCCCGAATTTGAGTCCCGGAGCCACGGGAACAGCCAGTGTGAACAACTAAATAAAAATAAATCAATAAATCTCCCTCCTCTCTTCTCTGGCCTACACCTTTCCTTTAAAAACAACTGTAGCTATTGCTTATGTGTATACATAAGTTCTGTTTTTCAATTTTTTCTTTTTGATGCTTTATTTCCTTAGATGGTGATGGGCACATAGGTCCCTTCATGCTAGTCTCCATTAATTTTTTTTATTAATTCAATAAATAATATCTACTATGTGTCAGATGTTGCCTTAGGGAAAAGCAGTGAATAATACAGTACAATTCCTGCCTTCATGGAGCTTAAAGAATTTATACTCTAGTAGGGATGGAAGCAAACAGTTAAAGTACATAGTATGTAGTTGGAGAAAAATACTAGAGAAAATACTAGATAAACTGTTATCGAGAACTGGGAGTGCCAGAGGTGATATGACAAGCAAAGACCTACTGCAAGTAGAGTTTGAAATAAAGTGCACCTAAGAATTTTCATTCTATCTGTAACCTAATGCTATGTTTTTGTCAATGTGATGATATTTTGGGCAAGAAATTTACAGTGGAAATGTTTCATAATTTTGAAAAATGAACAGTAAAACAGCTTAGACTCAGGATTTATGGTGAATGAATTCACCAGCAAAAGAAAAATCTCCAAGCTCTGTGGTTACTAATCAAAGAAGACAAACTCGAGTCACAAGCATGTTGGAAAAAACCAGGTCACAAGTGAGCAGCGTCGGAGAGCACAGATTCAGATGGCTGAAATTCTGTCTGGGCATGCTTCCTTGTTTTAAAGCGAGGAAGAGGAGTAAGCAGCGTTGTGAGAAAGAAAGGGAGAAAAGGAAGAAGCCTCATTTATTTACTTTAGTTTTTCTCTGTGGCCCTGGATCCTTGGGATTTTCATGGTCTGCAGGCCAGCATTTTAGCCACAAGAGCCCCAAATCTTGCCTTCTTGTTCTTTTTTATGCTAACAAAGCACCCAAGTATGTTAACAATGAAATTTAGTCCTTAAAGTTCCAATTCATTTCAGGAGCAGAGGAAAACCTAATCTGATTGTCTAGCTAAGACTAGATCGCTAAGGGGAAAATAATCCTCATTCCCATGAATACAATTCTTCAGGACATGGGTTACATGGGACATCGGTTACAGGACCGAAGGAATTAAGTGCAGAACATTTTGCTATAAGCGACAGTGTCGAGAGTAACACCCCTTCTGAAACATGCTGAGAACACACTGCCACAGCGCTTTTCCCAACTGACCAGTGAAGTCAGTGTCGTTAGTAAAGACACTAAAATACTGTATCTCTCCGGGGCAGAGAAACAGAAGACTGTCCTACTGGAGATGATTAGGTTGAAAGATGAGTATTCTCTAAAAGAAACCCTAGAGATTAAATACTTTCTGGAAGAAAGACCCCAAATCTTAAGACATGGATCCCATAGCCATCTCTTCCTCCGAGTTAGACCGCCAGAGAACACCCTCCTGAAGCAGCATGCGCCCCGATGCATGCAGCTGGACAGGAGAGGAAAAGACAGAGTGGAGGTGAAGGAGGGATTTACCTGTAGTTTATCCTCATGGTTTGTATGAGTGTTAGAGAGATGCCTAAATTCCTGGGTGAGGCGGAAACAGTGCTTTACATGTTCTGGAGATACAAAGTCTTCTGCTACTTTTATGCAACTGTATAGATTGTGAACCTGGGAGAAGAATGGCATAGAGGGAAAGCATCAAGAATTAAAATTTAATAACACATGAAAAACCTACATAGTATACTTTAAAAAAAGGTAGAAATTCTTATATGTTTTTATTAAAGGAACAAAATGCAGAAAAACTCCAAGTGTAAATTTATATAAAAAAGTTAGCATTTACACAGAAAAGGGTCTGGAAAAACATATCAAATTGTTAACAGTACGCTAACTCTGGGGAAGGCAGACTGAGGGGAATGAAAAAGGTTTATGGCACAGGTGGACTTTTCCTTTCTTTCTTTTTTTTTTTTAAAGAGGAAGAAGCATTATTTTGGTCCCCACTCCCACCCCAGCCCTGGGTGCCAAACCCAGGTCCTTGGGCTTTACACAGTCCACACCCAGCAGTCCCAGCTGCTTGAGACGCAAGGGTGAAACCTTCCCTGACCTCCTCCTTTTTTTTTAAAAAAAAAAAGAGCGTCCCCTGCTTAACAATTTTTAAATGAGCATTTAAAATGATATGGTATAGAAGGGCGAGCTCTAGGGGCCCAGCAGTTCAGTTCACACACACACATCCCAAGGTCCGCGGTTCCTGAAACAACCAAGATGAATAACTAAATAAATAGGTGCACCCTGATGAAGCAGCAGTGAGGTCAATTGCTTCTGAAGAAGCACAGGCCACATACCCCTGGTTTCAAGTCCAGGGTCCAGGGGAAAGCAATCAGTGTGAACAACAAAATAAAAATAAAATAAAATGCTTCCTCCTCCTCTCTCTTCCTGCCTGTCTGCTTATTTTCATTCCTGTCTGCACCTTTCCTTTAAAAATAAATGAAAGTTCTTTTTCCTCCACTCTCTCCCTGCCTGCCTGTCTCTGTTTGCCTTCATTCTTGCCTATATCTTTAAAAAAAGAAAGAAAAAAATAAAAAGAAAAATATATGGAAGAAAATTCAGAAGCAGAAACAAGTTGCAGTTTAAGAGCAATCAACCTAACCTACCATTTATATCAATTGTCAGATCAGCAAGAAAATCAGAAATAACTTGATGCATGGAGCGGAACACAATCCCCATGTGGAACCCACCTGGTGTGGGGCTCCAGCCGGTATAAAGACGGCATCACCCAGGAATTGAACAATGGCCCAGCCTTGCACACCATACTCTTCGTAGAGTCGCTTACGGAGGGTCTGGTCCAGGTACCAACTTTGGTCGTGAATTGGGTCATGATCAGGGGGATTCTCTTGGCCTTGCTCTTCTCCAACCTGAAGCCATGATCCAAATACAAAGACGGGAAAATCAATACACACAAAAAATATTAACAGCATCAACTCCAATTTATTGCATCAATGTCCCTGTTGGGCCAAAGTTTCTGTTTTATACTATTCAGCACCCTCTGGGTGTGGATTCAGGCTTTTGGGGTATCTGATAAGTACAGGTCCGTGAAAGTCAAGGGACTCTAGATGAGAAATCCTATACAGGTTGTCTCAGCACCCCCGCACCCACCCAGAGTCACACCTTTCGGAGCAGTTCCCGGATCTTCTCCGCATCCTTGGCTGCATAGATGTGCCACAAGGCACCAGGCTTCTCTTTTCCATCGTGAATCCTCTGCTTTGTCACCTCATCAGCATCTCCTTCGTCAATCGTCTTGAGTACCTCTGGAAAGAGCAAAATGACACTCTTCAATGTAACCAGTTATTTTAGTACGTCTGAATGAAGCAAAATGTCCATTTCAAACAAGTTTAGTCTCCACTATTCTCCCTCTCTCTGAAGTAGTGTAAGGTAGAATCAAAGAATCAAAACTCATACTGGGCATGCCCTTGTGGCTTGGGTGTGGAAATAAAAATAAATAACTAAATAAAAACGATTCTTCCTCTTTTATTCTCTTTAAAAAATCCAAACAAATGGTGCACCCTGGTGGAGTAAAGATTAGGTCAATTGTCTCCAAAGGTGCATAGGCCACATACCCCTGGGTCTGAGTCCTGGGTCTGGGGCCAGAAAACCAGTGTCAACAACTAAATCAAAATAAACTAAAATACTTCTTTCTCTTCTCTCTTCCTGCCTGCCTGCCTACTCACCTTTATTCCAACCTGCACCTTTCTGTAAATAAAAAACAAAACAAAACAGAAACAAGCTTCTTTCTTACTAAATAGAAATACCATTTTTTGGAGGTAGTTTTTCTTAAAGCACATTTCTTGCTCAAACCGTGTAGCCATATCTAATGTTTAAACTGCAGGCTATTTCCTGCTGCAGGTTATTTCCTAGGTGGACTCTACTTTTTTTTTTCAAGATCTCTACAAATTCTGATATCCTGTGAATTTAAGGCCATGAAGTATAAAGCTTCTCTGGCAAGTTAAGAGGGTTGATCTCTAATGCTTGTCTATTATAATGTCTTAAAAGACAAAATAATGGATGCATATACAGGCATGTACCTTCACAAGCAAATGTCTAACAGGAAAGACACCAAAGTAATATGATTATCCTTGAACTTTGAGGGTCTGGATTACCTTCTTTAATTTTTTTTCTATGAATCTGACTCATTGATGAAGTAGGCTGGCCTGCCTTTGTCTTCATTCCTCTTTGTGATGCCACACACTCAGTAGAAAAAGGCAGCATTCCCAGAAAGAACAATTATTCTTGTCAAAGATAACAAGTAATACCTCTTCTTTTGTATAACCTCCCTCTGCCTACCAACTGCCACTGGGTACCTAGTAAGGGGAAAGACACCCAACTCTACTCGCATGGCCAAGTCTCACCATCCTGAAGCAGTGGGTTCTAGAAATCATACCTTCATCATGAGCACCTTCCCCGATTGGGATCCCAACATACACCATCACATTAACGGCATCAGACACATCTAAGTGAAGATTTGTTGTGCCAACTCTTCTATCCTCTGCTGTTATCAAGCCTGAAGGTAAAAAGAAGCTAAGTAAGATAAAATACCAATATTTTGAAGAATCCATATAGACCCTAAAAGTAAAAATTAACTCAGATGTGAGTAACACTGGGAGGATGAAGTATCTTCTGTTTAGACACACACAAACTTATAAACTGGGCTCATATAGATGTTCTGCAAATCAATACAACAAAGCAAACATATGTAAAACTATTTTGCATACTATTAACTTCTTCAACATGTAGCTTGCTGTCTATCACCTTTACACATGACCCTGACTACAGAGCTCTCTCTATAGGTGAAATGGGAACAGCAGTGTTTGAAAGGGGCAATCACAGCCTCTGTTGCATACCGTAAGCATTGTACATCTTGGGACCCAGATCAGGCCTCACAAAATAACTGGGTAGCCTAGAGGCCAGATTGAGTCTGCCGTCTCGTTTGGTATATTCTGGCAGTGGAAGATTCTCCATCAGATCTTCAAATCTATGAAAGGGAAAGAAAAATGGTTTAGCTGTTATAGGGAAAAGCCAAGAGGTCAAGTTTACTCGTTATGTCTTCGACAAGCCACAAGATACAAGTCACTGAGGATGACTCACAGTAGTTTACTAACCTTGTTGGCATCATGTCCCGAAAATCTTCCCCAGGAGGCCAGTCCTTGAGTTTGAGCACCATTGGCTGCCCATCTTCGGACCTTAATCGCTCTAGAGGACAGAAAACATTCCCAAAATACTTGCTGGGTTGGCTGCTGCCTGATTTACATGTGCCTGCGAGTTTTAGGGGACTAAACTTTTATTTTTAGACTTATGGAGGGGTTTCCCTCACCCTGTACTTTAGTACATGCTATAGTCTCCTCTCTATCCCCATTCCTTGGAGTGAAAGCACTCCACACAGTCCATGGGATCCCACGCTTAAGTCTAGGCGTGTTCTGGGGGCCAGGTGAGCTACAGGATTGGCACCAAGACAGAAAGCTCCTCTCATGAAGAGGATGTAATTGGTTACTACAGGGGCAGGACTAGGTACATAGATGCTTCCCTCCCAGTCTGCCATTCCTGAACTAGGTATCAAGCTGCTACTTACTGCATATGATCTCAAAACCATCCCAGAAATCCCGAACTTTTACGTCGGAAATTATAGCACAGTTCCTGCAGTTCACCAAGTCCACATCCTGGTCTCCAAACTCCTGGCTAAAGGCTTCTGGTTTCCACAGTTCAGACTTGAGCTTTTTATGTACCCCCGATACCAGCACTGGCTGTGAAAATAAAAATATCTCAATCAGAGCTATTTAGGAAACAGTTTTAACCCAAGAGATTAAGGGACAGAATAAGGAGGATTTCCTGGGGATGACCTCTTCTCCATGATTTACTGTTCTCTCCCCAGTTTCACAATATATGGATTTTCACATGCTAATTAAAGCAAATGGAGATGACTTCTATTTATTCTCACCCCGGGGAGCATTACCATAAAAATCTTTTCAGTTACCCTAGAGCCTACCACTATTTTGAGGTAAGAAAACACAGAGTAAAATGTATCTTTGAGAGTATTTCCTCCAATTGTGAATGAAAATTTATCCAGATGATTCCATAACATCCCCTTTCCCCAAATACCTGCTGAAGTATAAAAATCAGGGAGTGTTAGCACAATATCACACAAACATGTGTGGCCTTGAAACATCTACCTTTCACCACTTATTTCCGCTCACCTTTGTCTCATCTCATATCACACTTAAGGATTTTCCTCTAAAGGTGCCATTAACACCAGGTCACCACCTAACAGGATTTTAACTGCCCTTTCAAGAACAGAGTAATGTACTTAGAAATGAAAGGATCCAGAACGTATTTTAAGGAATCTTCTAATTTTTAAAACTCTAGCTATCTATAGTGAACTTACTAAGTCTAAAACTTTGTGGCAAAAGATCTTCCAGAGAATTGCAACTATACTGGCAGCTGTGGCTGGCTTGGCAGCACTGGGAACTCTCTTATTTACCTGGCCTTGTTTCCAACACTCCCGGAAGATCTTCCAGTTGTTCTTGTTGCTGGGGTCATGGAGACACAGAAGCCTCCCATCACAGAGCCAGGAATGAGAGGTATGGGGATCTAGCACATTTAACCCCATCACCATCTCCTTCACCTCCTTTTGGGTATCAGTCAAATTACAGGTCCGCTTAACAGCATCTGAGGTTTTCTTATTTTCTACCACCGAGGCAATGATATGGTCAAGGAAGTTAGGTAGGCTGGCCTTGTTCTTCACTCCCTGTCAGGCACAAATTCATCTGGTAAGTTTGACTGAGGTATCATGACACGAGCATTCAAAAATGTCTCCTGGTTGTATTCACAAGGGAGTCTATGTCCATTCCTCAGAGGGAAAGGATTCCACACAGCCCATAGGATTCCATGCTTAAGCCCATAATCTGATCAATTTGATTAAATTTTTAAGTTACTATAAAATGTCTTTCCTGATTGGAGGGAGGGTATTAAAGTCAGCATCTTAAATCTCTCCCCATCGTGCATATTTCACTTTACATTTATGAAAGAGAAATACAGAAAGATCCCTTCTACCTCAAGAGATTTGAGACCTCAGAAATAACTTTGCATTCAGCCCTCTATATGCATGTCAACTGTGAGGATCATAAAATGCTGTAACTGGAAAAAGATAATTTACTTTCAGAGTTGTACTTTTTTGCCCAAGGGATACAACTTCAATTAAGTAAGCGAAGTGACTTATCAAGCAACATTTTGTTAGATGTACTTTTAAACCAGGGAATATACCCCAACAAAAGTGGGTATACCAGAGCACCCAACTGGAATCACATATTCTGAAAGCAATATCCCCAGTTTTTTCCCCTGCTATGAGCTCAACGAGAATCTCTCATCTATTTTGGCTGATAAGGAAGTTTAGGCTCAGAGATGAAAATGACATACCTAAGGTATGAATGGGGGTAGGCCTTATGAAAAATGGTAATAATGCCACTAGTCGCCATCTCTATAGAGTACTTGTAATCATATAATAACCTGGAAACATTTAAAATGTTAAGGAGAACTAGGGATAGGGAAAGTATAAATATAAGGGAGCACCATTTTAAAAAACTTAAGTCATTTATTCAAAAAAGAAACATCCCATACTATAAAGGGCTCAACTACCCATAGCTCATCAAATTTCAGCCAATTATCATAACACAGAATGGAAATATGTTTATGTAACTGAAATGATCTTCAAGATAAATAAAGTGGCACACCCTGGTGGAGTAGTGGTTAAGTTTCCCACCTCCCAGAGCACAGCCCACATGTATCCCAAGGACTCAGGTTTGTGCCCCAGAGCCAGAAGGAACAACCAGAATGAACAACGAAATAAAATAAATGCTTCATTCTCCTCTCTCTTCCTGCCTTCCTACCTAATAGCCTTCATTCCTGCCTAACTCTTTCCTTAAAAAACAAATAAACAAACAAACAAACAAAAAACCTGCCTGACTGCCTATTTATTTATCTGCCTGTCTGGCTAATTAGTCTAAAGCCAAAAACATCTTTAAGGAGCAAAACAGACAATAAATAAATAGTAAGTCAGGTGGTAGTAAGTGCTATGGAAAAATAATGTGTAAACATATAGGAATGAAGATTGTGAGTGGGATGGACTTTTAAAAGGGTACTCTTAGGAAAAAGGCTAACTGAGGGGGTGACAATTCAGGAGGGAGGAGAGGAAGACAATGATGAAGCAAGCCATGTGGTTACATCACGGGAAAGTAAGTTCTAGGTGAAGGAAAGGACAAATGACAGGCTCTGAAAAGGAATTACGTCTGGCCTTGTTCAAGTAACAAGTTCAAGAAGGTGGGTGTGGCCAGAATAGAGTAAACAGGGAAGGTGCCAGATAAAGTCAAAAAAGTGAGGAGAAGCACAGATAGGGCTGGAGCCTGAGAGTTCACTAAGGGACTCTGTTTTTATTATGAGAAACGTAAGGATTTAGTCAGAGATGACAGGGGATCTACTAAGGAGTTTACTGCAAAAATTCAGGCAAGTAAGGATGTTGGCTCAGACCAGAGGAATCAGTGAAGTGGTAAGAAATGAATGGGCTCTGAATACATTTTGAAGATCAAACAGAAAGAATTTGCTGACAGATTGGATATGAAATGAGAGGAGAGTCCCAAATGACTCTAGATTTTTTGCTGAGCAACTGGAAGAATGAAGATGCTACTTATCCAGGGGAAAAGTAAAGGAAAAGCAGGCTTGTGGGCAGAAGATCAGGAATGTGATCTTAGATGTGTTAGGTTTGAGACATTTTTCAATATCCAAGAGAACACAGTATTAATGTACTGCCTAGGTTTAAAAAAAAAAGTCTGTAATTGGTAAGAAAATCAAGTGATTTATGTAATAACTTTTAGGCTAATGACTGAAAATCTTCAAAGTCTCAATTGCTAATGACTTTCTCTCTCATGGTACAAATGGCTCACTACTTGCAAGGACCTCGAACATCCTCCAAACTTATTGTAAGAGAGATCCTGTCAGCTGGACAAGTCACCCACATACCCTCTGACCCAGTTATGAGATCTCTCTGATGGTTCTTGCATGGAAAAGCAGCAAAGGCTAGAGTTGTAGAGAGGACACTTACTGCTGAGGATGTAGAGAAGACCGGGGGGAAGGGTATGCCTGTGTCCAAGGGGGTTTGAGGAAGCTTTCCAGGCCCGGAGTGAAGGAGATCTCGAAGGCTAGAGCCTTCGGTTTTGTTGTTGGAGGCAGTGGGACCCAGTAACAGACTGTTAAAAAGTTTTGGAGTCAACGGAGAAACCTTTGCAGTGGAGTTGAACGAGTCCAGCCCAAAGGGTGAATGAGACTCTTTACTGAGCACCGACCTCAGGGACCCTGCTTCTGTAAGAACATAACCGGGAACAGCATTAGGCATGATAAGGAACACCCAGCAGACAACTGACTCCTAAAAATCAGCCAAGTGGGAAGGGGGAAAGACTGTCCCCTCCCCTCCCACCCAACTATGTACAGTTCATCTAGACCAAGTCTGATGAGCTAAGACTAAGGGAGGTCTCATAGCCAAGAAGTTCTCCTACTTCTTTCTTTTCCAGATCTGGATTTCAAATTTCCTTTTGTTCCCATGCATCTAGCTCCCCCACTTTCTAAGACAAGGTTTCTTCAAGTGGGTCTTCAGAATACTGGTATACTTGTATAGGAATCACCTGGAATGCTTACTAGAAACAGATTCTTGGTCTTACTCTAAGAGATTCTCATTTCATAGTTCTGGTGGGGCACAGGAATCTGTATTTTAATGATTCCCTAGGGGACTTTCGTGCACACTGAAAATTAAATCACGCCCTCAACCCTGGCTGCATAACAAAATCACTCGTGAAGTTTGTTAAAAATCTTGTATCAATTTTGGCTAAAGAGGTCTGGGATAGAGCCCAGGCATGTGCCTTTTAAAAAAGCTCCACTTCTAGAAAGACAGTAAAAGAGATTCCCTCATTTTCTGTGATAAAGCCAGAGAAAGCAAGTGGCATGTTTTATAAATGTGGATGGTAATGTGTGAGTTGGAAGAATCCCAGAATAACTTGTGTGTTCCACCCACAGACACAGAGTCTTATAATCATCTCACCTTTTGTTTCTTCTTTAGCCTTTTGAGTTGCTAAATCTGCCAACCAGTGCAGGGCAGAGGAGGGCGGGGCTGTGTCAGGGCAAGGGGGTCTGCTGGTTTTTAGCTCACTGTTGCTATTTGATGCTGAATTGTCTGCTTTCAGAGGTTCATCAGATCTGACATCAGTGCTGTCAGCTTTGGGAACGTGGTCGGGTTCTGGAGTTGTTACTGCTGCAGCTCCTCCTCCACCTGAGAAGGTGTTTTCATTTCCAGAAGAGGCACTAGGGTTTATGCTAGGAAGCTAAAGAACAGAAGATCAACATGGTCAGTGTTGTCTTTGTGTAGAAAAAATAAAATTCAAACAGTAACAACTGATGACACTAAATACATTTGGAAAAGCATTTTTTTTTTTTTTTTTTAAAGGGAAGGTGCAGGTTGGAATGAAGGCCAGTAGTAGGCAGGCAGGAAGAGAGAAGAGAAGCACTTTAGTTTATTTAGTTGTTCATCTTGGTTGTTCCTCCAGTCCCAGGACACAAACATGGGTTGTTGGGATGTATGAGGACTGTGCTCAACCCTACTCTACCAGGTTATACCAAATATATATATTTATTGAGTCCTATGAGATGCCAGAAACTATGCTAGGATCTATGGAAAGAACAGTGCACGTGACTTGAAAATAAAACAGGGAATTTATTTCTTCATTTATTCATTTTTTTAAAGGAAAGATGCAGGCAGGAATGAAGGTGAGTAGGCAGGCAATGAAGCAGCATTTTATTTTATTTTTATTTAGTTGTTCACACTGTCCTTTCCTCTCCCCTGTGTGTCCTGTGTCCTTTGGAGGTGATTGACCTAACTGCTACTCCACCAAGGTGCACCAAAACAGGGTTTTTATTTAGCATGCCTTAGGTCCAATTTCTGCAATGGTAAATTGTGATTAGAACTTGACTTCACAGAGCTGCTCTGAGGATTTAATTAGATAGTATATGCAAAGGGCTTATAATAGTGTCTGGCACACATAGATACTAAATTTTTTAAATGATTGACTCTAATCTGTCAGCTCTGCTGAAAATATATCCTGAGATTCTTCAGCATAAATCTCTGTGCCTCTTTTATTAACCATGTGTAGTAGTGTTCCTGGAAGGACCTCTAAATGTAAGCAGTAAAGTTTTTCCCTCCCCTTTCTCCCTACCCAACCCGCAACAGCCTTTTTTCAAAATAGTTACCATTCATCAAATGACCTTCACCTCTAAGAGCAAGGAGAAAACCACTACCTCTATCTGAGGCTGGGAATTGCTTTCAGAGTAGAATGATCCCAGCTTAACAGGCCAATCTTCCTGTTTCTGTCCTCTGTACCTAACATACAAGGACCAGGTACACGGAGAGGACTAAGAAGGCCAACAGTAGTCTCAGAAATGTAAAATCATTTTAATAACTTTTTTTATTGTGGGTTTTGATCCCCTTCCAATTTTCTTTCTTTCTTTTTTTTTTTTTTTTTTTTTAAAGCAAAGGTATAGGCAGGAGTGAAGGCAAGCAGGGAGCTAGGAAGAGAGTGGAGGAAGAAACATTTTAAATTGATTTTTATTTAGTTGTTCATCTTGGTTGCTCCACACCAGCCCAACCTCGTGTCCCTGGTGGGACGCCAACCTGGGTACCTGGGCACATGGGCTCATCCAGAGGCAGCAGAACCAACTGCGCTACTCCATCAGGGTGTGCCCAGAAATGGGTTTTATTTGAGGTACTGAACTCTTAAGTTTCTCAAAAAAGAAAAATATTTACATAATTTTTTTTAAAGATCTGTGACATGTCACTTTGATATATTTATATATTGTCTATATTACACATCTGAAACTTCTGTAATTTTATGTCAGCTATACCTTTAAAAAAAAAAATCAATGAAGAGAAATTCTTACCAGTCAGGAGAAATTGAAATCCCTTGAGTAACAGTTTTTGGTAAATACAGGTATTTATTGCTCTCTTGAATGGATTCCCTATACGTTTATCTCCTAGGAATTCTATAACAGTCTGGGTCAACAGAAGTAAAAAAGGGGCATTTTCTGGAATTAAAAACTTAAGTTTCACTCAGTTTACACATAACCACACATGGCAATTTACCTGTGACATTCCATTGGTGACAGCAGGTCTCAACACAGACTTGTTTTGACGACTAATGCAAGGGCAGTTTGCTTTAATTCCCCATTTGCCCCGGGCAGCATGTACCATGTCGCCAATATTGTAAAGAGCTGGAAAAAAAAAAAAAGACAATAACAATTAACACTAGCTTGAATGTCCAGGTACTATGCTAAGATCTTATTTACACTATTTACACTATCTCTCCCAATCCTTACCACATTTCAAGGAGAGAGCATCTTTTACCCTCAACTCTTGATGATAAAAAGGCAATTCAGAAAAGTTAGGTCATTTACTCAAGTATGTACAATTGGTAACTAGAAATGCTAAGACTTTAACCCTGGTCTATCTGATCTTAAAGTTCTCTGCACTGGTGACCACAAAGCAACACTCTCTCCCTCGTCTATGAAACATGAACAAAGTGCTCTCCAAGAGAACTCTAGGGATAGGTTCCTTAAAGTTCAGGAATTGTGAATATTTTTCATATACACTTAAGATTTATGCACTTCACTGTAAGTTATGCTTAAAGAAAAAGAGACAAAGGAAAAAAAAAAGGAACAACAAAGCCTCCAGACTATTGTAAACTTTACACAAACCTTTAACCAATGCTTGGCACTCTCGGAGCTCTTCTGCTTGGAAGTACAGGGGTGTCCTCCTCTTAGTAAGTAGGGAATAATACATGGGGTGCCCTCCTCTTAGTAAGTAGGGAATAATACATGCAGTAGTTTCGCAGATTCATTATCTTCAATGCATGTATGTTAATCAAAGTGTGAAAGTGGAAAGAAACAAGAGTTTCTGGTGGAATCGCTGAAGTAAGCTGGGACTGTGACAGCAACATGACCACTCATCCCACTGTTAAGCTGCCTTCACCATGAATTCAAGAGATATGACTGGCTTCAGTTACACGCTAACAAGCCTAAAATAAACGGTCTTTCTGGGATTATGCAGACTGGATTTTTCTACTCTGGTTCTGCCAAGCACAGGAATGTAAAATGTTATCTGGAAAAGTAACCGACCTCTATGACCAGAAAGGGGAAGCAAAGTGTGTGCACTACACACAATATAGCATACATCTAAAGATTCAAATACTCAGAGACATCTAGTGAGGCAGCAAAAAAAAAAAAAAGGCTGAGATAAACCACTTCACCATTTTTTTTTTTAAAGAAAAGTAAGGGAGAGGAGCCAGAAGCATTAAGGAAGGCAGGAAGGAAGGAAGAGGAAGAAAAGACATCTTTATGTCATTATACATATTTTGGGTTTTCACCCTGGCACTGGGCCCCTGGCTTTCTGTGGTCCAAGGGCAAGTGTCTCATCTACCTGAGCCACAAGGGTGTCCCCATTTCACTACATTTCTTTTTTATAAATTAATTATACCTCAAATAAAACATTTTCTATTTTTTTTTTTTTTAAAGAGAAGAAGGAAGAAAGGGAGGGCGGGAGGGAGAGAGGAAGGAAGAAGCATTTCTGTTTATTTATTTATTTCGGTTCTACCCACCTCCCTGCCCTCGATCACAAGCCTGGGTCCCTGGGACTTACATGGTCCACACTCTAAGCCGCCTGAGCCAAATAAGCCATTTTTTTTCTCACATCGAATCTAGAAAAAGAATTTCCTTACCTGTGCCAGGGATGATTTGCGTGGGCATGAGATTCTCTGGTTCATGGGACTGCCCTTTTGCACACTTTAACCAAGAGAAAACCTCTTCGTCACCCATCTCTTCGGTTTCTGAAAAAGAAAGGACTTCACTTATGAGAGCAAACTGCTCTCAGAGGAGTTTCAGATCCTAAACATCAAATTTCTCATGGGCTGAAAGTTTCAGTGAAACACTTCATAATTTTAACCAATTTTTATAATGTCTGAATGGTCAACAGTGATGGTCTCTCATTCCTAATATTTATAAATTATACTTTCCCCTTGTTTTTTCTAGTTTCGAGGTAAACATTTAGCTACTTGAGATTACTCTCTTTTAATACAGGTATTCATTGCTATAAGTTACCCTTTAGGTACTGCTTTACCTGCATACCTCAAAAGTTGGTATGCTTTTTATCTTATTTATTTAAAAATTGTTTTCTAATTTTCTATAGCAATTTTTACTTTGAATCATGGAATATTTAGAATGTCGTTTAATTTCCAAATATTGGATTTTCCCAAAAAACTTTGTTTCTATTCTTTTGCAGTCAGTGAAGATACTCTATATGACTTAAATCACTTTATATTTGAGATTTACTTTATGACCCAGAATGTACTCAATATAGTCTATTTTGGTAAATGTTCCATATGTATTCAAAAATAATGTGTTTTGCTGTTGTTGGGTAGAGTGTTCTATAAATGTCAACTAGGTCAGGTTGATTGATGGCATTAAGTCTTCTATATCCTTACTGATTTTCTGTGTACTGGTTCTATCAATTTTCAGAAAGGATGTCTGAACCTCCAGTTATAATTGTAGATGTCTCCAGTTCTTCTTTTAGTTCCATCAATGTTTTCTTTGTACACTTTAAATATGCCTAAGTATTTAATATTGTTATAGTCTGCTGATGAAGTGATCACTTTATTATTATGAAATGATCCATGTTATACCAACTAATAGTCTTTATCTGAAATTTACCTTGTCTACTATTAATATTTTAGTCTTTTAAATGGTTTAGCCATGGTATATAATTATCCATTTGTTTACTTTTTTTAAGGGAAAGGTGCAGGTAGGAATGAAGGTGAGTAGGTAGGCAAGCAGGAAGAGAGAGGAGGAAGAAGCACTTTATTTATACAGTTGTTCATTGTGATTGTTCCTGTCGGTTCTGGGATGTGAACCTGGGAACTCGGGATGTATTGGACTACGCCCAAGCCCTACTTCACCAGGGTGCGTCCATCTCTTTACTTTTAGTTTACCTGTATCTTCAATTTAAAGTAGGTTTGCTATATGCAGTTTTTAATTTAAAAATTATGGCAGGAACATTGTATAGTAACATAATTAAGGTTTAAGGTATACATCATAAGTCAACACTTCAAAATCTGTATATAACACTTTAAGTTCACCACCAAAAGTCTAATTCTATCCTTCACTATATAACTGACTCTTTTTATCCAATTAGCCTACCCACCCCTTCCCTTCTGGTAACCACTGATTTGGTCCTACAGAGTGAAAGTTTATTTTTGTTTAATTTGGTTCATTTGTCTGTTTGATTTCTTTATAAACCACACATGAGTTAAGTCATGTTGTATTTGACTTTCTTCTTCTGACTTCATTAAGCATAATTCCTCCTAGGTCCACCTATCTTATTCCAAATGGAAATTTTCATGTTTTTAAAAAAAATAATTGCACAGTATTCCATTATATATGTGTATGTGTGGATATATGTAACATCTTTATCCAGTCATCTGTCAACGGGCACTGAGTTGCTTCCAGTTCCTGGCCATTATAAATAATACAGCAATAAACATAAAGGTGCAATATCTGTGCAAATTAGTGCTTTTCAATAAATACTCCGAAGTAGGATAAAGGAATGAATATAAAATTTGTATTTTCAGCTTTTTGAGGAATCTCCATACTACTTTTCACAATGGTTGCATCAATTTACATTCCCAACAGCACATAAAATTCCCACTTCTCCGTATCCTCAACAATACTTGCTTCGTGTTTTTTGGATAATAGCCATTCTCACAGGTGTGAGATGACAGCTCACTGTAGCTTCATTTATAACCTAATTTTGAATCAAAAGTAAATTGATTTCAAGTTCATTCTAAGAATCTACATTTTTACTCTCCTTGTCCCATTTTGTATTTTTATTATCTTGCTACTTCTAAGTAGGGTTTCATTTATTTTATAGAAATCCTTTTTGTATTTCTTGCAGGGCTGGTTTAGAGGTGATAGATACCTCTAACTTTTGTTTTTATGGAAGGCCCTTTATTGCGCCTTCAATTCTCAGTGATAACCTAGCATATAGGGTATTCTTAGTTAGTTCTTTTCTCTCAGGACTTAAAAAATGTTATGCCATTCCCTTCTGCCTGTAAAGTTTCTGCTGTGAAATCTGTAGGTAACCTTTTGGGGGTTCCCTGTGTAAGGCTAGTTTTTCTCTAGCTGCCAGGTCATGGTGGCTTTAGGCTGCAGGTAAGCAGGTACCCCAGGAAGGGTAGGAACAGCTATTTTTCAGATTGCTGTAGTCTTTCTGATCCTCACAGAGAAAGTGCCACAGTAGAACTGGAAGTTCCACAAACCAAACTTTGTAGGAAAGCACTCAGCTACCTGTGCCAGGGTTGTGGGTCTGAATGCCTGCTGCTGCCCTAGACAATTCCTGCCTGGTATCCATGAGAACCATAACCAGGAGAACAAACTGTCTTGCTGATGGCAGAGGGTGGGGGTTTTGACCTCTGACCCTATTTCAATATGGTATCCCTCAGTGCTAACCCTAACTCCAGTATGATGTCTGCCAGTGCAATGTCATATAGACAAAGAGTCTGGGAAAACACCCAGCTGTAACTCTGTTCACTGAATGGCTATTCCTTTCTTGCTACTCCTGGTTAAGTTTTCTGTCCAACAAATGAAAATCCTTCAGTTAAATATGTACACACTTCATCTGTCAGCTCCCTCTGCTCACTCTCCTATGTTCTCTGCTCCCTAGAGTCCCACTGTTCTCCAAAGGGAAATCTCTCTGTTTTGCAAACTAGGATGTATATGCTCCCCTCTAGAGTTAGCTCCTTGATGATGGGGTATCCACTGTGGAGTAAGCCCTTCTGTCCCTAGGAATAGTCTTTCTATCACAGTTGTCCCTCCTGGTGCCCACGCAATGATAATCTCAGCCATTTCTACACTTTCTGATGTTTTCTTTTTATCCTTTTTCCTTGTGGAGATGCTATTCCCCTAATTTACAGTTCTTTTTCAAAGACCACAGTTTGTATCTGGATTTTATTTTTTTCCTAAGGAAAGGTGCAGGCAGGACTGAAGGAAGAGAGAGGAGGAAGAAGCACATTATTTATTTTTATTTACTTGTTCATCTTGGTCATTTTCCCTGGTCCTGGGTCTTGAACCAGGGACCTTGGGATGTACATGAACTACCCCACCGTAGACCAATCCACTGAGCCATGAGGGCGTGCCCAGATTTGGCACATGTGGAGAGAAGGTGATTTTAAGATCTTGCTGGTCTGCCATCTTGTGCATGACCCTTTCCTTACACATATTTTACTTGGGTCTTTAAAATAAAGCCGATTTGACAACATCTCTATTTAAAATTATTGTTTAGTGTATTCCTATTTAGTAATCATTGATATTGTTGGGTTTTAAATGTCTATTCTACTGTTTCATTTCTTGGTTTTGTTTTTCCTTTCTTTTGAAAGCAGTATTTTTTACTATTTTTTTGATTTTGTCTTTATTTTTGGTTTACCAATTAAACTTTATTTTTTTAGTGGTTGGGTTTGTAGTATCTTCAACTTAACACTGTCGATTTCCAAATATTACACCATTCACATATAGTATGAGATCCTTACTAAAATTTATTTCTATTTACTCCTTAGTTCCTTTGTGCTACTATTATTACATATTTTAATTTCACATAATTACAAACACTGTGATACAGTTACTACTTTAAACAATTTTTTTTTTTAAAAGGAAAGGTATAGACAGCAATAAAGGCAAGCAGAGATGAGGAAGAAGCGCCCCATCCATTCCATGAAGTTGTTCATCATTCCCACCTCTATACTGCAGGTCCTGAGTGGGGGACTTAGGATATATGTGGATTATGCCCAGTTTAACCAGGTAGGCCACCAGAATGTACCCTCTTATTTATTTTTTTAAAGAGAGAAAAGAAGATAAGCAGTATGGAAGAGAAAGGAGGAAGAAGCATTTTTTATATATTTATTTGCTTCTTTTGGTTTTTCATCACCCAGTCTTGGGTTGCAAACTCAGGTCCTTGGGCTTTACACGATCTGCATGCCAGTGTCTCGGCCAGCTGAGCCATCAGTTGTGTAAAACCAGGACCCTGGGATATATGTGGACTGTACCCAACCACTATTCCACCAGGGCACGCTGCAGTTTTCTTAATGTTTCTTCCTTTTGACATTTACTGCTGGATTTGTAATTTTATATTTTTTTATAGGTTAATTGGACCATGCTACAGCTGCAGACTTAACACATGAACCACCAAGGTGTGCCTCAGTTGTATACTTTAGAGGGGCATTTGCTTTAATTTCCAAGTCCTGTATTGCCACAGATTGGCCACCTTCAAAACAAAGCAGGACATTATTTACTTACCACTTCGAGGACGACTTTTCCTGAGCCTGTAACAGTCAAGGCAGACACCAAATCCACATTTGCGACAAACCCAGTGGATGTTGAAGAGAGTTGTCTCACACACATCACACATCTCCCGCACGCCCCGCACTGCTCGCTTCCATGCCACTTTCTCTGGGGGAAAGAGGAAAAGTGATGCTAAGGCATTGATCATCTTGAACAACAGTAAAAGACTACAGATCCACAGATTCCAACTTAAGCTATTTTGTTCAGCAATGAAAGTCAGATTCATGAAGTTTGCGATTCGATAATTTTAAAAGAAATAAAATGCATGGAATTTTGAATATTTTTGAGTATTAACAGAGAACGAATGCTACCTGTTGTTACTTAAGATACCATAAAATTTTCAATTTGGGGGAGTTTGAAATAAGAGAAATCTCTTGAAATGCGGGACATAATTTCATAGTCCAATTGTGCTTGGCCTAGAAATAGGAAATAGGTCATAAATATGGAAATATCATACATGTCCAAATAGTAAGGGTTCCAGGTGTGAAACACAGCATCCAGTAGCACTTCATTATTCACAAACCAGAGTATTGCTTACTAATATAAAATGGTTTAAAGCAAACTGAAAATATTCAGAAAGAACCAAAACCAAAAGGGGTGAAAATACACATTATGGCAGCTGTGTTACAAAAATAAAAGTCCAGCAGGGAAGGAGGTTTTGGTTTAATTGTCAAAGACTAAAGGAATGAGGCTTTTTGGTTATAGTGAGGGCCAGCTATTTTGTTTGCTACAAAAAAGCCTTATCAGCTTTAATTCATCCGTAGAAAATGTCACCTGCCACTCCTTCCACTCTACCCTTCAAGCAAAAGAAAACAGAAGTTCCCAACAAGAGTTCCTGGAAGAGGGTGCCTTACGGTGTGGTTCCACCATCATCATGGCCTCCTTCTCAGACATCACAAGCTGGCAGAACTGGTCCCCAACATTGGCCAGGATGTATTTTGAGGTTTCTAGGTCTATCCCTTCTGCTAGGGAGGAAGAGGGAATCCACAGGTTCATAGCATCAGGGTCACTCTGCTGGGGACTCAGAAACCCCTCCACACGGAGTACCCCCTTTCGAGTGAAGATCAACCTGAGACAGGAAGGTACAGTCAAATACATGGTAAATAGCCAACAGTCAAGCAAACCAACACATAGCTAAAATCCTAACCTGAAACAAATTAGAAGAGATTTAATAGGAATCAAGTTGAGCTAAGATTTTTCATTATATGAGTGTGCTCTAGTGGCCCAGTGGTCGAGTACACCCCAGGAGCAGTGCCACATACATCCCAAGGTCCTGAGTTTAAGACCCAGGGCTGGGCATGAGGCGGGTGGGGATAATCAATGTGAACAACTAAATGAAAATAAAGTGCTGCTTCTGCCTCTCTCTAAAAAAGAAAGAACAACCAATTTTCACCATATAAGACCAATAAAGTATATATTCTTTGCACTAAAAGGAAAGTTTATTAATACTTAGTAGGTCTGGGTTCCTTAAAAAGCTGATCCCAGAAATTGCTATTAGCTTCTCTAACCCAAGAGAGAGATATGCTCACTGTCACACTTTAAATTCACATCTACCCATGTCAGTAAGCCCTTAATACTGCCTGGCAGTCAAAATATAGTTTCTTGGTACACTCCCTTCTCCTAGAAGCATATTTCATATATTCTCCTTTTTTTTTCTTCCTTTCTAGACTCGAATACAATTAGACCTTGCTAACTATTCCATTGAAAAAATACAAGGAGCTAGACAAAAACTCCCGTAAGTTCCCACCACCACACCTTCCTTTTACTGGGCCATGTATTCCATTCTGTTTCCCTATTATTATGATTAAACCAGGTCCTGATGAATACACATCTCTCTACCTATGCTCTATATCCTATCTGCTTTCACAGGCATTCCTGCATGTTATTATTCTATATCATCTATTTTCTTCTTTACTGAAGCTTATCAATATTTGAACTTGCTATTAAAAAATCCTCTTAAGGGCATGTCCTGATGGCCTAGTGGTCTGGTACACCCTGGGAGCAGTCCCACCTATAACCCATGGTTCTGGGTTCAAGACCCAGGGTTGGGGGACAACCATTGTGAATAACTAAACAAAAATAAAGTATTTCCGTCTCTCTTTTCTTGCCTGCCTACCAGCCTTCATTCCTGCCCGTACATTTTCTTAAAAAAAAAAAACACACAAAAAATACCCTCTTAAAATTTTCCATCTGGTCATCTGGTGTACTCTGGTGGCTCAGGGGGTTAAGCCAGCAGCTGTTGTGCAGATCATGTAAATTTCAAGGTTCTGGATTCTTCCTTCCAAAAAAATACATTTATTTCTATCTAAAAGTTCCTCTTGATCTCACAGCCTCCTCTATTTGCTTGTTAGAGTTGTCTATGCTGATTATCACTGGTTCCTTTTCCTTTTCCTTTCTTAATCCACTTCAATCAGACTTTCCCCTATAAGTCTTATTAAAACTGCTTAAGTTATTCCCCTCATCAAACTTAATGGTCACTTCTAATTCTTATTTTAACTAACCCCATTACCAGCATCTGCACCGTTCATTATTCCTGCCTAGAAATTCTTTCTTCCATTGCCTTCCAGGACACCTCACTGGCTGTTCTTTCTCAGCTTCCTTTACGAGTTCCTCTTCATCTTTCTCATCTCTAAATATTGGAGAGCTCCCAAACTCAGTCTTGGACTGCTTCTCTTCTCTAACTATACTAACTTCTTAAGTGATCCCAATCGGGCTCACAGTTCTAAATACCTGGTGATATCTAAATTTTTATATCTAGCTTGGACCACTTTCCTCAGCTCTAGAGCTGTATATCCAGCTGTTCTCTCACCATCTCTATTCGTTCATTCATTCACTTATTTACACCAAGGGGTAATCAACATGCAGCATTCTATTTTTAGGTATTCAAAATAATGACTTGGTATTTGTATATATTATGAAATGATCACAACAGCAAGTCTAGTTAATAACTATTACAATAGCTACAAATTGTTTTTCTTGTGATCTTCTCTCTAGAGTTACATATCTAGTCCCTTTTTCAACATCTCACTTAGAAATCCAACAAGCATCTCAAATTTAACATGGCCAAATTAAAACTCCCTGTTTTTAGCACCAAACTTGCTTTTAACTGTGAAATATCCCTATTAGTAAATTGGCAGTTCCAGTCTTCCAGTTTTTAAACCAAAAGCTGCAGAATCATCCTTAACTTCATTTCATACTCCACATCTTACCCATGAGAAAATCATATAGGTGTTTCCTTCAAAAAAATTTTTTTTTTTTGAAAACCCTGGCTTCCGCTTATGAACCCAGATTCCTAAGGCTCTGTGTGGCCTGCACCTTAGTTGCCTTACTCACCCCAACACATGGGGGTGAGCCGCCGAAAAAAATAAATAAAAAAGGAAGGGAGAGGAGGAAGAAGCATAGGAAGGGAGAAACGAAAGGAGGCAAACATTTATTTTGGTTGTGTCTCCTGGACATCCTCCTGCCAGGGTCCTCAGGCTTTACGTGGCCCACACCCCAGCTGTCGGCTTTGCGCCTGAGTCACCAGGGTGCATCAAGATGTTCTTAATCCAACTGCTTCTTATCACCACTATCACTACCTCGCTACAGTAAGCCACCATCATTTCTCACCTGGATAATTCCATCAGCCTCCTAATTCTCCCTGCCTCTCCCTTTGCCATAATGTAATCTATTTCTGAGGAGTAGTTCACAGTGACTCTTTAAAACATTTGTCAGTGTCATTTATCAGCTCAAAACTGTCAATGACTTCTTTAGCACAAAAGCCAAGATCCTTACAGTACCTCTTTAAAAACTGGACCCCTTATTCTCTGCCTCAGTCCTTCCCCCAACTCCCAATGTAGTTTACTCTATTTTAGCCACCAAGATCTGGAAATATACCAAGAAAACTCCACTCGCATGAGCTGCTCTTGTGCCCTCTACCTGAAGTACTTTGTCAGTCAAAGTACGTGCAGCTCACTCTCACCTCCTTTAGGTCTTTACTCAAATCTCACTCTCTCAAATCATCCTATTTAAAGCGATAGCCTCGCTAGTATCCCCATACTTCAATCCTCTTTCCCTTCATCTTTCTCATAATCATTACTTGTTGACATGTATTTTCATATTTACTGTTTGCCTCAACTAGAATGCAAACCTCCAGAACATTATAATTTGATGGCCTTGTGCACGTCTTAATCCTCAATGCCAGAACAATGGCTGGTAAACAAACATTTGCTTAATAATAAGTGAATTCATAGATGAAAAATCTTTAGAGTTTATTTAAAAGATAAAAGATTCTTGAAAGATTGCTTAGTAGAAATTCCTCTAAGTTTACGGAGCATAAAAGTGTCACTCAATAGCTATTGTTTGGTAAAAGCAGGGATATTCCTAGGATTTTCATGTTATCTCAATTTCAAAGATGCTTCGCCTTATCTCCTAATCTTGGTTCCTCTGCTCTTTAGGGAACTCAGGTTAACCCTAGCACTCAGCCACAATAGTTAGGCAGATCCACAAAACAAAATGGAGCCCTTTTGCTTAACCACTGGTTTCAAATGGAACCAAGTTAGGAATAACTTGGATAACTTAACTCGGGCTGGCAGCTGAAACTGTTCAACTTCAATGCTCTAAGAACAAAGTCTCATGTCATTCCACAACTCTAACACACCACGTGGCTACTATGGCAGAGCCTCAGCTTAAACTCTGGGAGCAAAGGGGTAAGGAAGATGGGGAAAAGATGGTATGCTTACAGATTCAGAGGACGAATGGGAGTTAAGGAATCATTAAAGGAAACTGGGAAGGTGGCAAAGGGGAGTTTGGGTACCTCCGGAAGTGAAAGAATCGACAGGCCACAGTGGAGTCATCCTGCTCCTGTTCCTTAAACTTCCGATACCGCTCCAGGCGGCACTCTCGACACTTGTGCAGGTGAGGGGCCACATTGATGCACGACCCATCCTGCAGGAAGGGCTCGCCGGACTGCTTCAATTTCTTCACTTTGCTAACATCTTTCAGCACTGACTGGCCAACTGCAGCATGGGAGGGAGGGAGCGAGAAGTGGTTGATCATGAGAGGTATAAATGAGACTCAGTGACAATCATCTTGATGCAGATACTTGTCCTGACCTGGGCCACTCCTCCTTGCACTGCTTGGGCCTTTGCTCATCAGGTCCATCCTTGGCAAAAAAGGAGGGGAAGGAGCAAAGAGGTTTCAACTGGAAGCTAAGGACCCAGGAGAATTTGTGGCAAGTGCCTCTTTATAGTGAAACAACTCTGGGTATGGGTGAGGAAAACCCAAGAAGACAGAACTTGCCTCTAGCCCTCAGGATATGACTGTTTTACTAAATAAGGACTCTTGGACTTCCGTGTTAAAAACAAATTCCTAATGACAAGTTACTTTTACCATAAAAGTTTCTCTTAATAAACTTGCTCTTACATACTCTGGATCATAACCTCACACCACAGGCGTTAGTGGTCTTAGAAGAGGTGTTAAAATCGAGCAAAAAGAGGGGTGATTCTCTTTGCTTCATTAAGTCTATGAAACTTGCTACATGAGAGTGCAGACCAGTACTCAGTTAACTCTCCTGAAGTAAATTAAAGAGAATGGGCCCAAGTAGAAAGGGATGAGAAAAACACAGGAAAAGAATTCCTACCAAAAGGAACAGACTAACAAGGAAGGTCAAGGCTATTCCTTTGTGGCATTTTCATTACCCAGGACAGAGACCCCAACCCTTATAGTGCCGGTTTAGATACAATCCTGCCCTGAACCAGAAAGTCAGGCAAAGAGTCCTCTAGTGGGCACTTTTGGCTGTATAATTCTGACACTATGGAGGAGAGTGACGCTTCTGCCCACAGGCAGAATAGGCATTGAAGGCTAGTGCCAGAGCCAAGCCCGTGTATAGCATAGCAGGATCACCTTTCAGGGGGGCGGTCCGAGGTCGGCCCTTGGGGGCCTGCTTCCCTTTGCCTTTGCCCAGCAATAGCTCAGCACTGCGCTCCCCATTGGGGCCCAGCTTCCCCATCAGGTGCTCCGGAATTCCCTTCAGGCCAGTTTTGGCCTGCAGCTGCTCTTCAGAGTCGCTCAAATCTGACAGGTCACTGTTGGTGCTGGAGTCTGAGTCCTGTCTGCAAGCCAAGCTTCGTTCATCCAGTGAGAACCTTTTCACAGCTTCAAAAGGAGCTTTGTTCTCCTGTGAAAAATCTGCTGGGGAGGACAGAAAGCTGCCTGAGTGCCTGCCAAAGACGTTACTAAAGGTTTTCAGGAGGGGATTGTCCTGCTGTCCAGGCCCCACAGTCGGCCTCTCCTCTGTGGGGCTGGAGGAGAGAGTAGGCATCTCAATGGGCTGGGTGAGGCTGCTGGTGGGTGAACTGGAGCGGCCGTTCCCCATGGCAGAGAGGCTCGGCCCTCCGGTGCTAAGGGCTGAGCCCAGAACACCAGACACCAGCTTGGAGGATTCCGTTGTGATGAAGAGGGTTTTCTTCTTTGCTAAAGATGCCGAATCTGCGGAGGAGTGCGACTCGGGCCAGTTGGGTGCTGCCTTGGAGGTGACAGTGGTAGCAGAGGAAGAGCTACCTGATGCCTGAGATGCAAAGCTGCTGAAAGGACTGTGTTCAACTTTCTCCACAAATGCCAGGAAAGGGTTAGAGGGCTCTTCTCGGGACAGTTTAGGGGGCTGTAAAAATAGATTTTCATGACTCTCTGGGGTGCGGGCATTGAGGAGGCTCCGTGGGAAGGCTGGTGTGAGGGTGGGCATGGACTCTGCAGGCACTTTTCGATCCACAGAGCCACCAGCCTTGGAGCCTGATTTAGTGTCTGTTCCAAGAGGGGATCTGCCTTTACATAGGCTTTCGAGGCTTTGTTTGAATGAGTCTCGACTGGAGGAATCATCAGTCAAACTCTCTGAAACGGTAGTGAAGTAGTTACTGGTGGGTAAAGTTTGGGACATGCATTGAAAAAACAAGTTTTTTGAGAGATCAGAGTCTTTCTGAGACTCTGATGCAGAGCTACAGCCAAAGAAGCCCAAAGGCTTGTTCTCTGCAGCTAGAACCCCGTTGGACTGGCTCCTCCCACTTCCAAAAGTCAAAGGCTGTGATGAACTTGGGAGAGATGCTCCAAATCCCGAAGAGGTCAGAACAGAATTTCTTGCATTCTGAAAAGAAGGTAGCCTGAGTTAGTAATGCTGGCTTCTCCGGTCGACTTCATGATTTCTTTCTGGGACCTAGGCTAACATTTCTTGGGAGTTATTCAACTTTTCTCACCTAACAATTCCATGAAGTTGTTAGTTCTTCCCAACAGATCTCACCAGCATCAGAAAAGAAACCCACACAGACCACAGGGAGGGCATGTTTAGCAAGATGAACCACAGACAGCAAAATGTCATGCATCTGCCGCTCCTTTGGCTGTTAGCCAACTATCATCATGGCACAGGAGGCTGTGCTGGCTTCTTAGTATCTATCTGGAAATGAAGAGAATCTACCAGGGAACTAGAAAAAGTTCCTGAACAGATATCAGCTTTTATTTGACACATACTTAGTGACTCTGTAGTAATGTAGCTCAATGAGCTTCCAGGTTATTGTTAAGGTTTGGTTTACTCAAGCTACTGCAAATTGTTCACTTACGACAGGTCTCTTCAGCCCCGTGACAAGACTATTGTACATTAAGGGAAACTATTCTCTTTATGAGTCTGAACTCTTCAAGATGAATCCTTTTGAAACATCACCATTTATGAGTTTAAGTCAACCTAAAAGTTGAATATGTTTCAATTAAAGTTAGACCTAAAGATGCTAAATTAAAGAAAGCACATTGGTGTACTAAATTTTGTTATGTGTTATTTTACCATGATTAGAAAATTATTCCAGATAAACCAAAGCACGACTGAAAAGGGGGCATCTGATTTGTTCGGGGTGCTCCTTACGTCCGGGGAACAGTCTGCACGACTACTTCCGGTGAGGGCACCAGAAGCAGGTGCGTCGCCCTGTGCTTTGCGTCCAGCTGACATTTGCTACAGAGACCGCTTCAGGGCATTTCAGAGCTAAAAACTGCAGAGTTCAACGGTCTTTTTACTTTTCCTGCCCACTAACCAACACCACTGCTGTGGTTTCACGAGCAAGATTTGGCCAGCAGCCTTGACACCTGTATGACGATAAGGAGCCAGCACAGGTGAAGCTCAAATTTCACTTACTAAAGTTACCTTTTAAAAATAAATACACACATGAATGAAAAATAATTTGGATGGTCTTTCATTTTCTTTCAAATGATTAAATTCCAAATCCTTTTGTTATAAGAAAGTGATGACAAACTTATTTCAACTGCATTTTTAGGGCAAGAAGTTTCCTGAGGGCTGTGTCCCTATTTTAGATTTCACATAGTAATGGAAACATCTATTTCTGGACTTTCAAATCATATCCCAGGAGCATAGATAGGCTTCCACATTAGCAAAATTAGTGACACAGTCACTGAAATTTCTCCAAACTGTTTGGAAAATGCCCTTTGCATCACCATTTCATCTATTCAGCTTTGCTACACCCAGAATAACCATGTTCATTGAGTGGCTCTCTTCTCATAAGAGGAAAACTGGTCTATTTCGTAATCTCCATTTACACCCATGCTGCCTTTGACAGAGAGTTGTTTTTAACTACTTTGGACAAATGATGACTTACACACACTCTAAACCCACATAAGATCCTCAACTAGTTCTCTGAGGAAATGCTGGTCAACTAACAGAGGGCAAACCATGAGCGGCGTGAAATTTGCATTTACAGGCCTTCTCTTCTGTCTGATCACCAGGGGTGAACAAGCTGCATTTTCTAGAGAGGGGAACAAGTCAGAGATGTATTTGCCATGTTTCATCTGGCTCTATTATATCTAACATGATTCCATTTTAGGACGTGAGCTCCTTCATTAGGGATTTCAAGTCTTTGTTTAGAATATACAGTACTTAGCACACAGTAGTTTTCTATATATAATTTTGAAAGTATTTGGTATTTCATTTTTGTATTTCATATTACAGCTTGAGTTAATAGACAGTGTGAAAAATACATATGACTAGCATTAAAAAAATTTTTGGTGATCAAAAAAAAGAATTAAAAGGCTATAAGAACTGATTTTGACATTGTTTCAAATTTGGGTTGGGGAACCTACTAGATGTAACCTGTAATTACCAAAAATTTCTTTTCAGCAACAGTATAAATATGAGACGAAGGACATAGCTAACTGGATACTACTGTGATTAATTCCATCAATTTTTCCAGATAAGGCTTAAAAAATGGTTAGAAAACAAAGTAACTTTTATGGCTGAATCAAATCATGGAAAAAAGCCCAATATCAAGGAAAATGTCATAGAAAACGAAGGACTGAAAACAGGGGGTGGTAATAGTAGCTTGCATATAGCCTTAATTAGAGTGTTCACTATTGCTAACACTGTAATTCATTAACCTTGCTTCTGATAGGTCTGGTGGAGGCTCAGCCACTACATGAACTAAATAGATAATTGAATTAAAAAGATTCCCCACTAGATCTAGTTTAACGTCTCATTAAATTGGGTTGTATAATCAGTTTTTGATTAGTCCAATTGTTCAGGTGACTCTTAAGAGTTGATAAAGTTTTTAAAATACACACATTTGTCCAATGAGCAGTAAAGGAATATCTACAGAGTATAATTTCAGCACATCTCAAAAATACTCCTTCCCTGTAGCATTTGAGATATAAAAGATAGAGGACTAGAAGGGGCAATTTTTATCTTTTAATGAGGTAACAACAAATAGGGTGAAAGAAGGAACCCAAATCTTGTCAATCTTCCCCTGAAACAACTCACCTCTCCTGGGGCCTGCGACCAGTTGCCTTTCTGTTTTTCCGGCCCAGTCCCTGCCGCAAGGCCAGTGTCTGAGATCCTCACTGTAGTTGGGGTGGAGCTGGCAGTAGTGACCACAGCTGCTGAAGCCACCATACCCTGGCCCACTTGTTCCAGTGTTTTTCCTGCCTCTATGTTTTCGGCTCCACCTACCTCTGGGGCCAAAGGTGTCTGACCTGTGGCTGTAGAATATGGAGTGAAAGGTACAGGTGTGTCTCCACCTACAGGCTCATCCTGCACCACCAGAGTCCTGCCATTTTCTTTGGTGTAAGTGGCAAAGCGAATGTTGCGGTTAATCTGGGGGACAAATGTAGTTGGTGGCTGCTTGGCTCTCTGATCCAGCCCTGGCTCTCCACTGGCATTCCCTCCTTTCCAGGGCCCTCGGCTCGCCTCACCTCCATCGCTCCCATTACTGTCTACGTCACCCCTGTCTCCTTTTAATTTCTTTGATGCAGGGTCACACCCAGAGTCCGAAGCACTTTTCCTCCTTCGGCCATCTTTCCCCTCTATGCTCTCTCTCTTCTTCTTTCCTTTGGACGATTTTACTGCTTTTAACGTACCCCCCTACAAAACAAAATTCAAAAAAGATTTATTACAAGGGACCTTCTATTCTGTGAAAACCATAAACCATTAGCTCTTTCTCATTTCTAGAAGCAGACTATCAAAGCAGGCAGACTGACAAGTTCCAATGCTAGCTCTTAGCATTGAAACTCTTTGCCCTTTGTTAAAAGGTTCCAATCTTTCTGTGACTCAATTTATACACACACATTTAAGATAATGGTTACTAGGTTAATACACTTGGCAAACTTTCCCTTAAATAAACTGTACTACCTTTCTCAAATAGTACTTTTCTGAGGGTTTTAAAATTTTGTGGAATTTCCTTTATAAAATAGACAGCTGGAGTTAGGCTGAGAGGTCATCTGCCCATTGATTAAAAAAAAAAAAATCTACTTTACCTATTTATCTCATTTAATAAAAACTGACATTTCAAATACTGAAATAGAAAATCTCCTCTATCTAAAAGTTACTAAAAACTGGCGACAGCTTAACAACAGGAAAACCGACAGTTGTGAATCTGTGACCAAAAGAAAAGTGAGGACAAAAGAAACAGGTGTGAATTGTTCTTATGGATACTATAAAGACACAAACAACTGCCAGACCTTATTTCAGAGCAATTAGAAAAAATTTTAAAAAGGCAGGCTACCATAGTCCAAACAGATAGATCTCTTAGATCTTTAAATAATCTCAGTCATGAAATTTTACTTGCGCCTTATCTGAGAGGCCAGACAGCCTTCAAAGGGAAGGGAGGGGGCAACGCCCATTTCTGAATAAACTCCGAGAAGGATGAGGGCAGGGAGCCCTGAGACACAGCTTGTTCTCTCAAGCAACATTTCGCAACAAACAAATGGGAACACTATTAGATCGGTAGCCCACCATGAAGTATTGCTTTTTAGCTTTATTCAGATAACACTCACATAGTTTTATTCAGGTAACATATTGGATACGGAAAAAGTTAGCGACAGTTATTTGACCATTAATATCTAGAAATGTAATAGTCTTACTAACCTTAAATATTATAGAGTCTTTGTGCAGATCTGTATTTGCTATAATCATTATTATAGGTATTATAACTTAAATGTTTTCAAATTTATCTTCTTGCCAGTTTTAGTTTCTATATTTCCCCTTCTTTTTTCTGCCTTCGTTTCCATCTACTTTAATTTCCTTCTACTGGTCTTAACCAAAGCTCAAAATTTCTAAGTTTCTCAATCTTGTATTCAAAGCTACTTCTACTTGCTGAGAATTTTCATTCAATCCTCTTTTAAAACTTTCTTATGCTTTCTTCAACAACTAGCACCACCCAGTTTTCAGCATTGTGAACCACAGACCTATGCTCACTATAATCTCTCCTTTCTTTTTTATTGACTCATTCGAGGAGATAAAGTGCCCATGGATTTCTAAGAAGGGTTACTATAAAGTTTGGCAGAACTTCTAATAATAATTATATTTTGCTAGATAAGAAGACAGTCGTATCATGGTAAAGTTAAAAAGAACCAATATCAGCTGCTGTAGACCGCAGACTTCAGCTCTGACCCATCCAGCCACTGGAGAGCCTGGCCCGCAGCATCTCCCTGAGCAACGACCTATCTGTAATGTCACCCACATATGACACACGTGAGCAGGCAGTCTAGGACACTGAGACCAGTGCTCTCCAGTTACATCTACTCAGAAAAACAGTACCTGTAATGTAACAGATGCTTAATGTATGAATGGAACAAAGAAGGGAATAAAAAGAAAACAGAAGTCCAGAACACTGTCAAAAGTAACAGGTGTTTTCAGCCGTGTAAACACAGTCAAGAGACTTATCCTTTTTGAGGTAATATTCAGTGAAGTTATTAAATTTAATCCAGATTCTCCTTTTCCTACTCTGATCTTAGTTTTATCAAGATGAGAATGAGTGGATAAAAATTAAAAAGGACTGTATACTTGAGTGGCCAAGACAGCAATATTACATAAGTACTAAGAAACTAAAATAAATATGAAGACAGCTGTCCTAGTCAATGTCCCAATGAAGGAAATTCACACAGGGTTCTTTAACTGGTTCAGGCACCAAATTATAATGTATCTTTTTAGGGGTTATCATAATTCTGAATGAACTATGGGTTAGTTTGGTTCACAATAATCATAAGATAATCCACTGTGTGCTGAGCACTGAACTAGGCACCTGTTTGGTTTGATTCTTCTTAGAATATGGAGCTCACTACCACCTAATGGAAAGAAAAAAAAGGATTCATCTTCTCCATTTTTTTATTACTAGGTAGGTTATGAATATTACTACTGCTTATTACAGATTTAACTGTCTACTGTAGCTTTCAAATGTGCTGTCCTGAAAGAATGTAAGAAGAAATAAGCCATGGATTTTTAAATAGCTAAGAAGTCATTACTAAAAAGGTTTACTCAGACTAGGCCTCTTTTTTAAAGGCTATCCTCCCTTAATTAGACAAAACCGTGAAGAAAGCAAGAAACATACAGTGGCCAGAGTTGATACCAAAGGGTATCCATGAATAACACACACATAACAAAACATCTACATAATACGATAATGCAAGCTCATGAGTCTGCTCCAAGACACAGTCCATTACTGTACCTCGCTTTGAGGTGCTGAATTATCCATCAGCATCACATGGATCAGTCTGGGATCTACGGACTTGATCTCACCACTCTATGGTAGGAGGAAGATAGGTGACAAAATGAAAAAGGGGGGGTAAGAGATTTAATGATCTGTCCACCAGACACATAAGTACTTTTCTAAATCTATGTAATTATTTCTTTATATGTTTGTATTTCCCTACTAGAATGAAAGTTCCACAAGAGCAAGGATCTCTACCATCTTATTCACTCCTAGAATAAAAGACCTAAAACAAGATCTGGAACATGGTAAACACTTAAATATCTATTAAATTGAACTGAGTTCATTGTCCATGTGTCTCTTTTAGGGATGTTTCAAATTCTGCATTTTTAAAAGCCCCCTATTCCAGACATTATAGAAACTCAAACCCTTCAGAATCAATTATTATTTTTTTTTCAAAGAAAGATGCAGGCAGAAATGAAGGCAATCAGAGGCAGGCAGGCAGGAAGAGTAGGAAGAAGCACTTTATTTATCTTATTTAGTTGTTCACCTTGGTATTCCCCACCTCCCACCTGCCCCAGGATGTGAACCCAGGTTCTTGGGATATATGTGGACTGCGCTGGCCAGAGGTGGCTGAGCAAAATATTATTCCACCAGGGAGTGCCAGAATCAATGAATATTTTAATATGATATGTGACAGTCATATTTAATGTGTATAACCTTTGAATTAGTAATTATACATCTAGGTATTTACTCCAATAAAAAATAAGAAACACTGTAAAATGACATATGGCCAAGGACTATGGCATTATTTACATTAGTGAAAACACTGGAATGATTCAAATGTTCATCAAGATTAAATTAGTTATGATACATCAATTCTATGGCATTTATTTTTAAGGGATGAGGCAGATTTCTCTATATACTTACATAGAAAGAAGCTCAGAATTTACGATTAAGTAAAAAGTGTAAACTATAGGCCTATATGTATATGACCCCTTTTGTAAAGAAAGTATTATTTATCCCACAGATAACCTATAAATATTATATATACATATGATGAGGAATATGAAATACATACCAAATTGGTAATGGTAGTTACCAAAGGATGTTGCCTAGCAGAAAGGATAGCTTTCAATATCTAATTTATATATATGGAGTACTGTTCAAAATTTTAAAAGATTATTTAATATTTTTAAAAGTGCAAAGACATAAATAAAATCATTTAGGTTTACATTACATGGAGCTAAGAAAGGCAAGTCAATTCAAGAGACACTAAATACATAATTGTTTGCCTCATTAGGTGTGCTCTAGTAGCTTAGCAGTTAAGTTCACGGCCTCTGGCTGGCATAGTCTAGTTCATATATATCCCAAGGCTCGTGTGCTGGGGCTGGGGGGAACAACCAAGATGAAGAACTAAATAAATGTTTCTTCCTCCTCTCTCTTCCTCTGTCAGCCTGTGCACTTGCCTTCATCTCTTCCTGGTAGCTTTCCTTTAAAAAAACACAAACACAAAAAACAAGAAAACTACAACAACAAAAATCACCCATCAACTGTTTTCCCTAGACACTTCTTCAGGTGGCTCTAGCTACTGTATTTTGTTTGTTTATTTCATTAGCAATAATTCGATTTTCCAGCATCTAAGGGAGAAAGTATAAGCATTATAGAAGCAAATGCTGACTAGATTTTTAACTATAAAACCTTTATGAATATCACAACATTTCACATTTGTATACTGTTTTACCTACTTCAAAGCACTTTCAAAAAGCATTATCTTAGTTCCCAAAACAGTGCTCTAAGGTCAGTGAGGGTTTACTTAATTACCTCTAATTTAAGATGAGAACACTGAGGCTAAGAAGTTAAAGTCTTTAAGGTCATATAGTGATTTAGTGATTTAAGTGATATAGAGATGGAATCCAAGTTTTTTTTTTTAATGCATAATGAAGTGCTTCCTTTCAAATACCACCGCTAAGGATGGATGTTAGACAAAATAATACAGAGCCTACCTCAGTTATAGACACCTCCATAAGACGGGTGATGGAGTCTTGATGGCTTACAACACCATATAGCCAACTTTCTTCCCCCTCAGGTTGGTATACTTTGACCCTGTGACCTTGAACACTATAGGGACCTACAGGCAATATCAGTCAGTAGTGAATATTTTTGGTTAAGCTAGGTTCATTATTATTTATAAAAGCAGAAGATGTAAATATCTGTCACTTTCAGCCCTCTTATAAGGAACTGAATAAATGAACAATTTAAGATTTACCATATTCAGTAATTTTAAAACATAACAGTTTTTCCTAGTGACTCTTGTATATTCTATTTATTTGGAGATTCCTTAGAATCTCTCAGATCCATGATTTTACCTTGTTCAATCTTCCAACTCTAGAAATTACACATTATCAGGAAGAATAAGGAAACACAAATTAAAAACTTCGGATACATAAAAATGTACTCAGATCTGACATACACATTTGAAAAAAAATAAGGGAGGTCAGTAAGTTGAATGTGCTATTACATTAAGTTACCACAGGAATGATACAGAATCATTTATATTTTGCTATCTGACTTTACATGCTACTATGTGACTTTCAATAACAATAGTTGAAGAATTCAATTTATGAGGTTTCTAGTCTCTGCATTAATATTAATCTGAACAAACACAGCACCTGTCTTTCTAGAAACAGAGTTTCAAAGACATTACTTTATCAGCAGGTAATGTTACTGTGCAATTTTGGCAGGTCCCCCAAGAAGGAAAAGTGGCGTTCTCTTGCATAGCTTACAGGTGAGACTATAGAACTGCATCATTACTTATTTTAAATGATCTCTCAGAGCAAAAATTAAGCTTCCTAATTTTTCTAATACATATTCATATACATCTTCACCTCTCATTCTGCCCCCACAATTTTCTTCTCTGTTAATAATTTTTCCTCACATTCTTACTCTGTGCCTTTCTCTGATCATCAAACATCACTTTATGCTATGGACACCCTGTTTTATCCCTGTACTGTGACAATCTTCAGTGCTCGAGAACCTTACACACAACAGTTATCTCAACAACAGCAGAGGATTTTTTAGTTTTTATAGATATATCCTTGTATCTAGTAAAAGCTTCATCCTTAATACTAAATAAATGAAAAAGATGAGCAAAATATGGTGTGACCTTGTGGCTCACGTGGAGTGTGGCCCATGTAAAGTCCAAGACCCAGGGGTTTATAACCCAGAGCAGGGGGATATTCCCCTTCACACACAAAAAAAGCTTATTCCTCCTCTTCCTTAAAAAAAAACAACAGCAGCAAAATAAAACGGTATTATGAAATATAATGCCAAGAGGAGAAAGTAGTCTGAGTAAAATTATATTTTTCCAATCTGTTTTTAAAGATCCAGCTACATGGAGACACTGTTGAGTCTATCTACAAAAAGAAGATAAACACAAATGCTTAGAGTTGCGTGGTGTCCTCCCATTCTATCACTTTCTGCACCGACCATATATCTCATTCAGGATTCAAAGATTCTACCTATCTTACCTCGGCTGAATATCTCTTGTAGTTTTTGGTCACTGATCAGAGCATTAACTGTTTCTCTCAGTGCAGCATGTTCCAAAAGAATTTGGTTTTGGCTATCTGTTCCCATCTAATAAAGATAAAAGAATAAAACAAATGAATATCAAAATGAACTTGTTACCTAATCAGATGAGAAAAACCAAACTCCTAAGGAGTTCTGTATCAGTATTTGGCAATGAATGCTCTAAAGCAGCCTAGTCTCATGAGATATTCAGTGAAAAAATAGAGATGCTAGAATCAATTAGGTTTAGGATATATTATGTACTATATTTTATATATGCTATATAATAGAGGTGTTGAAAAAATATGTAAGGAAAAAACTCTAGGTTAGCGTTTTTCATACATATTTGACTGTGAACATTTTATCGCATGTAAATCTTTTTTTGCTTTTTTTTGGTATTTATACGACATTTACAGTATGCCGACTCATATAAACATTAGGATTACAAAGACAAATACAGCACAGTGCTAAGAGGGAGTGAGACCTAATGAGGTATTAACAAAGAAATTGTTAATATTTCACGCAACAGTTTAGGAAATTCTGTTCTTGGTTGCCTAAGACAGAAAAACACTTAAAAAGAATCCTAATTTTTAACCTTCAGACAACAGATCTTACAAGCAAGAAATAAATATTACAATCTGTAAAGCCCCAAACTCTCAGATGCTTTTTTGTTTGAACTATTAACTTACCCCTTTCTTTGTAACTAAATATATAATACCTAAACTCGTCAATATTTAATGCTGCGAGAAACCAGCCCAAATTTGCATCTTCCCTGCCATTGACCTAAGGACAGGCTCCTTTAGACTCAAGTTATGTAAGCAGCCACCTCAGGGAAACCATCTCTTCTGAGGAGACTCACAGAATCAAGGTCTTAAGTAGTTTTACAGTGGGGTGGAGGCTGTGTAGAAAAAGGAATAAGCTTCAGTCACCAAATGTACTTTTCAAGAGAGCAGAGAACTTTAAAAGACACAAATTACTGGGAGGAAGTGCCTGTTTTAATATTAAAAGAAAAGGGGAAGCACCTATATTTATAATCAACAAAGAAATTAGCACAGAGAGAAATAAGCTGAGGACTAGACAAAGTGTTAAGTACCTGAAACAGATGCAATCCATTTGCATCTGACAGGAAGCGAAGCTCTCGATCAAGAAGGTATTCAACTGGAACCACAGAACCCAACCCCAGTTTATCTACCAGGGGAGTGAAAGTCTGTGAAGCACAATGGCAAAAAATTGATTAGAACTTGGAAAAGAAAATAACTAACAATCAATCCAATTTCTAACTTCAGAGAAAATATCTACTACTAATCTCTCTCACCTCATAAAGACAGAAAAGCTAAAGTATGAGTGCTTAGACTCTTTCTCAACCCAGGAACTCCCCCTCAAATAATCATAGGGAGCAAACCAGAGGAGGTCAGTTCAATTCTCTTATTTACAACTAAAAAGGACAAGAATGAGAAATTTCTCATGCTTGCTAGAGATCTGACTAATCTTGCCAAGTTTAGTGAGGCCTCTATTACAAAAAAACTACTGCTATATAGAATAAAGAGTTACACTATTATCATCTCTAGAACTCTTGAAATCTTTGTGAGATTTCTAAAGTAATCATTGATACAAATATGCGCAAGTGAATTTAGGTTACTATTTCATTAATGAACAAGGCTACTACATGTCCTGGTTTGACCAAGATTATCCTGGCATCATTTGAAACTCTGTCTCAGATTCAATCGCAGTTTGCTAAAAGTTAATTTGGGCAAACACCCAATCAACAAACTAGCTCCAAATTGCTTGATAGCAATTTGGGAGGTTTTTCCCAAGGAGGGTATTACACCCCACCACCCCCAGTCCCTTGCCTAGCTCCCATGGACACAAACCCTTCCCAGGCCAGGTGATATTTCAGTTGGCACTGGTTTCAACTCTAAAAATTATAGTTAATTCTATTAATAAATAGCTTACAAAAAGTCACCCAGTGGTCCATATCCAGTTAAACTACTTCTAAAATTTCAATTAAAACCAAGTGAAAAAAAGAGTATATGAACTAAACAAATGAAAAAGGTTAATGAATGATGACATAATCAATGAGTGAAAAATATTTGTTCTGAAATTAATTTGGTTAGCTATAGGAGGATTTAAGAAAATGTAACCATCTATCCCTATACTTTAACAGGATAGAAACAAATGGATACTCTCAAAATTAAATTGTATAGCACTATTTTATACCAAATTCATAAAACATAATTTATTAAAATAAAACTTTAAGCACAAGCAAATAAACAAGTGGGACTAAACCGAACTAAAACGTTTCTGCATAGCAAAAGAAATGATCAACAAGGTGAAAAGGTAACTTACAGAATGGGAGAAAAATATATGCAAATCATGTATCTTGTAAGGGGTTAATATCTAAAAAATATAAGGAACTCATACAACTTAATAGCAAAAAAAACAATCCAACTAAAAAAATGGATAGATGACCTGAATAGATATTTTTCCACAGATAAACCAACCAAAGTACATAAAAAGGAGCTTAACATCACAATCAATCAGGAAATGCAAATGAAAACCATGATGAATTATCACCTCAAACCTGTTAGAATGGCTATTAGCAAAGACTAAAATGCTGGCAGGATGTGGAAAAGAGGGAACCCTTGTGCACAGCTGGCAGGAATATAAATGGGTGCAGTCAATATGGATAGACTTACCAAAAACCAGGATCAGTTGAAGTATCATAGGGGTGGGTACAAACTTTAGAAATAAGATGATTAAGTTCTGAGGCTCTAATGTATAGCGGGGTGACTATAGTTAAGAATATTATACTATACATTTAAAAGTTGCAAAGAGTGTAGATCTTAAAAGTTCTCACTACACACAAAAAAGGTAACTATATGAGCCAATGGGTGTGGTAACTAATGTTAATGTGATTCTAGTTTGCAAGATAAATATTTGTACCCTTCAACCACTGTGACCCATTTCCCCCACACCTTTTACTACTGGCAATCACCAATCTACTCTCCATTTCTATGAGTTTGGCTTTTGCAGAATCCACATATAAGTCAGATCTACAGTATATGTCTTTCTCTGTCTGATTTATTTATCTATACAAACTTATACAAGGTTATATATTAACTATATTTAAAAAAAGCTGGACAAAGTTTCTATGAAAAAGAAAAAGATTTTAAGGATTATAAACATTGTTTCATAATCTCACTATGAGAAAAGACTATATTCTTTTTCCTATAGGTGAAGAAATTCTTTAGAAACAAAAGGTATCAACTCTTATTTAATATGAAAAGTTTCGGAGGACACAGGAGATAAGACTTAATTTTTGCTTTGGTAACTTCAGAATAAGTGTTAGAACAAAGCATGGAAATATGCTCCTAGCCAGTAAGTCACTCACCAGGGCTGGCCACTGTGCAATTGAGACTCGAGTGCCCTGAACCAGAACTGGGTCCTTCCGGGGTGCCCACACCAGAGACCCTTCCAGCAGAAGCACAATGACTTCTTCAGCATGAACTTTAACCCAGGAGTGTTGTTTCCAGTTACAGCCATCAAATTCTACAAAGATCTGCAAAAACAGATAGAAAGCAGATTGGAGGTTATATCTGGAAAATTCCCACTTTAATATATAAACAAACATAAATTTCCTATTTTGAACTAACTACGAAAAATTCTAACTTGTTTTTAAGTTTTTTAAATGGATTTCAGTAAAAACCATGACCAGGAAGCTGGTCTCAGGCCCATTTGAAAAGGGGGAATAAAGTTAAGAAAACAGGAGTTATCCAGTTATCCAATCAGTAATCTTTAGCCAAGATCCGACTAAAATTTACAACTCTTCGATTCTAATTCATTTCTATACACAGTAGCTGCGGGTTTTGTATGTATAAGGGATTATGTTAGGTTCAGGAATACACAGAAGAATCTAGCGCATTCCCTGGTTTCAAGGAAATTATAGTCTAATAGAAGGCTGTTATACATACATACACATATACATACAATTGGGTTTTTTTTTTTTTTTTTTTTAGAGGAAGGCAGGCAGATAGGAACACAAGCAGGCAGGCAGGCAGAGAGGGGAGGAAGAGTCATTTTATTTATTTAGTTCATTTTTTGTTGTTCCCTCTAGCCCCGGGTTGAGAACCCAGGTCCCTGGGATTTACACGGTCTATACCCCAACCGCCAGTTTAGTGCCTGAGCCACCAGGGCACACTGAAAGAGAAATTTTTTATACTTTTAATGACAATAAATGTTCTTTTTGAATAGGTGATATATGTACATGGTACAAAATTCAAAAGGATAAACACTGAAAAACAATTGTCTTGCTCATTCTGTGTGGGGATTTTTGAAGCACTGCTGTCAGCAGGGATCTCAGACCTGCTGGCAGAAGAATGCTGTTGTCATAACAAGGCTTTGCTTCCTCCCAGAAGAGACACTCCACTTTTAGAGACAGACTTAGGTAGTAGACGCTAAGGTGTGGTGGTGTTTTTTTTAAAGGACCAGTATAGGCAGGAATGAAGGCAAGCAGAGAAGCAGAGGCAGGCAGGTAGGAAGAGAAAGGAGGGAGTAGCATTTTATTTTATTTTAAGTTGTTCATTTTGGGTCTCAGGTCTTGAAACTAGGTCCTTGGGATATATGTGGACTATGTCCCATTGGTCTTACCTGCTTGGTCACTAGGATAAGCTAACACATAAGTTTTTGAAAATGATTCATATTAAAGGGAACAACTTTTTTTCTAATATGCTTAGGTTTGACTCTTCCATATAAATTCTGACTTAAGCATGATTCAACATAGCATAACGAGCAAGACATGCATATAGTTATCAATATTTAGGATTAATGTATCCAGTGACTAAAATACTGCTGGTCACAAAGAAGTGCTAGAGTATCTATAGTCTACTTCTTTTCAAAGAATTTTACTTGGCTTTTGGGAAACGTAAGTAATAAAATAATAAAAAAATAAATTAAAAAAATGAGAGCCAAGAAACTACAATAGGAAGACACTACATAAGTGAAAAAAGGGAGGTAACCCATGTGACTCAGGTGGCTGATGGCTAAGGTGCAGATCATGAAAAGCCCAAGGAACTTGGTTTAAAACCCAGGGTCAGGGGAAAAAAAGCAATAACAAAAACAAGAAAAAGGAAAAATGTAAGCAGGTAGAGTATTTATATAGTTCCAAGAATATTTGGCTCTGAACTTCCTAAAGGCCAGTCTGAAACTGAGGGAGTCAGTTGTATAGGTCTGTCTAAAAGAAAACAAAGCAATTAAGCAGGCAGTTAGTTAACACTTTTCCAACCACTTGGCTCTGTGAAAAGTTTCTCATCTGAAGATTCATAAGGCACAATGAATAATGCAGCATAATGTCAGATGCCCCACAGGGGTGACTCCCAAATGGGAACCACTGAGTCACCAAGGAAGATTTCTACATACATACAAGGGGCACTGGTGCCCCCCGGGTGAGTAGGGGTTTGGTGCAGTCTACATACATTCCAAGGATCTGGGTTCACATCCTGGGCCAGGGTTAACAACCAGAATGAACAACTAAATAAAATAAACAGTGCTTCTTCCTCTTCTCATTTCCTGCCTGCTTGTACCTTTCCTTTAAAAAAAAAAAAAATCAATACATACATACTAGGGGCACTAAGAATTTCCTACAGACTGAATATTAGATTTTATACATGTATATACTATCATTTAAAAAAATATGTAGATGATACAATGAATAAAATTCAAATCCATTTAAACTGTAACTGAATTCATAACAGAGTTTGTAGGTATATATGTTCTTAACCAGTCCATATAAAAATTATAGTTACAATTTTATGGAAATTCAGGGTACTTGCAGAGTGTGGAACCATTGCTCAGTAACCTAGTATTAGGCTTTCTCTCTTCACAGGCAATAAATACTTGTGAACTGAAATGCATTGCTGAAAAGTTATAGGAATTAAACTTATTATATAAAACCCTAGTTTTGTTACTTATAATAACCAAGTAAGCTTTGCTTCTACTTAAAAAAATGCTGGAAAAGGAAGGTTCAGAAAGCAAAAGCGTGGCAAAGCATGACTTTTAAAGAGAAAGAAGAGGTCACTGAACTGCATTATATTTAATATAAAAATGAGCTCATTCATATACACATATATGTATGTTCTAGGAGAAGAAAACACAACTTGAAGGAACTAACAGGGAAGTAGAAAGAGATGTATTCAAATTTACATTCAGTTGCAGACTCGGGCCCCAGAAAAGGTTGTAGGAACAACATAATGAATAACTGGAGTTTATGTTCCAGGAGACTTAGATCTGAGTCTTTTTAGCTCAACTCTTATCAATTGCACACCTTGGGCAAGTCACTCTTCCCTCCTCAAGTCTTGGTTTAGTCCCTTGTGATAAGCCACACCTATGTTTCTTACCTCACAGAATATGAAAACTAAATAAATTCAAATGTAGTTAGGGCAGTTGTAAAATATTACTTGAATAAAGACAAGCAGAAATAAAGAGAGGCAGGCCCAGGTGAAGGTTAAGTTCAGTGCCTCTGGCTGAGTGAAGTGCAGCAACACCCCACGGAGCTAGAGAACAGCCAAGATGAATAACTAATAAAAAATCATAAAATCCTCCCTCCTCGTCCTCCTGCCTGCCTACTCACCTTCATTCCTGACTACACCTTTCCTTATAAAAAAAAGGTAAAATAAAGTATGGTGAATGCTCAGGGGCAGAAAAGACCACTTCAGCTTTTAAGATTGCCAAGAAAAGTAACAGCCACATAGGAGGAGGGCCAGGAGCTACAGCACACTGCGGGGAAGGTGCAAGAATTGATGCTAAAAAGACTAAAAGTTAGTGTGTAAAATCTTGAATACCAGGATAAAAATTTGGGGTTTCATCCAGCTGCCAATGGAAGATGTATGCATGAATCTATACATGTGTAATTGCCATTAAAAGGTAAGAGAGCAGTTGGTCATAGGAAAACTCAACCAGCTAACAATGTGTGTAGATGGATTAGAGTTGGGGGGTGGGGGAGAAAGGGTGTTTTATATGTCCTAGTTTTGAGACTAGGAAGGGATGCAAGCTTGAGAAAATCATGAATTTTACATGCTTGATGACTGGCTGGGTATAAAGGTAAGGGAAAACTTAAATCTTGGATTTTGAGCCAAGGACTAGAAGAATAAACTTATCTGGAGGAATTCATCACTGGAGGGCAGACAAGACCTTGTAAGCCATGAAAAGGAGCATGGTATGTTCAATGTCCAGGCTGAGTCTGACCCTAAGTGACACAGTAGTACTCTACTGGGCACCACTTAGAAAATCAGAGGCTCTGTGGTGACTGCCGGCCAGGTACACGCTGCCATTTCACCAGTCACTTTAAAAATCAACATGAGTCATAATAAGTCTTATCAACACACAATGCCAGAACAATACTAAATTATTGTACTAAAGCTGTAATGACTTTTCTTCTTCTTCTTCTTCTTTTTTTTTTTGAAGGAAAGGAACAGGCAAGAATGAAGGCAAGTAAGCAGGCAGGCAGGAAGAGAGGAGGAAGAAGCTCCTTTATTTTATTTTTACTTAGTTGTTCACATTGGTTGCTTCCCCCTAGGTTCTGGAGTTTGAACCCAGGGATATGTGGCTTAGTTCCTTTGGAGGCGACTGACCCCAATCGCTGCTCTATCAGGGCGCAGCATGATTTTTATTCTTTGTACATCAGAACTTAAACTTTATAAAAAGTTAATACTCAGGAATCCTATCATCACATATCTGAAAACATCAGGGAAAAGCTTGAAATACCTCGGAGACATATTTCACTTAATTTAAAGGCAATTATCTCTTAACTTGCCTGGGCAAAGGATGTGGAATAAAGTGTTTAACTTGATAACAACCACAGTGATATATACATACATATATATATGTATGTATATATATATGTATGTATATATATATATATGTTGTTCTGGGATCAAATAATAGCTCTAGGCTAACAATATGAATTTGCCTCTCCCTATATAGTAAGGCTTCTTTCTGGCCTTAATACTGTCCTTAACCTCCTTGCTAGAGAAATGGCAGTTAGAACATAAAAGGTAAAGAGTCCTTTCAGATCAAAATACATAGAACACAAATTCTTCAAATGGTAGTGGCCAGGTCATAGACAGGAAGAAGGGATATAAACTAACAAAAATCAACAGTAGTGGTTGAATTGAGTCAGAGATGACTGACTGAAGTAGGTTGATAATCTGAACAGAAATAAAACAGTTGGGGATGATGTTATTTTTTAAGTCTTTAAATTTTCTACCAAGAGACTAAGTCACAAATAGTACTATGTATACTACAGCTAGCTAGCATTATCTGTAAAATAAAGGACCGGATGTAAACAGATTTCATTAAGTAAGAAGAGCTAGTGATAGAACTTCTACTTGAATTTCAAAGTCCTTTTAGTTTATATGTGATTTACATTAATTTCAATGACACCGAGATCAAATAAATTAAAAAAACAACAATTAAGTAACCCTATTTTGATAAATGAGCTGATAGTAATCTGAGTAATACTGGCCATCATGTTTGTCATATAATCATGTTTGGATTCTGGTTCTCCCCAAGGCTATTCTACTACAATTAAAAAAAATATTCATTTATTCACTCACTCAACAAAAACAGTCTTGTCAGGGCCAAGAATATCCAGGTGAATAAAGGAAGCACTTTGGCAAGAGACTCACACCCTCTATGAGCCAATAGAGAGGTACAGAAATTTAATTAAAGAACTAAGTAATAAGTGCAGTAATGTCATACTTTTTAAGTTAAGAAGGGAGAGGGGAAAAGCATTTTGAAGGAAGAGGAAGCACTTTTACTTATTTTATGGTTGTTAGCACAAGCCTCAGGTTGTAAACCCAGATCCTATGCCCTAGCTGCTAGTTTAGGACCTAAGTCACCAGGGCCTGCCAGTAATACAGACTTGAATACATTATGTTAGCTGAGAGAAGGCATCTGCCTTGGAAAATTACAACGGTTTCAGAGAAGTTAGTAGTATAAAAGTTGGGTATTAAAGGACAAACTGCATTCTTCTGGCAGAGAAGAGAAAGACCTTCTGGCAGGTTCCAAAGCAAAGAAACAACATGGAGTGTTGGGCGGGTGGGGGCAGCTACTAAGTGAACAGTAAAGGGCTGACTGGCACATTGATGAATTATAAACTGAAACCTGGTAGATAGCAAAAGTGCTGGGTCAGCATAGTGCTTTCTTTCTTTTTTCTTTTAAAGGAAAGGTGCAGGCAGGAATGAAGGTGAGTAGGCAGGAAGAGAAGAATTAGCACTTTATTTTTATTTAGTTGTTCAGTTTGGTTGTGTCCCCACCCCCACCCCCCACGGTCTTGAACTCAGGACCTTGGGAATGTATATGGACTGCACCCAGGGTGTAACTAGACCACTATGCCACGCCTTGTTGGTTTGTTTTTAAAAATGAATTGGAACATTTTTAAGGCATTTACATATCTATATCTATCTGTCTAGAGAGAGAAAGAGAGAGAGAGAGAGAGAGAGAGAGAGAGAGAGAACACGAGTGCAAGTACACTCTCAGTTTTATTTAGGAGCACTTTTAGGGGCTGTGGAATCACAGAAATCTGGATTTGCATCCCAACTTCCCATTTCTTAACAGCAGCTGTGTATCTAGCCTGGAAAAAGTTGGTTGAGCCACACTTCCTTTGCCTATAAATAGGGACAGTTAAGTACCTCAAAGGAAAATCTTGGCACGCCCTGATGGTTTAGCTGTTAAGTCTGCTGCCTCCAGCAGGCACAAGCCACATACATCCCAAGGACCCTGGAGGGAGTGGGGCGAGGGAACAAGATGAACTAAACAAATGTTTCATCCTCCTTTCTCTTCATTCCTGCCTGCCTGAATATTTCCTTTAAAAAGAAAAAAAAAAAGGATTATCTTCAGGATTAAATAAAATAAAAATGTAAAATGCCTATTAGACCTTGGGCTCCTGATAAACATGTGTTCCTTAAGCAAACTCCTATTACTGGTCAGATGATAAACTGGTTTAACATGAAAACTTTTTTTTCTATATATAAAGATTCCTAAGTATAGGTATGCTCTGTGTCTCCATAACATCACTCGTGGCAATAATTCTGGGAAATAACCCTAACACAGAAAAGGTTTTTTATTTACAAAAATACTCATCACAGCATTATTTGATAAAGCCTAAAATCTGAAACAATTTCAATAGCCAATGAAAGCAAAGCAGTTACATAAATTACCCAGCTAATAAAAACAATTTTCTTACAGAGCATTTATTGTTTTCCTTCCAGTTATGAAAGCAATACATGATACCTATGGAATATACATAAAAACACCAAGAAAATTAAAAACACCATAATGTAAAAGTCTTCAGTAATACAGGAAAATGCCATATTTAGTGAAAAAGCAAAATTGAAAATACAATATGAAATCATTTTAATTCTAAAAAAAGATGAGAAGAATATGTATCAAAATATAAATAGCAGTTTCTAGTGGGGTGTGATACTACATGGCTTTTTTTCTTCAGTATCATGAAAATAATTGGACATTTGGTGTAATAAATTTGCATTACTTCAAAATCAGAAAAACAAAACATTTAATGATTCTAATCTAACGACCCAGATGTAAATCACAAAATCTCATCAACAATGTATCTTGGATTAGGGTCTCAAATATGATTCCCATAATATTAAAAAAAAACTTGGTGTGTGTGTACCAAAATATATATATATAAAATAAAAAATGTAAAGACCTATTATAAATCTCTTATAATGGGGTCACAGAGTAAAAATGCTAACCTAATACTGAGTTCCAAACATTCTACTTTGAAAATACAGTAGTTTTAGTTCTTAAAAAAAAACAAAACAGAAAAATGCACGTGTTCCTCGTTCTTGATGAACTTACCTAGTAGGAGAGAGAAATTATTTACCTTGTTATATAGCTATAACACAACAACTGATATTCTAAAAGAAGTATCCATAAAGTGCTAAAGGAGCAAGAAAAATAAATAACAAGCCGGGGATTCATAAAGGCTTTACGGGTAGAAGCAGAACCTAGGATGGGCAGGTTTCTTTTCACTTATAGGATTTCCATGGATGACAACACTAAAAGTGAAAGGTGAAGCACAAAGCAATGAAGTCAGAAAGTCAGATAAGAAAGTGGAGGAACACCAAATCAGCGATGCTTGCTGTAAATATTCTTTTGGCAACACCCAATTTTCCTTGTCTGATTCTTTGCACACAAGGATTTCTCTTATCTGTAATTTGGTCTCTTGAGTAGACCAGGGGTTCTGTACAGACCTTTGGATAGGTATATCTCCCACTGTAAGTTAATAACTTACATGTGGATTTATAAATCAATCTCCAGAGAATTTGGTTAGTGAGAATCAGACCCCTAGAGTCTGATTACCCCTGAAGACACACACAAAAAATGGGAGTTTCTGTCCTTGCAAACTGACAGAGGTCACATTATAAAGTCACTACTAAACAGGCAGGTTTTACCCGTTTACAGAATAAGGGTAAAAGACACTTTGGCAGTAGGGATAGTGGGGTAGCAGAGCTAAAAACCACCAACCTGTTAAAAAAGTGGAAAAGTGAGAAGCAGCAACAGGTGTTGGGTCCCCCAGGCCTCCTGGAAGCAAAGCCTACAGTAACCCATCCCAGCTGCTGTTGAGAAAATCACTAAAGAAAACACCAGTTACTTACCTACCATTTATTTAATCTTCAGTATTATAAGACAAGGACATTTCAGGATAATCATTAAAAGCTATAAAGTCCCATTTCAATTAGCACTTACATTCTATATTTATTTAAATAAGTTGAAAATAATAATAATGGACTGCACACTGGAAACATGGACCTGACTATTACTATTACATTATCTAGAAACAAAGTAGAGAAGTATTTTAAAGTCCACCTAACCTTAGACAAAGAGGAAAGAGGAGGAGGTTTAAAAAAAAAAAAAAAAAAAAGGCCAGCCAGGCTTACACTTGGAAGAGACCCAGAGAGAAGAAACATAGTACTAACCTGGATACTGCTATAGTTACCAATTATTACATTATCTCAATTCAAAGGAGCGGAGTATTTTAGAGTCCATCTTTCACCCAGACAAAGATGAAAGATTGAGGGCTTAAAAAAATGAGGCATGTATGTTTCACTCCTTTTGCCAAGTTCTGGATAGCTGAAAAAGCTAAGATATACACTCAAAACAAATCAACGCTACTGAAGCATCATTTAATTCTACCACACAGCAAGAAAAGGATGGTTACATAAATTGATACTGCCACAACTGATTACTCCATAGTAAGAAAGTTAAGATTTCCTCCACCTCAGCTTCTGTTTACAAAAATATCCCAGAGGGGCCAAAGATCTAAAGGTAAAAATAAATGAAAATACTGAAAGAAAAAATTGAAGAATATTCATAGATGTCCCCTGGTCTAGAGGTTTAGTCCACTATGGTACCGTCCATATATATATATCCCTAGGTCTTTGGTTCAAGACTCTGAGCTAGGAGAAACAACCAAGATGGACACCTAAACAAAGTAAATAATTCTGTCTTCTCTCTCTTCCTGTCTATACCTTTACTTTTTGTTTTAAAGAATATTTATAGAGGTTCAAGATGGGGGAGCTCTTCTTAAGCAAGTTAACCCAGAAGTCTGTAAGAAAAGTCTCAGAAATCTTATCTGATGATATAAAAATTTAGTTTTCCTGTCTGGCAAAGCGGCCCATAAACAAAGTCAAAGACAAATTAGAGAAAATAATTGTAATGCATTTGATAGGTAAAGGTGTTGATATCTCCAATATGCACAGAACTTGTACAGATAGAACAACTCATAAAATAATGCAAAAGGTCAATAAATTTACAAAGATTTTTAGGCACAAAATTTCTAGATATTATATTTATCAGACTGCCCCAAATGACAAAAGCTGATGACACAGTGATGGCAAAAGTCAAGGGAAACAAGCACTATAGGCATACACTTGTAGAATGAATATAAAATGCTACGTCTTATTGAAAATGACCTAGCTTTACCTAATAAAATAAAAACTGCATATACTCCTTGACCCCACAAACCCACTCTTAGATAGCTAAACTACAGAAATAAACTATGATTATATAAAGATACATGTACAAGTATATTAACTACAGTAGCTTATAGTACCAAAAAATTCTTATGTAACTTGAATGTTCATCCTAAGTGGAAGCTATTGAATAAATTATAGTGTATCTATTCTGTGGAATGTAGTGTAATTATCTAAAAAGATCTACGGGTAGGAAGAGCTATAGGTATTGATGTTCATGGTGCGTTACAGGGGGGGCGGGGGGGGCGGGATGTAGCCAGTATGAGACCATTTACTAAGAAAAGTAACCCTGTGTAAACACATGTTATGTTTTTATAATTTTGGATCAGAAAGACACGTAAAAATGACCTACCCTTGTTAAGTTAGGAGCTGGTAAAAGACGGAGATTATTAGTTTTTCTTGTGTATACTTTTGGTTGTTAAGACATTTTGCAAGATAGAAGTTTTGCTTAGTAACAAAATAAGGAAAATCTACTTTTTTGGTCTGTGTTTGTTTTCTCTATCATGTCTACATATGTAAAGGTTTCAAGGTCTCTGCAACTTATATGGATCAATAACGATTCAGGAACACAAAGAGGACACCAAATTAGAAGAGTTAAATGCATAAAAATCCACTAAACTAATTTTGCAGGAAGATTTAAAAAATTCTAACAGGCCTATTTTGAAACACAAAACTACTACTCCATGAGAGGAAAACGCTTTTTTCCTATTCCATCTAAAAATCTCAGTAATTATTTGTCAGCGTATCTTTGAAGATGAAGATGTCCGCCTATCAAACCCATAAATAGAACTCCTAATCAACAGGATCTGGACTTCACTTTCTTTATGGTTCATTTTAAGGCAGCACATGGTTTTAGAAATGTTTTTCAAAAAAGGAAAAGGGTTCTTTAAATGGATCAGTACACTATTTTGAAAGGTTTCTGGATCAAAATGTATTAAGAAGATATTAATGGAGCCTAAAATCAAGAAGTATTTTCAATCACTTCAAAAACTCATTCATCCAACCTCAATTACTCATCCTTAAAAGGGGGCGCCCTGCAATGCATTACTCAAAACCAAGCATGACTGAAAACATCTTAAACATAAGTGAATGAAAATCTGCCCAATCACAGGCCAGCTGCTTGCAAACTCCACCCTTGAGTACAGGAAGAACACTTTTGATTGGAAGACGGTTGTGTTTACTACGGTGTGTGGTGCAAACTGGAAAGGCCCACATGCCCAGGGTCCAAAGGAAATCTCTTCAATGAAAAAGGAAAACAAATGCCAGTTCTGATTCTACACTAGTCATTGTCATTAAAAGAACCTCATCATAGCAAAAGCAATTCTTGAGCAATTCTGCAAGCTGGTTAAAAGTTCTAAAGGCTCTTGAGTTTTGTTGTGGCTGTTTCCTCATATATGTCCTTTGACACAAATAAAGCTCCATGCAAGACCTCAACAGAGAAGTAATGTATACTTTGCTTTAATTTCCAAGAATCACTGACTTTTTATTTGGTTTGAAAAACCAATTCCATGGGTTCATGGGAAAAATATTCAGAATTTAGCTTAGTAAGTGTCCAGCACATCAGCGAGCTTCAAAACCTTAGGGAGCCCAGCAAACAACAAAAGTGAATGGGTAGCCATTTCAGGTGCAGAGCTAATTAGCAATTCATCCGATGGAGGAAACAACTAGAATATAAAATAACGACTGAAAAGCTAGGGCACATTAGGCCCTTGATCAAAAAGAATGCATGTAATGGTAGATCTTTAAGTAACTTTTGCAGTCAAGGGAGTAAATTACTGTATCTGAGAGGGATATACCCTCCATACCCCCATCCCAACCTAGAAAGCAATCTTCCAAAACTAGCACACTGGACTTTAAATACAAATTTCCTTCTTAACCATCATCCTTACTCTTTTATATTTCTGATTTTTTTTTTTTTTTTTTTACAAATTCGCTCTTTAGTCTTACTAATGTCCAAGTAGTCTTTTCTTAGAGAGAATGGAAAAAGATCAAAGCAAGTAAATCAATTAGCAGAAGAAAAAGCCCAAGCCAGTCACACGCTAAATAACCCACAAAAAAAATCTATTGCGGGTTTTTTTTTTTTTTTTTTGCGGGGGGGAGTCGGGGAGGGGAACCTAATCCCACTTACCACTAGGTAGAACACTGAAGATCATAAGTCAAAAATATTACTATCAAATCTCACAAAAATGCGTTTCCGTTCATAGCGAATAAATTATCTGTAGAGCTAGCTCATTAGGAAAATTTACTTTCGGTCGGTCAGTTGATCGATCACATTCCAAAAGAATCCCCATAATTTTTCAGTCTTATCTTAATAGAGACGCTGGGGCCGCTATCAGAATGAGGAACTAAAGAAGCTTGCCAACGCTCAAAGGCAGTATTTTGCCGCCACATTAACACAAATAACACATAATCCGGATGCTAGTTAACTTTAATTACAAAATATACCAAGGCCAATATTCAAAAGTCGCCAAGCCCCAACACAAAGTTTCAAAACAAAACCCCTCCCAAGACTGGGGGGAGTAGCCGAGCTGGGAGCAAAATGTACCACCACCCAGCAGCCCCACTCGGCTGCTAAGACCGATCTCAAACTTATCAAAAACAGTCACAACTGCAGCTCCTGTCACCCAGAAGCGCAAAAAAGAGAGGAGCCCGAAAGAGTCCCGAGGGCTGGCCTTTCTGGAGAACACTAGGCCGAGTTCGGCTCAGACAAGAAGGAAGTAACTGCCAGATAAAAAAGCCCAGAGCAGCTCTAACTGCAGCCTCCGTGTCTCCCACAAATGCCCACATTCCCGCCCCATTCGGGGTTACTCCGGGAGGAAGAGAACCCGGCGCAGGTCTCCCAGGAGAGGTTGGGGACTACAGGTCCGCGTCTTCCAGGAGGCAGCGGCAACACCCGCCCAACTCTTGAGAGGCCCAGCCCAGGGTTCGGAAGCCAGCTCCGAAGGCGTGCTGGGGAGGGGGGCGGGGGCGGTGAGAAAGGGGTCGCTCAGGAGGCGGGGCCTGCCGGGTGGAGGCAGCAGTTCCTGTCGCCCTGGCCGCCCCCCAGGGGAAAGCGGGGCGCGCACCCCGACGCGGAAGCCATGCTGGCCAGAGTTCGGGGTGCCGAGAAGCCGGCGGGGGGCGCTGGAGAGATCTGGGGGCGCAGAACTGGGTCACCCCCACCCCACCGCCCCCTCACAAAGGCCCCCGGGGAGGCCGCCCACAGGCCCCGCAGCCCCGGCCTCGAGTGCCCGCCTCGACCGCCACTCACCGCTAGGTCCTGGGGCACCGCCCCGCTCATGGCCCGCACCGTGCCGGCCCGCCAGGCCCGAGTGCGCAGCGCAGGCCCCGGATCTCCGCCAGCCGCCGCCGCCGCCGCGGCGACCGAGGCTGAGGCCGAGGCCGCGGTGTCCGCGAACAGAAGCAGCAGCCGCTTGCCCACCGGGGAGGCCGCCGCGTCCGCCATCGCCAGGGCCGGCCAGACCCGCGCTCCCGCCCGCCGCCTCCCACCACCTCCGCCGCGGAGAGCCCGATCCGCCCGCAAGGCCTCCCTCCGCACCACCCGCGGCCGCGGCTCCCCCCCACCCCCCCACAACAGCCACCACCAACCACCGGCGCTGCGCAGCGCCCCCCGTGGCCGGGAGCGGAGCCGCAACCCGGGCCCCGCACAGCGCCCCCCGCGCTTCGGAGCGGGGCGGCAGCTCCGGGCCCCTCGCAGCGCTCCGCCCCAATCTCCCCGGGGCCTGCAGTGCCCCCTGCGGCAGGGAGGGGAATTGCAGTTTTGGCTGGGGTGGGGAAGTGGGCCTGTCTTTCAGCCCCCCATAGCACCATCCTGGTCCCAACCTTTCTTATGGGGGCCGGGGTCACCCATCTGAAGGAGACACCAAAGACTTGTACTAGGGTGTGGGGTTGAATAGCAGGATACCCAGAGGATAAGTAGTTTAAGCTAAGAAGTTAGCACTCCAATACTTTTTGATCTCCTATACTGAAAATAGGAGTTATCCTTACGGTCCTCTCTTAGAAAACATTTTTCCCGTTAGCCCATGGGAGACAGTATCTTCTCACTGGCCCATAACATGGTATTATCCCATTCTGTACAACTAGTACTTCATAGGTTCCTTTCCAACTGGCCATTGTGTTACATTCACTGGATGTGATAATTCCACTCTTAACGTTGGCTGAAGGCCAATGTGCCTCCAACATCTTGGGAAACCCTTGGAACTTCTTCCCCTTCCTAGTCTGCCTGTTATTAAGTCCAGGTGTTTCTCAATTCAACTCTTTGAGAAATTGGAAAAATACCAGCAATAGTTTTTCTAGTTCAATGGCACGTTGTCATACCCTGAAAGAAATGGAGCTAGGGCAAAGAAAACCCCACCATGGTTATCTAAATTAATTAAATCCAAGCATGGGAGATTTATAGCTGCTAGAAAAGGGCTGTAGAAAAGGGTAGATACTGAATATTTTGCTTTGATTGTTATTTACACAAAGCAACAGGTAACTTGTAACCGATAACATCAGAAACTTGACACTACAGTCTATCAAGTGCCATGGTCTTATGGATGCAGTCTGAGTATATATGGAAGCAGATACACAAATACAAATCACAAAGGAAAAGTATCTAATAATGCAGGATTGTTACCCTAAAAACTGGCTATTTCACTGATCTGCCTTACAGACAGGAAACAGTAGCTGGTTCTTTTGTCAAGGTTTACGTATATACTCAGTTATCTCAGGGTTCATAACCTTGTCTTTTACCCTTGACCTACTTTTCTCCTAGCAAAGGGCACTAACTATTGACTTTAGTAAAAGTACAAAACATCTAAGCCATAATACAACTAATGCTGTGGAGCATTAAGAAAACATTTCCTTGAATTTTTTTCTCTCCTTATTCCCTAAGTTCTTCCATAGCCAACCTGAAGCCTAACTTAAAATGTTTTTCTGGGCCAAGAGACACCTCTTTAAAATATATGGCCCATAGCTGTAGTTGGTAGAAGAACAAGGGTGAATCCAGACAGGATCTAGCTGTCTTGCAGCTTTTCTATTAAAATTCACTGCTGAAATTTTCACCCAAATGGAGTTCTAATTACTCTCCCAATGTCCAAAGCTAGCTTCTCACAGCAACAGAAACTAAGCTGAGGGATAGGAAGGCAAAAATACGAAATTCAGTTCACAAACATGGCAGGTACTTTACATGTGTCAGTAACATTTCAAAGTGTTGGGAACACAACACTGAATTATAAAAAACCCTTACCTCATGGAGTTTACATTCTTTCCTATACTAGTGGGACTTCAGAAATGGAAATAAATCACACTTGACCTCACAGAAAATAAACAGTAGAAAAACCCAACAAAAACATGAACTAAAGAAAAAAAAAAGTATAGGGAATCATTTTAGATGTTCAAACTTTACCCCTGCTCATAGAGTAGGTAGAATGATAGTTTTAAAGAAAAAAATTCTGAGCTTCTTCAACCATATACCATTTGCACTTAAAGCCCCTCTTTTGTTTCCAGGGCAGGTGACAACTCCATTCATTCTAGAGTGTATTTTCACCCCTTCAAAATTTCCTGCTCCAGGTAGTCAAGCCAATCCTGTCCTCTTGCACACTTCATTGGTATTCAACAATAAGTGCCACCAATTTGAAAAAGGAAACTGGGACAGAGGCTAAGCAACTTGACTCTTCTTGCCACCTGGCAAGTTAGTACCACAACTGGTAAAGAAAGGCTACGCCTTAGGGACAGAGACTCCTGCCTGCATCTCTAAGCAACTACACTTCACCTACACATTGGACAAAGGCTAAAGGACGGAGAAAAGGTGGAATAGAAAGGTCTGAAGCAATTGAATGAGCCACACAGCTTCCTTCAGCAAACATGCATTCCAAATTGCAGTATTAGGGAAAATACCTTCTTCTAGGACAAAAGAGCACCCCTGGAGCTAAGATAATTTCCCAAGAATAGAACTTTGAGAAAGAAAAATCACCTAAGTCTTTGGAATCTGAATTCTAATGACTAAATCTCCATCTCTCCAGGACATGTGAAAACTCTGAAAAAAGGAAGAGATATTCCCATTCAAGTCTTCTATCCTGCCTTCTCCCCACTTCCCAAAGCCCACAATCTGATCTACACAAGTTCCTGACTGGACCATCAAACATTTCTCGGGGAGCTAGAATGTCCTGATACTTGACTTTCAATTTGCTGGACATGAGATTGATAGCCGGAAAGAAGAGTTGGGTAAAAGCACCGATCAGACACCACAACAGACTGCCAGAAATAACCAAGGCCTTATGAAAAGACTGGGCAGTAGGATATGACTGTTGTGGCCCACGAAGGGCCTAGAGACCAGACAGTTAGCATGCAAGGCAAAGCCCAGCCATGTCTTAGAGGAAGGCGCTGGAAGAATTAGGCAGGCTTTCTCTGCTTCCTCTTTGCCCTTCTTTGTGAAGCAGGGAAGAAGACACTGTAGTACACAAAGTTGCTTGGGAAAATGGATTATTCTAATAAAACTTTATTTTTTCAAACACAGCCACAGAGGCAGGACCTCATGTTAACACACACAGACTTATGGATTTTTTTTTTAATATAAAACAAAGTTACGAAAATTTTTTTCCACTTTTTGTATTTGTAATCCCATTAGCACAGGGACTTTGGCAGCAGGTGGGAGTGAAGGGCAGCTGGAGCTGCCACTGGGCAGTCACCGGGCACAGGAGGAGAGCACCAGCCTGGGAGTGGCTTCACTCACACACGCAGGAATACTCACCTACCGGTCAGCCACACCACACACACAACACAGATGCAGATGTCTACCCAGTGTCAATCACAGCCCTGTAGAGGTGTGCTCCACTCTGGGTAAGCCCAATGTGAAAATCCAAATAGTCAAAACAGCTAAAGTAAAGGGAGGTTGTTTGCTTTACAAAAGAAGCAATCACAGGCTGCTTTTAAATGGTCAGCAATCCAAATGCATTGAAAAAAAGCATTTGGTTTACACAGAACTGTTGGAACATATCTATTGTGTAAAGCAAAATGAACCACTTCTTGAAAAGGCTTGTCCCAGGGCCACGAATGCTATGATTGGAAAGCAAGATGACAGTTCCAGCTAGTTTAACTTTCCAGTCTTAAAGTAATGGAATTCAAATATGGTATGTGTAGGCCTTCTCCCCTAAGGATGGCACCTAGGGCTTTGGAGAAGTCAGGATGGAGGCAGAATTACTGCCCTCATTTCAGCTTAGGGCCTACAGAGATCCCACTGGCATTGCCAGCGACCTATTAGAAGCTGCATAGCCAAACTGCATTGGAAAGACCAGGGATAAGAATGTCCCAGGAGAAAAAAAGCTGGCACCAGGGAAATTATGGCCTAAAGAGGGAGAAGAGTCAAGGGAGGGATGCAACCAAGGATGGGCAACTCCTGGCTCACAGTTGCCCTGGATTCTCTAGAGCCTCTCGTAAGCCCCTACAGACATGGTAGCTCATTGGTAACATGTGGTAACTAGCAGGAGAAGAGGCGCAGCCCCGGAAGGATAGAACTTCTGAGGGCCAGAGGCTCCAGTAAAAATGGGTACCTTCTCTGGAGTAGAGGTGAGGAGGCTCCTATCCAACATGTGGGAAACCCAGAAAATGACAGATTCAATTCCGCAAGGAAGAAAACACACAGACTCTGGTCTTCTTCACTAACATGAGGAACTAGGTCCTATGACATTCTGGAAATTGAAAAGAAAAATGCTCTTCTTCCAATAACACGAAGGGTAGATCCATTTGGTCATGCATGGTCTAACCAAAGCTAGACAAAGCCTTACAAGCTTTTGTGGCGATAGCTTCAGTCTGCATCTCCACTGGTGCCAGCCCTGTCAAGGTTCCCACAGTCCTTAAACCCCATCATTGCTACGGCTGCTGAGACCTGCTGCCCTGGCTCAACTTATAGATGAGAAACAAAAATGGAAATTCAATCCAATGACAACAGCAAACTTCCAGCTGCTTCTCACAGCCCTTACTTTACATGTCCTCAGCCAATCCCTCAGTGAGCCCTGATCTCCCTGAGGTCTCTCTGGGCCAATTAGAGGCAAATAAACATTTCCTGGCAAGAGTGGAAGACAAGCAAACTAGTAAATGCTGACATCCCCTTCCTCTTTCTCAAATTGGTCAGAAAAGAGGCTGGGTCTGGATCGTCTAACAACAGGCTTCCTTAACAATCTGCTTCCACATGGCAGTACTGGGGTGAGCTAACCCATGCCTGCAATTCAACTTCTCCTGCTGCAGGTTGACCTCAGTAGATGCTGGGATCAATACAGGGCCTTCCTTCCTTGTTCTTGACCCTTGAGGGTCAGATGGTAAAGGGAAAAGTTCCCATAAAGAGAGAAGGAGCCCTTCAATGCTACCTCATTTGCCCACATGTGCTTGCATCTACCAGAGAGTGAGAGGCAGGTTGTATACAGTCTAGGCAGAGGGGAAAGAGAGAGAGAGACACAGAGAGAGACACAGAGAGAGAAAGAGAGAGAGAGAGAGAGAGAGAGAGAGAGAGAGAGAGAGAGAGAGAGAGAGAGAGAGAGAGAGAGAGAGGCCAGCCCAGAATCAATGTAGAGACTTCTCCAGCCCCCAACACTAGCTCTATCTAGTAGGGGAAGGGGTGGGGCTGAGGAAAAGACTGTTAACTGAGGTTATAGCACTTAAAAGACTCTGCTGTTCACCAGAATAGAATCCAGTGGTGCATATGGATTACAAGGCTGGTTCCAGAGCTACTCAGAAAAAAATGAAAAACTTGGTGCCCTCCTCCTGACTCCTTGAACAAGCCGGATGTCTTGTGAAAACTCAAGTCCTGGGCATATCATGATGCTCTGCTGTTAAGGAGCAAAATGCCTTCCTTCCCTAAGGCTACACAAACACACCATTCCTCGAGTACACTCCCAAGCACGCACACACGCTCACACAATTTCTCCGAGGAGGCTGAATGAACCCCCCCACCCTGGCCAAATTCTAAGACACAAGTGCCCTTTGAAGCAAAGGGGCTAGTGAAATTCCCCGAGCTGGGGTCAGCAGACCCCTTCCTTCCCTGCCCATCGCTTTTTCAGTGGCAGGGATACTCACACTCAGGGCCGCCATGGGAAGGGTCTGCTCTGGGGCTGTCCCTCCCGCCACCAGCTCCATTTATCTTGTCCCGGCCAGTCTCTCGGCATGGTCGAGCTTCCTGGAGCGAGAAGATTTCCGGCTGCCCTGAGTCGGAGCCCTCCACTCACCCCCATTCCCAGGAGGGCCCCCGGCCTTGGGGCCTCGACACTTGTCAGTAGCCATGAGTCAGTCTGTGTGGCCCCAGGAAGTAGCCTCTCAGTTTTAGTTCTCCTCAATCAGATTCAAGTCCAGATCCCCAAAGTCCTGCTGGCACAGTGTCCTCTTGCTCAGCGCCTGCCGCCCCCACCGAACGGCCCCCTCCTCCTCCTCTTCGCTTTCACTCAGCACCTGGGAGGAACCTCCAATGGGGCTGCAGGAAGCAGAGAGGGGTGGGGGGCTACAAGCCATGAACCACGGTGGAGAGATGCTGCTGCCTTCCCGGGCTGTTTCTTGGAGACAGAGACCTCCTGAGTATGGTTTCTGTCAAACAAACAACAAAGTTAAGAAGGCGAAGACAGACACTAACTCCCAGAGTACACTAGCCCACGCTGTGTTTCAGCTTACCCCGGAAGGCAGGAATTCGAGGACAAGATTTGGGAACTCCATGATCAAATTTGGAAAACAGTGTACACACATGTTTTTCTTTAAGGAAAAAGTCCACTGTTTCTATCAAATTCAAAATTAGAAGGTTGTTTATAAGCTCCATGTGGGCAGGAGTATTGCCTGCTTGTTTCACTACTGTTTTGCCAGGGCCTACTTGGCACCTAGTACAAAGTAGGTGATCAATAAATGTCTGCTCAGCACATTCCTGTGGCTGAGGCAGCTAAAGTGCAGACCACGTAAAGCCTACAGACATAGGTTTGTGACCCAGGCCAGGTGAAAAAGTAAAAAAAATAAACATTTGCTGACTGGTTGGATGACTTACTCTAAAAATAAGTGAATAAATTCTCAAACAGGTCTATCACCCAATAGTCTAGAAGATGATAAAAAAAAGTGGGCAGTGGAATACAACAATAGCATTCAAGATTATGAAGTCGAAAAACATTTGTTGAGTAGAAAAATGATGCAACAGTCTGTTTTCCTTAAGCCCTCACAGCCCATCTGCAGCAGAGAAGAGCAAATGGCAAAACAGGCGTTGAATGCAGGAGGGGCAAGGCACTGGTGATGGAACTTTTGCGGTTTATACGTTCTTGGACAGAAGGGAAAGTGCCTTTAGCAAGACAACCTTTGATCCTTGTTGGAAAGTCTGAGAGAGGTCTTACCCAAGTTTCTCAGGAACCCCTTGGAGGAGTTTCACAGGACAGCCTTCCATGCTAAAACCAGGACAGTCCTGGGCAAACTGGGATGATAGATCACCCAAGTGAAAGCTTAGAAAGGAGCTCCAGGGGAGGCCCTGCCTGGAGGGCATGGAACAAAAGAGCTCAAAGGTGAAGCAGGAACAGAGTTCCCCTATCCCATCCAAGCTCCCTTTCCATCTTGCTGGTCCCACCTGATTCATCTTGTCAAAGTCCAAGGAAGGCCGCAGCCGCCGGGGATCTTCCTCGTGGCGCCGTTTGACTCCAGCTTTTCTGGCATCCAAATCACAAGGCTGTGAGCGGCTCCTGGGAAGGTTGTGGAGGCTTCGAGGTCGCCAGGGCAGCTCTGGGGAGGACGCTGGGGAGCTCCGGGCAGAGGGCAAGAAGCGGCTTGCCTGTGGACCCAGGCTGGGTGACAGGGAGAAGCGGCGCTGGGGCGGGCAGGGTGAGAGGGACTCAGCATCACTCTCCCAGGAGCCACTTTGCGGGGAGGCAACAGAGGGTCGAGAGGAATCTTGGGCCAGGGCCAGGCTGAAAAAAGGGGGGCTGTAGGGTCTATGGGCTGGGGCACATTGAGAAGAGGCACTGGGAGCTTGGAGGAACCTGAGGCTGGATACCCGCTTTGGGGGACTCTGGTGAGGCACCTGCGGCCCACCCCCTCCACCACCGCCCCGGTGTTTGATGGGAGTCCACAGCTTGGAGGGGGCGGGCCGCCACACCGGCTGCCAGCGAGACAGGTCCACGGGCACTGAGAGTGAGCGGCAGTGCCTCTTGGATGGAGGGGCGGGGGTCACAGGAAGCTTCTCTGGGTCCGGGGGCTCAGGGCTTAGGACTTGGGAGAGGGGTTGCTCCTGTGGGGAGCTTCCGCGGCTGGGTGGTCTGAGGTGCAGGCTCAAGCCTGAGGGGTTGTAGTTGAGGTTGAGGCTGTCCTGGAACTCAGCACAGGAACAGTGGGGCAGGCCCCTCCAGGAAGCACCTTCTGAAAGGTATTCACAATAAAAAGATTATTAGTAACACCTAACATATTTTTAAGAGCTTACAATGGTCCACACAATGTAATGAGTACTTTATGGAAGGTTTCCCAAAACCTGACAGAGGTAGGTATTATTATTATCATTCTCATCTCACATATGAAAAAAGTTCAATAATCTGCCCAAAGTCATGAAGCAATCAAATGATCAAAGCAAGATTCAAATGCAGGTCTCTTTGATGCTAAGGCTAGGGTTTTTTTTTTTTTAAAGGAAAGGTGCAGACAGGAATGAAGGCAAGCAGGCAGAAGAGGAAGAAGAATTTATTTATTTTATTTAGCAGTTCATCTTGGTTGTTCCCCGCCCAGTCTCAGGTTGTGGACCTCGGGGGTTTTTGGGATGTATGTGGATTATGCTGGTTAGAGGCCATGAACTTGACTGCTAAGCCACTAGGGCACATGAAGTCTAGGTTTTTAAATCACTATGCTATACCGCCTCCATATGAGGAACAAACCAAAACTGAAAATGTAATCTCCAATGTTGCCTGCCACTCCTAAGAAGTAAAAGAAGTCAAGAGAAGCAAAATGTGCATGACTTGCTCAATAGCACTCACTCCACCTAGCCTGACCCCCCACGCCCAGTCCTGAGGGCAGGCCTCAGGCTCTCCTTCCTTCACCTGTCTCCTTCCCACAGGGCAATAACATAAAGAAAGGAGTTAGGGTTGTTAAAAAATAAGAGGTAAAGAGCAGGTAAGAGATCACTTGCATTTGGAGAGAGGGCACACAAGATGGGAAGGACTCAGATGGCAGAACTGTGCTTGGGAAACCATTCTGCTGTTTATATATTTCAGTGTCTGGTCACTCATGAATGTTGATTCCCTTCCCTTAGGCCTTCTCTTAAATCCAAACAGATTGGGGAACCATAGGATGAAAGAGATAACAGACTAAAGGGAATGGTCTTCACTCATTGCATTTTAACCGAAACTCTGACTTTTGGGAAGCAGTTCACCAAGGGACAAAGCTCCCTTGGCTGGCTGAATTTCTGCAGGGGCTAGATATTTGGAGCAACTGACAAATATATCAAGTCACACTTAATAACAAAGAAAACTCACACTTGATATTTTGGGTCAATAGTTCTGCAGGAGGGCTATGTGTCCTGTTGTGTACTTACAGCATGACACCTGTTTCTCAGCAGGTATTTAATAAACTGGAGGAAGAAGATGAACGAAGATACTTTTGCCAACTTACTTTCCTTGTCAGGTACCTCAGAAAAGCAAATGAGATGCTGAATAGCCTAGCAGCACGGGCTAGAAAGCTCTGGTTGTCCACTAGCAATGCCGCCACCTAAATGACTCCAAGATCTTAGACCCTGTGACTGAGTAATTCACAATCGAGGAACTCATACCTCAGATATGGTTTCACATGTATAAAATGACAAGTTTATTCACTCTGGGTTTACGTGTCACAACAAAAGACTGGAAGTTACCTAATGTACATCAATAAGAAATCATTTAAATAACCTATGGTAAGTCTTCATGCTATACTATAGTTCAGAAAGTAACATATACTATGCAACCTTTTGTGTTTATAATAGAGTGGAAATAACAATATGTATTCATATTTGCTTCTATTTGTATAAGGAAACTCTGGTAGGATGGACAAGAAAATAATAACAGAAGTTACTTTTAGAGAGGTGGTAGAAACTAGGTAGATAAGAGATAGGAGAGGAAGGGAGAATTTCTCAGTATAACCTTGCTACTTAAAACATTTTTGAACCATGTGAATGTATTTCCTATTAAAATTAGTCCCCACGAAGCTAAAATAAGAGTAAACAACTTCCAAGCTGGGAGAATAAAATGGAGATAAGGGTGAATCTAGTGTGATGCCAGCAAAAAAGTTGTTGAGGTAGATGAGCCAGCTCTCGTCACCGGAAACCAATGAAAGAAACACAGTACACATGGAATGGAAGCATGAGCACACACACACTCACACAAGGAATGCCTTACCAGACACAAGCTGGAAAGGGTTCCCACAGCTGGAGATGTCTGCATGATCAGGCAAAGGCTAAGAGAGAAAGAATATCCATGATGCAGGTTCAGGACACAGATTTCTAGGAAACCCTCTTCAACTCACCCCTGCAATTCATGGACTACAGGGATGTTAGGGATTCCTAAGTGTTCTTGTCTTCTTGTCTTCCCAAAGTTAGTGAATAAAATAATTCACATCTTCCAACGTCTCAAACCCTTCTCCACCCAAGTTTTGGTGTCCCTTCTCTAGCAGTAGAAAAATCCCTGCCCCCTTCCTTTTGGGCTGGATTTTGAGCCTTTAGTGGGCTCTTCCAGTGCAAGTACCATGACTCATACAGCACAGGACAAGGGTGAATTAGTAACAACAAACAGCCTCAGAAAAAAGGGGGAAGGGGTCGTGGAGAAGCAGGAAGACTGGTCTTTTACCAGACTGATGCTGAAGCGTGTGCATTTCAGCTCATCCAGAGTCTGCTTCTGTAGCTGCTCAGTGATCAGGGTTATCATGATTCTCCCCAGGATTTGACTTGCACACTTTGGAGCAAATGATGGATGTCTTCCCTGCTGTTCTTCAGACCTCACTCGTGAGCCGTCTTCTGCCACTGCAGCATCATTCTAGCACCTCTGGGACTTCCCTCTCCAGTCATGCCTGCTGAGTCTGCCAATTACAGAGGGACCAGCCCCAAGTGACATTAGAGATGTACCTGGTCCAGAGGTGGAAAACGCATGGCATACACACCAAAGCATCCCTATGCCAGGCCTCTGGCAGACATCATTAATTGATTGAAGCTCTCGCTTGTGAAGCCTAAACATAGCCTCAGAAACATTCTGAACTTGGCACTCCAGAGATCCAGTAAAATGAACTGGAGCTGGCAGGCAAGTTGAAACCTATTTGCCACTCCTAACCTGGTTCATGCTTTGCTCTGTCTACCCAGGATACCGGCACCATTTAGAAAACAGCTCAAGTAAGAGAAAGCAATGCCCAAATGGCTACTTCCATCCTGATTAGCCCAGTGTTTATCTTCCATTTAGGAGCAAAAGAGGGGCCGTTTTCCTACACTACAGAAGTAGTCATAGGGACAGGGAGGAACAGGAGTTGTAGGAATGTCTTTCTGCTTCAGATCAGTCAGAGTAAACAGGGTTTTATGTTCTCCCTTAGCCTGAACAACTGATACATTACTGTTTTCCAACAGATCCTGAAAATATTATTATAAAATGGAAAGAAGATAAGGAAATGATTCTAGGGTAATTCCAACCATATTTAACTCTACAGATGTTAGAAACAGCACTCTATGACTTCATTTAACTAAGTTTTCAGGCTGATCTTACTCAAAGACCATCGAATAAAATCAAGATTCTTTCTCATGTTCAATTTTTGGTAGAAGCAAACTAATTCTATCAGAGAACAGACTTCAAACCCACACAATTGCCCGAGGGGCCTTGCGTAAAGGAAGGAGGGAGGTTTACCTAGTATTCTGCCTATTCCCAGCAATGACCAGAAGGCAGACAGCTCACTGCTATTAGAGAGAACAAGCTATCAAGAAATCCAAATCCTGATTTGCTTCCACAGTTTTGGCAAATCATTTAATCTTTCTTGGCCTCAGTTTATCCATATGTTAAATGGGCAGAATAACTGTATCTGTCCCAGAGAAAATACGTGAAATATCAACGTAAAAAAGCATACCATCTGGTCTGTACAAAGCAGGAGTCTACACAGTCTGCTGTTTCTTGGCCCTTCTGTTTGTTGCTCTATAAAGCCTCAGAATGCTACAAGTGATATCATTAAGATGAAGAAGGCAATCGGGTTTATCTAACTGGATCCCAATCTCCCTCACCTGCATATCAACAGAAGCCCAAGAGGGCTCTTCCTGTGACCTGGGGGGTAGATCACTTTATACTCTTGGAAAAAAAAAAATCATCTTTATTCTATTCCTAACTCCAAGGGAGGCCACAAGAAAGAGCAAAGAAATACGCTGGTACTTACTTGTAGTTCTTTGGAAGAAAGGTGTGGGAGAAGTCAATCATCATTATAGTTAACTATCATTTTCATGCATAATTATTACCACCCTCAATGAAGTTCCAGCTTCCTGTGAGCTCCCTTCAGCCGCTTCCCCTATGTTCTAGTGAGAGAAGCTAAAGCTTATATCACTTCTGCTCTTGGTTTCTTAACTCTGCCCTCAAAGATCAACCAGAAAGGGAACCTAACTGCAAGCCTTTACCCCAGAGACCCCAGGCCTCAGGCTGTGGAGCCATGTGGAGCCATGAGGAGCAGGAGTGAAGCAAACTCTTTCAAGCTTTTCATGAGGCATTTGGCCAAACAGCAAACTCCCAGCCCTCTCTGGGATCAAGTGAAGAGAGTGATTTTGTGTTTTTCTGCATTTTAATTGTTGGGATATGGCCACACAAGGTGGTAATTGGAACAATGCAACTACCACCATGCAACTGATACTCTCTGCCTGAGTTTCCTAAACAGGCCAGGCTGAGAGGGGGAAAAGAACGGAAGCCATAAGGAATCAAACCAGGACACAAAAGAAGGCGAACCAGCTCCGCGAGGGGCCTCCTCTTTCTCAAGCAGGCATTGAAAAAAAGTGCAAGAAGCCCTCTCTTGCCGCCTTCCTTCCCCCTTCCATTTTGTGTATCTGAGGGGCAGACACATCCCTGAACATTCACTAAACAAGTTAAAACTTCTCAGCTTAACAACTGGCACAAGGCTCAACCTTACACACAGCAGCAGGCCACTAGGCCCTCTTCGCAACCATACCAGGCCCAATTCTCAATCCAGGCTTTCCCTCCACCATCAGCCCCCTAAATGAAACACTGAACCCCCACCTCAGATTCTATTGGATGGCAGTAACCCCTGACACTGGGGTTTCAGGGATGCTGAGGTTGTAGTGAAACCTGGAGAATCTAGGATCAAGTCAGGCCAAAGGGGAGGAGAGTCAAATCCGCTGGGGACCGTCCCCCTAGGTCCCAGCCCCACACCTCTGGGGGAGACTGAAGGAAAACAAGAGGGAGGCAGGGAGGTGCATGAATAGGTAAGTAGAGATCAGACTGCTCTTCCTCCATATGGCTCTGGTGGGGATAGGGGTGACAAGTGAGGAGCACCCCTCCCCCCACCCCGATGAAGAAGCAAAAGGAGAGGCTCCCTTTCGATCTTCCACCTCTCCCTTGGTTGCCCTGCTTGTCCCCGCGGGGTGGGGCACGGGGCGTGCGTTGGCCCCTGGTGGGGTTCCAGGGCTCGCTCAGGGGGGTTGTCGCTCCCCTCATTCCAATCAGCTTCCATCATCCGGTCTCGGGAAGCGAACTCAGGACGCTAGGGATGGAGAGGGTCTGGGACTTGGCACTCCGACACCCCCTCCCCCACCGGGTCCCGTGCTCTCCCGGTGGAGGCAGCCGGAGGCCGAGCCGCGCAGGCGGCCGGGCTGGGGGAGGGGAAAGAGGGAAGGAGGGAGGGACGGTCGAGTTGCCCGCCCCGAGGCCCCAGCGCCACCTGCCCTCCGCCACCTACCGCGGCTCCTTCAGCTCCCAGGGCCGCGGCCGGAGCAGCTCTGAGCGTTCCGTTCGCCCCACGGTGCCCTTAAAAGGCGCTGGCAAGAACCAATGGGCTCTCGAGGAGAGTGGGGGGATCTCTCCGGTTCGCAGAAGCACCCTGAACCGCCCGCGGAGGTTCGAGCCTCGCTCCGTTTCCTTCTTAAAGTCTTTCTTGACAAGTACTGTCGGGAACAAGTCTGGCTCTTTAATTTGGGGAGGAAAGTAGTTTCCTCATTATCGAGTCACCCCCTCCAAAATAATGCGGACGGTGGAAGGGCCTAGTTGGAGGCATAGCTCGAAACCCGTGGGGGAGGCCGTGTTGGACGAAGGTAAACAAAGCCGTCACCACCGTCCTCCATTCCTACCTGGGCTCCAGTACACCCCTCTACTCGGTTCGGGCCGCGTAACAGAACTAGCCAAGCTTCCTCTCACCTGCTCTTGCGTCCCGCCCCGTACGGCCGCCTCTCTGACAGAACCCCCCTGCCCCCAGCAGAGGACCAGTCCGCAGCGTGAAGGCTTCTGGGAAATGTAGTCCAAGTGCTGATCAGGGCCTACTCGGAGTCTCGGAAGCCCGTTTTCCAGCTGCGGTTCGGCTCGAACCTTATACATCCAAGATTTGTAAAGGTTGCGGGGCCGTTCCCACCTGGGTCTGTAATTAGCTCTCGCCGAGAACACTTTGTAAAGCAGAGGACCGAGGGCTGTTCACTTCTTCTCCTCCCTCTACACCCCCCCACCCCATCAGGATGAGGTAATGGGATTGTGATTATGACATCATAGGCGGTTCCGTTGCTTGCGTGGGGGTGGGGGGAGTACGGTGGTTACAACTGGACCACTTTCCTTAAAACAAAAAGGGAGGGAGGAAACAAGCAGATGAGGAGAAAAGGTGGATGGCGCTATATTGCCTCTTCTGAAGGCAGACGCCGCCTTTTATTAAATTTGTATCGCTGCCACAACCTCTCCTCTCATTGTAGTCATTAGTCCAGCTCTTGCTGTATGTTTTCTGAGTCTGATGCAAAGGTGTTTCCCAACTATCCTTGGTTCAGAAATAGCAATGGGAAAAGGAGAGATTTTAAACAATGTCTTCCTGTTGTGATCTTTTTGGAGAGCAGAGTTTTAGATTTCCTCTTTATCCAATTGGAAAGTAGCAGTGTTACAGTTAATCTTTATTATGTTTAGCAACAAGTCCCCTGAAAGACACGTTTTCTCAAATATTTTGTGCCCCCACTCCAGTCTGGGACAGATAAGTAACTATGATAAGTTAGAAAATAAAGCTAGTGGTTGGGGGTCTACCTCACAAATCAAGGGAAGGGAAGAGGCAGAATCCATCCAGTTTGCAAAATGAAAATGAATTAATGAAAAGTGAGGTATTTATCAAGAAAAATGGGGGTGGTGGGAGATGGAGAGCACATTTCCTTGACCTGTATGTTTCCATTTGGGAAAAGAGAAGGGATGGAGTCCATGACTATAGAGACATGATTTCTGGTAATTGCTGTTGTAGAGGACTTATTATGTGCCAGGCACTGTGCTACATACTTTACATATATATTCCCATTTTTGCTTAAAATCATCCCTTGTGGCAAAATCTCCTTATGTGACAGATGAAACAGCTGGAGAGGTTAAGTGACTGCCCACGTGATGGACAAAGGTATTGAAAAGCAGCCTGATACACTAAAGCCCGTGGTCTTAACCATTAAGTGATTCCTTTTTTATTATTAATCATGATTACTAAACTAATTGCATATAAGAAGTTAGCACTGAAACCATATGAAAAATATGGAAAGAAACTGAGACTTAAAAAAACAAAACAAAACAGAAAAAGTGTTCTCTGGTGGGGTAGAGATTTGGCACAGTTCATATACACCCAAAGGTTCCGAATTCATCATCTGGGTCTGGGGAGAACAACCAATATGAACAACTAATTAAAATAAATAAAGTACTTCCTTCTCCTCTCTTTTCCTGCCTGCTTGCCTCCTCTTCTCACCTTCATTCCTGTCTGCAACTTCCCTTTAAAAAAAAAAAAGGAAACCCTGTAAGTCAAGTTTAGGTTCCATTGAAAGGAAAAATTATATCCCTTTCATTAAGTATAAAATAGTTCCCACTGCAGCTTGCTCCCCTTTACCAATTATAATCTCCTTATGCCATTTTGGTTCTCTAGTTTTGTTTTTTACTTATGTCCTGTTTGTTTTTTGGGTTTTTTACCTACTGCCCCATTTCATTTTTTTTCTCAGGCTACTAACTTGAATTCCATCTTAACTGTGACCCCATGGGCTATACCCTTTCTTCGACCCTGCTCTGAGTTTTGGCAAATTATGCTACCTGGGCTCCCTTCTGGTTTCCATTCAGATTCTCTGAGGGCTCCAGGGACTGGAGCCAGTCATCCAGGAGGTCATCAAAAGGAATAAAACCCACTGGTTCTAAGAGATTCTCCTGGGAAAGCTGCAGAGTCAAAGGAACATTCAGCTTCTCCCTTTTCAACCAGTGAATGCTAAACCCCTGCAAAGTGGAGAAAGGTAGGACTCAACCCACCACTCATAGAAGGAATGAAGAATAATGAAAAATCCTTCGGCTACACTGTTCTGCAGAGGCTAGCTCTGGGAGTCACCACCGCCTGATCTGGGCATCCAGGGAGTGACAGCTAGACTGCATGTTCTTGTGTGGTGTTTGAGGTTAAGTACTGGTTGTTGTTGTGCCCTGGCAAGGACAATAGATGTCAGACTGAGGTCAAGGTACAGGGGCACAACTGACTGCTTTATCACAATCAGAGACTCATTAGGTATTCCCCAAGAATAACATATGACCGCTGCCCGCAATCCAACAAAAAAAGTAAAATTTCAAATCAGAATAAACACCAAAGTTCCCAACTCCCTAATAGTCTTTCATCTGGAAAGCATAAATTAGATATTCCAACTCCTTCAGAAGTTACGATAGATATAAAGGGTAATTTTTGACATCACTGTAAAATGCTTTCTATCCTTTCATACATTTAGTTTATATGTTTGCATGTAAACTTATACATACATAATTGGGCAAATATTAGCCATGAAGTAAAAAAAGCTTCGTTAGCAAACATAGATAGAACTTTAAAAAGTCTTATGAACCAAGAATGATTTGTTCAGTTTGAAAACAAATCTTAGAAAGTTATTTTGGGGGCTAGATTGCTGGGGAATTTGTTTGAGTGGTGTTGGAACTATGTGCGCACACTCAGATTCTAGTACATTTCCATCACCTGACATTGAACCAAAGCTACTTGGTTCCAGCCTCTTGTGAACACCACAATGACACTCATTTGTGGACCTGGGCAGATAGAACTGGTAACCAAGCATGTACTTGCCATAATCTATTTGCTTTTGTTACTGTAGGATAATTTTTAGCTCTCTCTACCTCCTACCTTTGTGGAAGTATAGAGTGGCCCTATGAAGTGTGATCAAAGCAGAAACCAACTCATTTCACACTCTCTTAACCCCTAGGCGGATTTTCAAACTCAGCTTCCATGGTTGGGCTCTGTGCAGATTCTCTCACTAACCATCTCCTAAATGACAAAGCCTCTTCACATACTTCCTTTCTGGGGAAGCAGATTCTACAGATGAAAAAGATATAGGATAAAACTCAACTGGTTACACTGCATGTATCAACTGCTACCATCACTAAGATACTGACACCAGATCAAGGGTATATTTCTGACTTACTAGTTCTCAAAGATAAAGGTTGTATTTCTGATTTATTTCTCAAACTGGTCTTCAAGCCATCTGCTTGGGTAGAATCTAGGGACCTTGATAATTCCAGGCTTAACTCTAGTCCTATTGAATCATTATTTTGAAGGCCTGCATTTTAAAGAGATTCCAGGGTTATTTTAAACATCTTATCATGGAAAATATAAAATACACAAAGAAATAAAGGAAAAAAAAATAGCGTAATGCTTTGCTACTCAAAGTATAGTCCCAGGACTGGGACATCAGCATCAGGTGGGAGATTGTTAGAAGTGCAGAATCTTGAGCCCCAACCCAGACTTACTGAATAGAATCTGCATTATAACAAGATTCCCAGATGATTAGTATGCACATTAATCTACAAGAGCACAAATATAATAGACTCTCAGTTACCTTTACCCAATACTCATGGCCAATCCAGTTCATCTAGACCCACCACCACTTCCACAGGATTATTTAAAAACAAGTTCTTACCATTAAGAATACCTGGGGTGCCCTGGTAGAGCAGAGCTTTAGTCCACAGCCTCCAGTCATGGTGTAGTCTACATATGTCCCAAGGACTCAGTTTGGTCCCAGGAGCTGGAGGGAACAACCAAGAGGAACAACTAAATAAAAAATAAAATGCTTCTTCCTCCTCTCCCTGTCTGCCTACCTCTGCTAGCCTTCATTCCTGCCTACACCTTTCCTTAAACAAAACAAATTCTTAATATCACTTAGTCATTGTTCAAATTGCTATAAATTACAGAAGTTTGGGATCATTTGGACTGTGATAAAGGACTATGCCAAGGAATGATTCAGCTTCCCTACTTTTCCAGGAAAGGAATTGATTTCCTCATATAACCTAGAATCTCAGAGATGCTGCAGTGTTTGTACTTAAAAGGACACCAGAGGCGTGTCCTGGTCGAGTAGCGGTTAGATCAGTCGACTCCCAAGGACACAGGCCACATACCCCTGGGTTCCAGTCCCGGGTCCTGGGGGAAAACGACCAGTGTGAACAAATTAAATGGAAATAAAATGAAGTATTTTTCCTCTTTGTTCTGCCCGCCTGCCTGCCTATTCGCCTTTATTCCTGCCTGTACCTCTCTTTAAAAAAAAAAAAATCAGTAAATAAAGGGACACCGAAAAAGGAAGAATCTCGGAAGAAGCCAACATCGTCCGCACCCGCGGCAAATGTTCCATCTTCAGCAAAGGCTGGCAACACTAAGAGGGAAAGGTCCACTAAACAACACGAGAAAGAAATAAGAAAAAAATAAACGTTTAAAACACTCCCAGCTAAACTAATCTCTTTAGGTATTAGCCTAACCAGTGAACGTCGCTTGCAAGGAACAATTTAAATCTCCCGGGGTCGGTGAGGCTGAAGGGTAGCAGGACTCAGGAAAGGTGCAGCGATTGGCTAGAGGCAGAGCCAATGGTGCGCCAGGTTCCGGGCGGGGTGGGGCTGATTTACGGGCCAATTGCCACTCTTCTCTGGCTGAAGGGCGGAGCAAGTCTTGCTCCTTTCAGAGCAAATTCAAGCCCCTGGATGAAGTATGAGCCTTGCGATTGAACGAGGGAGTACGGGTTGGGCGCTTGCAGATTGGCTGAGGCAGCTGAGAGGCGAGCGGGATAGGTTACTGGGAGGGCGGAACGTTTGAATGGTCAAGGCCTGTGACTGTTGATATGCTCCCACCTGGCTTTCTGCGACCCGCACCTAGGCCTTTTCGGTGAGAAGCAGAGTTGTAGTCGGATTGCCTCCATTCGAGTCTTCGCTTGCGTCTGGTTCCCACCCACTTGCCTTTCTTCTGAAGAAAAGTCTCAAACTCAAACGTGAGGTAAGCTCGGGAGCCGTCTCCGCCGCAATCACCGAGACCTCCCGGCTTCTCCTCCGGGTCCTGCAGTGGACCGCGAGCGGAACTTCGGGATTTTAACAGGCATAATCGCGAGTTAGGAGACCTGAGATCCTTCCAGTCAGAAGTTATGAGCTGTATGTCACCAAACAAGTCAAAAGCCCTCTTTTCATTCCACCTTTAAGATTCTGAGGTTCGGTTTTAAACTTGAAGCTAAACTGATTCACTGTTTGGCGATGCCCCGCCTCCCTCCAATGGCGCTCCGCGGAACCGCTGCTGGGAAGGGTGGAGGAGGTCGGAAAGTTGAGCTATTTGTGATGTTCCTATAGGGATGATGTTCACTTCTCACCTAGTTTGTTGTTGTTGTCAGTGAAAATTCGGAGGCTATGTCTGCATCCGCAATGAAGGAAGGAGGCCCAGACTCTCGACCTACTTTTAGGTCCAATCAGAGGAAGATATTAAACCTGCTCCTGGAGAGAGACACTTCCTTTGCCACCTGTCCAGATCTCCGCAGAACTCCGGTGGACAAACTCTTCGGTGATTCTGCAAACCTAAGCATTTTGTCTGGGTAAAGCCACTTTTCTTTTCATATCGTATCTCCTGTGCTTTTCCAAACAATTTTTGGGTAGTTCTTAAAAAATTACCCGGACTCAAAGATCAGGGTTTAAGTCTCAGCTTGCTTCTCAGACTTCTTTTCTGTGACATAGAAAAAATAATCCCCTATCTTAACCAGGATTTTGTGAGACTCAAATGATGTGATGCCTGTAAAAGTCTTTGGAAATTATGTTTTATTATATTAGTTGGTCAGTATTTCTATTTACAATGTTATAGCAATTTAGCTTTTTTGTTTGTCTGTTTTTGTTTTTTAGAGAGAGGAAGTAAAGGAGAGGAAAGGAGGAATAAATATTTTTATTAATTTAGTTATTCATTTGGTTTTTCACCCCCTAACCCTGATTTGGAACCCACCTTGGCCTGTATGTGGTCTGCATACCAGCATCTCAGCTACTTGAGCCACAAGGGCACTTCTGTTGTGCTTTAAATTGAGGACATGTCATGCCCCGACATGTCATGCCTCAGATAGCAAACAAATTTGGAGAGTTATAGACCTGAGAAGTAATGGAAATTCCAGGAAGGAATTAAATATGTGTGCTCATGGTACACGAGGTGAAAGATGTGGAATCAAGCTCCACCTTGGGCAATAAACTTTGGTCCTCAAAAAAAATTGTTTCTAAAGGAAAGGATGTAGGCAGGAATGAAGGCGAGTAGGCAGGCAGGAAGAAAGAAGGAGAGAGGAGGAAGAAACACTTTATTTTGTTTAGTTATTCATCTTGATTTTTTTTCCCCTCGTATCTTGGAATGCATGTAAGACTACATCTGGTGAGCTAAACCAGTAGGCCACCAGGACACACCATCCATTTTTTTTTTTTTTAATTGAGATAACTTTGATTTACAAAATAATGTAAGTTTGATGTTCAGGTTCACTATTCATCAAATATATGATAACACATCATGCCCACCACCAAATTTCCAATAGTCCTGTCCATTGGACTCTCACCATCCCTTGCTTCCACTGGTCATCTTTTTTTTTTTTTTTTGAGAGAACGGAAGGGAGAGAAGAAAGAAACACCTTTATTAATTTTTTTAAAGGAAAGGTGCAGGCAGGCAGGAAGAGAGAAGAGGAAGAAGCATTTTTATCTTATTTTTATTTAGTTGTTCATACTGGTTGTTTCCTCCCCCTGGACCTGGGACTTAAACTTGGAATATATGACTTGCTCCTTTGGAGGTGGTTAACCCAACCGCTGCTCCACCAGGGTGTGCTGAAACATCTGTATTTAGTTATTCATTTTGATTTTTCACCCTAACCCTGGGTCTTGAATCCCTGTCCTTGGGCTATATGTGGTCAGCACACCAGCAGCCCAGCTGCCTGGTCATTAGGGTATGCCTCTGGTCCTTAATATTTGAAAAATGATCCTATCTCAATATATTGGTGAGGAGAAAAGAGGTACATATTATTGGAGTAGAGAAAAGGTGGAAGATTTTTATTATATTTCAGAAATATTTATAAAAACAGTTAAATTTATTTGAACATTAGTCAGATTATGTGGTCGTCATTGATGGGTGTTTTATTCAAGAGGATAACAAGGTATTTGTCTTAAAGATATTATAGCCTAATGGGAATCTTGATGCATTATGTCTCTACAGAGGAACCCCAAAACGGTGCCTTGATCTTTCGAATCTTAGCAGTGGGGAGATATCTGCCACTCAGCTTACCACTTCTGCAGACCGTGATGAAACTGGTAGAGAGAAGGCAGGTAAAGGCCTCAAAGGAAAGAATAACTTATGGGAGAGGACAGGTTAGTAGGATAGTGATGGCGAGTGGTAATGGTAGGAGAGCCTTGTAGTTGGAATTCTGTGAGTACCTACAGGATGCTTTATGAGAATAATTAAGCCAATGGGAAGATAAAGATGATAATGCTACTAGGAATCACTTTGCATTTTTTAAATTTGACAGGAAGGAATATTTTGATGACTGATAGATTGTAGGAATGCAAGTAGTAGTTAAGAAAAGTTTTATGCCCTAATTGAAGCAGAGGCAAAGAAACGAACATAACGAAATAAGCTTTCAATTAATTCTTACATGTTTTAATAGGACTTGTGACCCAAAGGAAAATGTTTTACTAGTCAGCCATTTTAGCATTTGTTGTAATTTCAGATGAAGAATTGTTTTCTACTCTAGGAAAAAAAAAAACTGGTTAGCATTGTACACTGCTTCCAAGAAATTTTTCTTTCAGTGACACACATAAATTCTTCAGTTTCCATCAATGTATACCTTGTGCCGTGGTACCTTAAAATTGGTACTTATCAAGAGACTGTGTTTCAAAAATTCAACTTTTGAAATTAATGTCTTACTGGTAATAAAAATAAGAAAAGACAGGAGGCATGGACAAGAATAACTTCATATCTGATTTCAGGTCACTTGGATTCTTCAGGACTTCAGGAAATACAATTAGCTGGGATGTGAGTTCTTTTCCTAAACAAGCCCCATACTAAAGCCTTTGCAATACTGATACAATAATTTTATCTTATGCAGGCTCTGCAGAGTATAGAGTGTTTTTCTTTGGGTGTAAATGGGATTAGAAGGCTTAGATTCTTCATTGAGATGTCTTTAAGCTTCTCAGATCTAAATAGTGCTGTGAAAATGAAAGCTCTTCATTTTAACCATCATGTACAATTAACATTATCTTTAAAAGTAAAAGAGTTCACTACACTTAGTTTTGACTGTTATCTGCATACGAGAAGTGGCTTTTTAATGGTTTAAAGTGTAGAGTATAGACTCTGGAATCAGTGCCTGGATTCCAGTGGTATACCACTTCACCAGCTGTCACACACAAGTTTCTTTTCTTTTCTTAAAGGAAAGCTGCAGGCAAGAATGAGGGCAAATAGGCAGGCAGGCAGGCAAGAAGAGAGGAGGAAGAAGCATTTATTTAATTGATTTAGTTTTTCATCTTGGTTATCCTGGCTTCAGGTTGTGAACCCTGGTCCTTGACATGTATGTGGGATACTCCGGGCGAGCTTATTCTCTAAGCCACTAGGGTAATCCTCTGACAAGTTTTTACCTTCATTGGACCTCAATTTCTTTATTTGTAATAAAGACATGGCAATAATAGCACTTCTCACCAACGACTTTTTTAAGGATTAAATACCAAGCATTTTATGTTTATTATTTCTCATGAGAATTCTTTGTTAGAGGTCTTAAAATGTTCAGTCAGGGAATACTTAAGGAATGAAAATTCATTTTAATACAACTTCTTAAACTGTCATCAATTTTCCATTGGACTGCATAAATCTTTTAGAAATTTATTCTTTGATGTTTAGGTGATTTAGATGCCATTTTAGTGCAGTAGAGAAGGTTTCCATGACTTTTTATTGAATGAACATTTTACTTTGTATTGCTTATATTTTCTTTGAATTGCTTAAAATATACCAACCTATAAAGACTAGATGAACTCCTAGAAGAGAGGATAGAAATTCATTAAAAAAGAAAATTGACTTCCAATAGTCAACGCTGGAAAATTAGTGGATTATAACTTGTGTCTATATAAGACATAAGACAAACTCACCATCTTTCATGCATATCTGTATATATGATTTTGTAAGTGAAATGGGAACCTTATCACCAGGATGTCATTTAAGGTCTTATCTTGATATTTGTCACAGAGAACACCTTGTATATTTTTATTAGAAGAGACTTATCAACTAGGTATAGGGCTCCTAGCATGGAAGAAAGGAAAAACTGGGGTGCTTTAGGCCACTGAAGAATGACCAAGCAATATTTGGGGCTTAACTGACTGGAAATTTTTTGTTTTCTTTTGTTTTTTTAATCCGCAGGAATCATGACCAGCACCTCATAAAATGTACCTCAGTGAGTAGCTCCTCTTTCTGGCATTTGGGTTGATTTCACAGGTGAGAAGCAGAGAGTTTTCAGCTTACCTGTGGCTCAAGAATGCTGCGTATTCTCAGAAAATCATCTCTTGTAGGCACAGCTGCTTTGTAGCACTCCGAATGCTTTGGACCACGGCCACAGGAAGAAAGATGCAATATGTAGCTTATCCTCAAATGAAAAAAATGTGAGTCTTCAATGAAAACCTAGATTAACAGTTTTCTTTCTTTGAGTGGAACAACTCATCAGTGTCGTCCTGTCACCTAGAACTGTTTATCCCTCAGTATGCTAGACAAGCAAAGTGTGTACATAGGAAAAAAATTCTTTATGGTTTGTTTATTCTGTTTTTTCTCTTTAAAATAAGGACAGAAACCTAGCTCCAAGATGTCGACCACAGGTCATTATTATTGCTCATGTTCAGTTGATCATTTTAAGGACAAAAATCTGTGTACTGTAGTCTAAGGAATTTAGGACTTAAAAAAAAAAAAAAGCCAGATCGAGATAGCATAACTTGTCCACAGATTCTACATGACTTTACATTCAAGTCTGCATTCCTTCATTTCTTATATCCTCTTTAGTTTTTCAGTCCTTACTCTCAGGAAGCCAAGATCCTTTGTGTCTAACCCTTCTGGCCACCCTTCAATTCCCTGTTGAAACTGACCTCTCCAGAGCCACCTAATCACTAAGATAATTCTCTAATCCATTCAACTAATCCCCTTTTCTAGCCATCTTTTTCTTTTTCCTGCCTCCTATTCTTTGCCCCAGGTCGGTATACATAAGAAAAAGCTTCTGTTCTTTTCTCACTAAATTATGCCCATATTTTTGGCTTTTTCTTCCATCCCCAACTCTACCCTGGAGACCCAGGTCCATGGCTTTCATATCCTGCACCTTAGGTGCCTGATCTAAGGCGGGTAGAGGAAACTGTTTTTGTCTATTTTAATCTGCTTTTTCTTGATTTAATATTGTCCTTCTAATCTCTTATTATCACTTAAAAAAAAAGTCCTCCAGTCTCCCATTTTCCTTCCTTCTTTTTGCCTGTAATTATAAAATTAGTATCCAAAGCAAAGAGTATGAGGGTTTTTCATGGTTTCAGCAGATAAAATGTCTTTGACAGGGCCTACTAACACTTCTCTTTCTCTAATCAATGTAGTTTTTTTTTTTTTTTCTCATGTAGCTAAGCAACACTTTGAAACCCTTGGAGCAGTGGGCACCCAGGAACCTGAGATTTCAAAAGAGAGCAGGGGGACCTTATATGTCTCCCATTTCTCTCCTGGTGAGTCGATGAACATTGTTACCAAAGGCTGACTGAAATTGTGGAGTATAGCATGGCAAATCTTGATTTATGATTCACTGAATTTTTTTTAAGTTGGTATGGATGAGAAAAGGGGTTGGAGAAACAACGTTTAAGGAGAAAATATTCTTAAACCTTTAAAAAAATGGTTTATTTGTTTTCCCCCATTTGAAAAGTACTATGCGTTTGCTGTGAAGATCACTTAAAAATGGAGGAAAGCATGAAAAACAAAACACTTACCTCATAGAGGAAAAACCACCTATTAACATCTTAACATCTTACCTCATTTCTTTGCAACCTTTTAACTGTACAGTATTACAAAGTTGAAGTCATAATATAATTTTATATTCTTTTTTTAAAGTTAAGATTCTTAGTAAACCTTATTTATTTATTTAAAGGAAAGGTGCAAGCAGGAGTGAAGGCACACAGACAGCCAGGCAAGAAGAGAGAGGAGGAAGAAGCATTTTATTTATTTTATTTAGTTCATTTATAAAGTAACGTTCCCAGATAGATTTTCACTTTATCAATATACTTGACAGGACAATAAACACTTGTTGGAAAGTGAAATGAAATATCTGGGTAGTCCCATCACTGCAGTTCCAAAATTGGGTAAAAATCCAGAACTAGGAGAAGACCATGCAAAGGAGATTTCAGATGAATTAATGGAGTTTTCCCTGGAAGATCAAGAAGGGGCTAAGGTAAGTGGTGTCTGATGGTATCTTTGCATTGTTCGTATTCATTCGTTCTTGAATAAACAATGTTTTGTATCTAATATGTCACTGCCACTGTACTAAGTGCAGAAATCAAACTGTATGGTCTCTACATTCTTAGGGCTACCTGATGGATAGAGTATCAGGTCCTGATGGGACTCTGACTGCTGGTTGAGCAAGTTCAGTTAGAAGATTAAGTAGACTGCTATCAGTATAATCTGGTGTAAGTGATACTGTAGAATAAAAATAATGAATAGACTATGCGTACCACAATTTTTCAGGAATTTTATTATATATCTTTTTATCTTCTTTTATCCTCCCCATATCTTTGGGAAGACTATCTGAAGCCTGTGGCTTATTGGCCATATGCTAATATGTCAAAGATAGTTTCTGAGACATTTTGCATTTCTGAATCAGTGTCATTTCTTTGAAACAAATATATGTAGGGGTGTTTTTTTTTTTTAATATATTTGTTTTACTGAGGTAACACTTTTACCTCACCGTATGTTTTAGTTCAAGTTCATCAAATATATCATGCCTACCACCAATTTTCTAATAACGCTCTACCACTGTCCATTGGACCCCACTACCTCTTTTCTGTCTGATAACCTCAATTCTGTTGTTAGAGTCCAAGGGTTAGCCTTGGTTTGGTTTGGTCTTTTTATTTGCTTTCTTTCTTTGTATTCTACATAGGTGTACAATAATCCAATATTTGTCTTTTTCCTTCTGATTTATTTCACTTAGCATAATCCCCTCTAGTTCATCCAGGTTTTCAAAAACGGCAAGATTTCATCTTTCTCTTTTTTAAATAGCTGAGTAGTATTCTATTGTGTATACATACCACACCTTATTTTTCCACTGATCCGTTGGTTGATGGTGCATGTATCTTTTGAATTTGTATTTTTATATTCATATCCTAGAAATGGAATCACATGTTGGTTCTAATTTTAACTTTCTGAAGAACCTCCACATTGTTTTAAAAAATAGTTGTGGTGTACCCTGGTGCCTCAGGTGCTAAGCTGGTGACTGAGGGATGGACTATGGACAATGTAAAAGCCAAGGACCTGGGTTCATGACCCCAGGGCAGGAGAGGAGGGAAACAACCAAAAATAAACAAAGTGCCCTTCCTTCCTTCCTTCCTTTCCCCCAACCTCCTGCCCACCCTTTCTCCCTTCCTTATGCTTTTTCCTCCTCTCTTTTTCTCTCTTTAAAAATTTTAAAATGACCTTACAAATTTACATTCCCAACAACATTGTACAAGGGTTTCTTTTTCTCCTAAGGTGTACTTTTTAAATTTATTTCTTTTATAAGGCAAATATTGTATAGTGAAGTTAGAATACTTGGATTCTAGGCCTCATCCTTTTTTTAGTATCATATATTTACATTATGACAGTAAGCAAGACAGTCATCCACTCTAGGGCTCAGTTTATCATTTGTAAAATGGATAGTATAATAATAAAAACCTCAGTAGGATTATATTGAATATGATGAAGTATTAAAAGCAGTTTGCAATACTTCACATGCTTTATTATTGTTAATAAAAGCTAATGTAAGCTATAACAATATTCAATAAATATTTATTATGAGACTAACTTGTGCCAGGTGCTGTACTAGAACTGAAGACAGAAACGTGGTTAAGACAGACGAGAGTCCTAATTTTCATGTGATTCCTATTTATATATTTTTCTTTCTTTTTTAATATAGGAAAGGTACAGGTAAGAAAGAAGAGGAAGAAGCATCTTTATTTTTATTTAGCTGTTCATATTGACTGTGCTCCTCTGCACCCCCGACCCAGAACTTGAATCCAGAAGTATGTGACCTATTCTTTTGCGGGCGATTGACCTAACCACTGCTCCACCATAGTGTGCCCTATTTATGTTTTTTTTTTCCTAGTCAAGAAGATATACAAGGTGTGCCCTGGTAGAGCAGCACTTAGGTCAGTTGCCTCCAAAGGACACAGGCCACATACTCTTGGGTTTGAGTCCTGGGTCCAGGGGGAAAACAACCAGTGTGAAAAACTAAAAGGGAAATAAAATAAGATCTTCCTCTCTCTTCCTGCCTGTCTGCTTGCTCACCTTCATTCTTACCTGTACCTTTCCTGTGAAAACAAAAAAAGACAGACAATTCAAGTAAGTAACCACTAAATAAGATCATAACAAATAATTACAAGTGCTGTGAATGACACTGATAGGACCTAAGAGTTTAACTTTAACCTGAGTAACTGGAGAAATGTGACACTAATGAATTTTAAAGAAGGGTAAATTCAAAGGGACTAATGTGCTTTGTATTGGACATTTTAGTTGGAAATAGTAACAGGAAATTTAAATGGAAATACTGAATGAGGAGGTGGAGCCTTCAGGTCTAGATATGTACATTTCAAGATCATCTGCATAGTGAGAAAATGAAGGATAATTACTCCAAGTTTAAAAGCAGAGAAAAAGCTTAAGGAGGAGTAATAGCCACAAAGGATACTGATCATGAAGCAAATAAATAAAGGAAGAGCATCATTCAAGAATCAGAAAAGAGATCTGGGACACAAAGGGTCGATTTTATATATTTATTTACTTTGTACAATTTTAAAGCTATTTAAAAAATTTTATTTTTATTGAGGTAATATTGGTATGACATCATATTGATTTCAGGTATACAAAAATATGAAATGCTTCATGAATTTGTATGTCATCCTTCTGCAGCAGCCATACTAATTTTCTCAGTATCAACCCAATTTTACTATATGGGCTGCCAATATGAGCCCTCTATTTTTTTGTTTGGGGAAAGCATATCCAAAAATTCACCATTTTTAGCCTTTTTTAAAAGAATTATTTATTTATTTTAGGAAGCAGGTAAGAATGAAGGCAAGCAGGCAATCAGGCAGGCAGAGAGAAGCATCTATCCATCCACTTAGTTGTTCATGTTGACTGTTCCCCACCTGTACTCCCTAGGTCACAAACTTTGATGCTTGAACTTTAACATGGACTTTGCCATTCAGAGAAACAGACTTGACCACTGAACCAACAAGGCATTCCTGTTTTAGCGTTTTTTTTTTTTTTTTTTTTTTTTTAAGGTGGGTACAAGCAGGAATGAAGTGAGTAAGCATAAAGACAGGGAGAGAGAGGAGGAAGCAGCACTTTATTTTGATTTTTTTTCATTATTCATCTTGGTTGTTCCCCTGGGCCTAGGACATGAACCCAGGTCCTTTGAATGTATATGGACTGCACTGTCAACCAAAGGCAGCTGAGCAAACCACTACTCTACCAGGGCATTGCCATGCTTACATTCTTTTAAAAAACAATTTTTTTTTATTGCAGTTACTGTTATTCTACACATTAAAATAAACTCATATGTATAGGTTCCCCATATGTGCAGGTTCCCTATTCCTCGGATATATGTCAACATACCCTGCCCTCCACCAAATCAAGTGTTCTTCACCATTGTCCAGTGGGTTCCATGACCACTTGTCCCCACCACTCCTCCATCCCATTCCCTATTGGTAACCTCAGTTCTATTGCCAGTGTTCAAGGGTTGGTTTTGTTTCAGCTATTTCTTTGTTTTGTCTATTCACATTCCACCTATGAGTGAGGTCATCTGGTATCTTTCTTCTGATTTATTTCACATAGCATAATCCACTCTAGATCTATCCATGTTGATTCAATTGATGGGGTTTCATCTCTTCTAAGGGCTGTGTAGTATTTCATTGTGTATATGTACCATGTCTTCTTGATCCATTCATCTGAATTTGGGCACTTAGTTTCCAGTTCTTAGCTATTGTGAATAGGGCAGTATACATGGGGGTGCATAAATCTCTGCAAATTAGTGTTTTTTGTATCTTTTGGGTATATACCCGGTGGTGGAATCTTATGGGATTTCCATCTTCAGTTTTTTGAGGAATCTCCACATTATTTTCCATAGGGGTTACACCAATTTGCCTTCCCATTAACAGTGTAAAAGTGTCCCTTTCTCCATATCGTCACCAAAATTTGTTGTTTCCAGACTTTTGGATAACCAGTCTCTCAAATGTAAGGTGATATCTATTACTGTTTTGATTTGCATTTCCCTGACAGCCAGCGAGTAGGAACATCTCTTCATATCCTATTGGCCATCTGTATATCCTCTTCTGAAAAATCTCTCTCAGTTCCTCTTCCCAATTTTTGATTAGATTGCCTGTTTTTCTATTACTGAGTTTTATGACTTCTTTGTATATACAGTATTGAATATTAAGCCCTGGTCAGAAATAAGGAATGCAAATATCTTCTTCCAGTTAGTTAGTTGTCTTTTTGTTTTGGTGATACTTTCTTTCACTGTAAAGAAGCTTTTTAGTTTGACTAGTCTCAATTGTTTATTTTTATTTTTATTTTCCTTGATATTGGACTTGTGTCCCCAAAGACCTCTCTATGGCTGATGTCATGGAATGTCTTTGCTATGTTGTCTTCCAAGAATTTTATAGTTTCTGGTCTTATGTCCAAGTCTCTAGTCCATTTTGAGTTAGTTTTTGTGACTGGTGTTAGAGAGTGATCTAGCTTCGTTCTTTTTGCGTGTGGCTATTCAGTTATCCCAACACTATTTAATAAGAAACTTTCCTTTCTCCATCGTATGCTTTTGGCTCCTTTGTTATAGATTAACTGACTGTATGTGAGTGGGTAAGTTTCTGGTGATTCAATTCTATTCCACTGTGTCTCTGTTACTGTTCCGTCTCATACTGTTTTCATCACTATTCATTTGTAGTGTATCTCAATGTCTGGAAGTGAAATCCCTCCAAATTAATTCTTTTTTCTCATAATTGTTTTGACTACTCGAGGTCTTTTGTTGTTCGGTACAAGTTTTAAGATTTTTGGTTCAATTTCCCTGAAATAAGCCCATAGGATTTTAAGGGGGTTTTCATTAAATCTGTATATTGCTTTAGGTAAGATGAACATTTTAATTCTTCCCAACATGAGCAGAATTGTCATTCCATCTGTTTATATCCTCTATTTCTTTTAAGATAAACTTAGAGTTTTCATTGTACAGGTCTTTCACCTCCTTTAAATATATTCCAAGATATTTGGTTCTTTTTACTTCTCTTTTAAATGATATGGTTTTCTTGATTTCATTTACTTCTCAAATTTTGACTATTTTCCTCTTCTACTGATTTTTGACTTTAATTGTTCTTTCTCTAGTTCTTTTAAATGTAGGGTTAGATTTCATCTTTTGTTGTTTGCATATAAGAATGCAACAGATTTTTGCTCATTGATCTTGTAACCTGCCACTTTACTGTATTCGTCGATTGGTTCTAGTAGTTTTTTAAAAGATTTTTAGTGTTTTCAACATATAAAATCATGCCATCTGCAAATAGGGATAGTTTTACCTCCTCCTTTTCCTATTTGGATTCCTTTTATTTATTTTTCAGGCCTAATTGCTCTGGCTAAGACCTCCAGTGGCGATGTTAAATCGCTGTGGTGAGAGTGGTGAGAGCCTTGCCTTGTTCCTGACTTTAGGGGAAATGCTTTCAATTTTTTGCCATTGACTATGATGTTGACTGTGGATTTATCATATATGACCTTTATTATGTTGAGGTATGTACCTCCTATCCCTATTTTATGTAGGTTTTTTTATCATAAATGGGGGTTGAATCTTGTCAAAAGCTTTCTCTGTTTCTATTGCTATGATTATGTAGTTTTTCTCTTTGCTCTTGTTGATATGATGTATTATATTAATACTTTTATATATGTTGAACCATCCTTGCATCCCTAGCATAAATCCCACTTGGTCATGATGGATGATGTTTTTGATGCATTGTTGGATACGGTTTGCTAATATTTGAGAATTTTTGTCTCAGTGGTTCTTAGAGATACTGGTCTGTAATTTTCTTTCTTGGTGACGTCACTGTCAGCTTTTGGAATCAGTATGATGTTAGTCTCATAGAAAGTATTTGGGAATGGTCAGTGTTTTTCAATATTTTGGAAGTTTCAGAAGAATAGGTGTTAATTCTCTGAAGTTTTGGTAAAACTCATTAGAAAAGCCATCTGGTCCTGGGCTTTTGTTTATCAGAAGACTTTTGATTACCTCTTCAATTTCTTTGCTTGTAATTATTCTTTTCAGGTTTTCTAGTTCTTCCAGGTTCAGTCTTGGTAGACTATATTTTTTTTTATATTTTTGAGTCCTTGTCCTCAAAGTTGTCTACTTTGTTGGCATAGAGCTGTTCATAGTAGTCTCTTAGAATGCTTTTTATTTCTGTGGTATCTGTTGTAACTTATCCCCTTTCATTTCTCTCTTTTTTTTCTTGGTGAGTCTAGCCAATGTTTGTCAATATTTTTTCAAAAGAAACTCAGGAGAGTACAACATATTGAATTTTCCCAAACAATTAAACATTAAAATGAATATATAGAATATATAAAAATTCATAATGTAAGCTTGAGTCACAATTTCTTAATTTAGAAAATTTTAAAATTGGAATTATCAAGAATAATAAAGTAGCTAAAAAGAAAAAAACTCAGCATGATGCAAGTGAAATTCAAAAATTTTGGATAGCATTATCTTTCCAAATAAAGCAATATCAATAACAATAAAACTAAACAGGGTAAAATAGTAAGCACACAGAATTTGGGCATAAAAGATAAATTTGAACCTTGGCTCTGACACTTGAATACTATATAATCTTAGGCAGATTTCTTAGGTTTGGTTTTCTCATCTATAAAATGAGGATAATAAAATCTATATTATCTTAAGTAAGATATATGCCAAGTTTTTAAATAAGCCCACAGAACAATCACAAGCAAAGAAATTGAAGAGGTAATCAAAGTATCTCTAAAATAAACACCCAGGACCAGATGACTCTTCCAATGAGTTTGAGCAAACCTTAGAGAAGAATTAATACCTGTTCTACTCAAACTCTTCTAAAATGTTGAAGAACAGGGAACACTCCCAAACATTCTCCATGAGGCCAAAATCACACTGATATCAAAAGCTGACAAAGACATCACCATGAAAGAAAGAATTGCAGACCAATATCTCTAACGAACATAAATGAAAAGGTCTAATAGACATTTTTTTAAAGTGGGGTTTCTTTACACTTTATATATCATCTTTTATTATTTTTTTGTAGTACTGGTTTTGTGGTAATTCCTTTAACTTTTGCTTATTGGGAAAGCTTTTTATCATTCCTTTTGTTCTGAATAATAATCTCACAGGGTATAGTATTCTAGGTTGAAATTTTTTTTTCTTTCAGTCTTTCGAATATTTCATGCCATTCCCTCTTGGCCTGTAGAGTTTCAGTTGAGAAATCTGCTGACAATCTTATGATGACTCCTTTATATAACTCATTTTTCTTTGGGGGCCTTTAAGGTTTTTTCTTTATCTTGTATTTTTGACATTTTAATGACAATGTATCTTGCTATTCTGCTTGGGTTTCTTTTATTAGGGACTCTTTGATCTTGGGTCTGGAGGCTTGCTTCATTCTTTGGGTTAGGGGAGTTCTATTATTTCTTCAAATACTGCATCTGCTCCTTTTTCCCTCTCTTCTCCTTCTGGGACCCCTATAATAAGAATGTTGACTCTTCCGATGTTACCCCACAAGCCTTGAATGCTATCTTCATTTCTTTGCATTCTTTTATTTCTATGCTGGTTTGCTTGAGTGCATTCCTTTACCCTGTCTGCTAGCTCACTGATTTTATTAGAGGCTTCATCCATCCTATTCTTGAGTCCCTCTGTTGAGTTCTTTAGTTCAGCAGTCGTATTCTTCATTTCTTTGATATCTTGCTTCATTTCTTCTCTTTTTATTGTTGTTCTCTTTTTCATCTTCTTTTTTCTTGATTTCCATGAGTATGTTTATCACTGTTGCCCCAAATTCATCCTCAGGTAGTTTATATACACCTGTTGTATTAAGATTTTCCACTGGATTTTTTTTTATTGGATCCATCATTCATGTATGTTTCTCTGTCTTTGCTCTGTTTGGCATTCTGTTTATGTTTCTGTGGGTTGGGTTTCCCTGCAGTGATGGCCTTGTATAGGGTATTGACTTGCTCTGAATCAGTATGGATCTTGGTTTGGACCCTGAGATTTCTTGAGTTTTATGGCATAACCGCTGTTTGGATATGTTGAAGTTCTTATGTGGATGTTCTGTTGCTGCCCAAGAGTTCAGTCTATGGGGTTGAAGTTTTTATGGGGGATGCAGAGCCTTCCCACAATGTCTCAGTTCTGAACCATAGTGACTACCTTGCTGTTGGCCCAGTCAGCAATCAGGCTGCACTTTTGCCTCCATCCACAGGGTAGCACTAGTGCATAACATTGACAATTTCTCCCTCTGAAGGACTCTTCTTCTTGCTTTCAGCCTAAGGGCGGAATTGTGGCAATATTGTGGGAGGGGTTGGGGGTGGAGGTTTTCTCTAACTGCCTTCAGGTACTATGGCAGTGCCTACTGTAATTTTCTTGCCTGACTTCCTGTTCAAACCACCAGGGTACTGGTCCTCCTTCCACCCTGCGCCAAAACCCTCTCTCCTAGCTTTGTGTCCCAGTCCCGATGGATGGGTTCTCTGCAGCTTTCACGATTTCTGAGAGTACTGGTTCTTTCATTATTTCCACCCCTTCCACGGTGGCCCCAAGTCCTGAATCCTGAATCCTGAATCTGCTGTGTAACTCTGAATCCTGTTGTTTTTGCCTTCTTTTTTGGTCGTGGTTGCTGCTGTCTCTTCATAGCCTCGATGCCTGCTTTTCCTCAGTGTTTGTTTCTGGTGGATAGGTGAATTCCTAGTTGCTCTGTGGGGAGGTTGTGAGTCTCTACTCCTACCAGGTCACCATCTTGTCTGGAACTCCATGCTTCTTATCAGGAGGAAATAAGCAAATATGTTTATAATAAAAATACTCTGGTTAAAAGGCAGGTAAGGAGAATAGAAAGTACCTGGATTGGGGTGGAGTAGAGTGGGAATTATTATTTTTAACAGGTTGCATGAATCAGGAAAACTTTTCTTAGAATGACATTTGAATAGACATCTGAAGCAGCAAGAATGTCAAGCAACAGAAATCAGGAGGAATGAGTTATTCCAATCAGGTGGAAAAGCAAGTGCAATGTTCCTGAGGTGAGAGTGTGCTTGATATGTTGATGTAAGAGCAAGAAGGACCGTGTACCTGGTGAAGGTGAGTAGGTACAGAGTGGTAAATGGCGGCAGGAGAGTAGGTAGCAGGAGACAGATCATATAATAACTTGTAGGTGATTATAAAGATTTTGCTAAAACTCTGGGCCAGGGGTATGCCCTGTGGTTCAGAAGGCTGAGATGGCTGGGTGTGGCTATATAAGTCCCAGGAACCTGGGTTCGTGAACTACAGTGGTGGACCAAAATAAAACTGATAAATAAATAAAAATGCTTCTTTAAAAAAAAAAAATGACTTTAGCAGTTTGGTTTGCTGCCTCTAGGAGGTACAGTTCACATACATCCCAAGGACCCAGGTTATGTCCTAGGCCCAGGTAGAGGGGGTGAGGAATAACCTAGATTAAAAACTGTGGAGAGGAGGGGGTGGGTAGGGGAGAAGGAAGAGAGAGTATGTGTGTATGTGTGTGTTTCTTTATTTTTTCCTTCCCTTGCCCTCTGCCCCTGGATCTCAAACCTAGGTTCTTGGACTAGGTTCATGGCTTTCATCTTAGCAGCTTAATCACAGGGATGTACCACTCGACCAAATGAAAACATCTCCTCTTGTTGCTCCAACAATATGTATTTCTTCTCTATCTCTTTCTCTCTTCCTCCTCCCTTCCCTGTCCTATATTATCAATTTCCCCTCTTCTCAGATTATTTGGTATCAAAACTCCATTATAGCCCTTTTTTAAAAAAAAAGGAAAAGTACAGGCAGGAAGAGAAAGGAGGATGAAACCTCTTTATTTTATTTTCTAAATTTAATTGTTTACACTGATTGTTTCCAACCCAGTCCCTGGACTCGAACCCAGGTGTATGTGGCTTATTCCTTTAGAGATAATTGACCTACTCTCTGCAAACCCAGCCTGTGCCAAGACTCCATTACAATCTTAAAAATTGTCAAGAACCCCTTGCCTTTTACCAGCTCTTACAGGAAAAGCATCCCATGTTCCCTATATTGAGTATATTGTTAGCTATAGGTTTCTTGAGATGCCTTTTATTAAGCTGAGGAAGTTCATTTCTATTCCTAGTTTGCTGGGGGCTGAAATGCAAGAACAGATACAAGATTTTGGTCAAATGCTTCTTCTGCATCTATTGTGATGATTGCACGAGGTTTGTTTTTTAACCTCCTAAAATGGTAAATTACATCTATTTTCAAAAGTGAAAATAACCTTGAATTGCTGTGATAACCTTACTTGGTCATGATATATTATACTTTTTATATATTATTGGATTTGATTTGCCAAAATTCATTGAGAAATTTGCATCTATGTTCATTAGAGATAATGATCTTTTAAAGTTTTATTTTTCTTGCATCTCTTTGGTATTGGCATCAGTATTACTTTGCTGTCAACACTGAATACTTTGGAAAGGATTTGCTCTTTTTTAATTTTTTGGGAAAAGTTTGTATATTTAGTTTTATTTCTTTCTTAAATATTTGGCAGAATTTGCCAGTGAAGCCATCTGGGCCTGGAGTTTTCTTTGTGGGAAGGTTTTCTTTTTAAAAAAGAAATTAGATTTCTTTTATAGATACAGAGCTGTTCAAGTTATCTGTTTCTTCAGTAGTTAGTTTGTATCTGTGAATTTATCCATTTCATCTAAGCTATCAAATATATTGGCATAATGTTGTTCATAATACTCCCTTAATAGCCGTTGTTGTATTGTATTATATTATTTCTACTGTTAACCCTGTAAATATCATTTCCAAGTTTTTCGTCTTTACCAAATTGGACTTAACTCCTTTACACGTGTTTCTTAGCCACTTTATTCTTCTGTGGACTACCTTTTTGTATTCTTTGCTCATTTCTTTTTTAAATCTTTATCTTATTTTTCTATAAAAGTTCTTTTGTGTACTAAGTGAATTAGGTCTTTATTGCAAATATTCTCCTCTTGGTCATTAATCTTTTTTGTTGATGATTTGCATTTTTTAAATAGAAATATTTATTATTTCTTTAGTACACAATGCTAAAGTCCTTTTAGTATACTGAAATTGCACTCAATCTATATGGAAATAAATATTTGAGAGCAATCAGCAGAGAGGGAAATTTTTTTTTCCTTCTCTTGGTCCCAGGTCTCAAATCCAGTTCCTTGGACTTTACATGGCCATCACCTAAACTGTTGATTCACAGGGGTGTGCCAAGAGGGAAAATTTTAATTTGTGGGTAGAAAGATCACCTCTGGCAAGAGGTGTATAAAATAGAAAAGAATCAAGACCTATCTTGGATAAATCCAGTAGTTTTTAGAGGTTTGGTTGTGAGAATACTCAGCCAGATAGAATGATAAAGGAGAAACATAGAGGCAGAAGCATCAGTTCTTTCAGTATCAGGATTGTCTATACTAGAACTAAACTGAAAAAGTCAGAGTTAACATTAAAGCCAAGGAAGAAGGGACTGCTCAGCCAATGGAAGCAACCACGAGGTTCAGAAAGATACAGGGTTAGAGAAGTGATTATCAGAGGTGAAGTATGAAGAGTGTTGAAACAATAGAGTTGTGCAGTGAGAATCTCAGCCTCTGTGTTTAAGAGCATATAGACCATGGGGAAATGGTGATGTCTCCTAGTTTACAAACTAATGTGGGGAAGAATGGAGCTTAGCAAATTTCCTTTTTGGTTTTTTCCAGTAGTTAAAGCTCTAACATTTGGAAAGTTTCCCGTGATTTCTTAAAGAAGGGAAAACACAAATGGCTAGGTTTTGAGTGCGATCTAAGCCATCTGGTCCTGAGATCTCCCCATACCAACTTCTGGGAACTGGAACATTTCTAACCAGCTAGACAGAGCTAAAATATCATCATCATCCCTCCCTGACCTAGCACTTAGACTCTTTGCAATAAGTTGACATTAATTTTAATTTAAATGTATTGGAAAGAACCTATTAGGAACATTGGTGGCCTTTCTGTTTATTAAAGTAGTTTTTTGTTATCATATATTTCTGGCTTCTTGACCTTGGACTATATGTAACCCAGAAACATGTTTATTAGCCTTCATTATCACTACCATAATAGTTACCCCAAACCTCAAACATCAGTGTAACAGTAGAGAGATTCAAGAGACAGACCATATATATATGATCAATTGATAATTAGACCAAAATACAAAGGCAATTAAATGGAGAAAACATTATCTTTACAACAAATTGTGCTGAATCAACTGAAAATCCATATGAAAACATCTCAAACCTCAATCTATACCACACATTACATATAGAAATGAGCACAAAATGGACCACAGATCTAAATGTAAAACATCTGAATTTTAAAAAACCACAAAATTGTGTCATCTTGTATTAGGAAAAAGATTAACTAGATATAAATGAATACATTAAAAAAGTATTAAAAATGAATGCATTTTACATAGTACCTAATTCTAAACTCTTTAAAATGAGCCCTTGATAATTTCTCGACTCTACCCAAGATGGCAGGCTGTTTAGATTTTGAGCTCACCTCCCTATAAGCAAAACGAAACTGCCATCTAAATACAAAGGATAGCCTATGAAAAAGAACTGATGATTAAGGAACTAGTATCTCCACAAGGAAAAATGATAGAAGATATCAGAAAGGGTAGCAAAAGACAAGACACCATCTTGCCAAGAATGCTGCCTGGCACTGTGACCCAAAGTCAGGAGGGACACCAGTGATACAGAGCCTTTTTCTAGGGACTGAAGGTCTCACTCCCACATCAGGGAACTTCACCTGAGCGGGGAGTACATGCATTCTGGTGTGCAAAATAGAGGGGCTTCCTTTTGGAGAACAACAGAACTTTGAGAGCAGAGATCTCAGGACAGTGAGCTAGGGGAGCCACAAGATGAAGTGTGTACAGACTTAACTAAAGGATTTTCATTTGTTGAACAAAAGCTTCAGTGGGAGGAATATGAAAGAGGGATAGCTTTCCAGTGAACAGACACCCTATTGAATGTCCTCTCCAGGCTCTCCTTTGTGTGGCACTGGCAGACATCATATTGGAATAGGGTCAGAGGGAAAGACTCCCTACCCTTCCATCATCAGTGGAACTTGTGGCATTAGTTTCTTCTTACAGTTAAGATTCTTGTAGCTACTTGCCTAGGATAGCAGCAAGTAAACAGCCTGTAACTCCCAGCACAGGTGTTTTTGTGCAAAGTTCAGTTTGTGGAGTATTTTTGTCTTGTTTTGCTCACAACTACTGGCCATTATCTCAGCAAGGATTGCAAGAGACCTCCAGAAATCTGATAAACAGCTGCCCCTCTCATGCCTGGGGCCACTGTTGCAAAGAGCTTACAAACCCATCTGCCTGCTTGTAGTCAGCCAAAAGCCCCCAGGCAGGCCCCTGCTGCTGGAACTTCTGCCTCCTATGCCCCAGGGGTGGAGGGTGGTTACAGGGGGCAGACTCTGGACACTCCCTCCTAGGATGCAGTACAACTGGAAGACTGAGAGATGTGTATGTGTGTGTGTGTGTGTGTGTGTGTGTGTGTGTGTGTGTGTGTGTAAAAGCATGTGCATGCTTTGCTATAGATAGCTTCCATGGTTCCAGAAGGCATCTGATCCTTCCTATCCTGTGGCTACTGTTGGGACTGTGGCCTAGTCCCACAATCCCCAGGCCTGTCTCTTACCTGTGCCTCTGGGAAAGTGTGCTTGCAGAATTAAGATCATAGATATACTTCAGCTGAAGCAACAGTTACAGCCCAAGGCTACTGGGAAAGCTCTGACTGTGGAACTAGTCTTGAGGTGAGGGTAGATGCAAATTTCACTGAGTCCAAACAGCCACAGCCCCTAGGGAGGCTTGAGCCTTGGATACATTCAAGCAGCTACCTCTTTGCATCTGGCACCCCTTACTTTCACCTTCAAGACTGGGCTCTCTAGCCATCACCCAGTCTCACCCAGCTCTAGGACTCTAGTCATTCTAACTGGTGCAGGGTCTTCAAGCTACACAGTAATAGAAAGCCCAGCATCCTGGGCCATCACTCAGTTCTAAACTCCGTAACTTGAAATCCTAACACAAGGCCATTACATCAAAATAGGAAAAGAAAAAACCCTTAGCTAGAGTTATCATATGCCCCAGTTTGACTGAAATTATTCCAGTTTAGCACATTGAAACCCTGCCTGGTCTCATGCTAGCCCAGACCACCCCTAGCCCCACCCTTGTACCTGGTAGTACCCCAATTAACCTTGGTTTCAACTCTAAAAATTATGGTAAATTGGCATTTAGCCTAATCCATAGGAAAAAAATAGAGTACTAAATACAACGAAGAAAGAAACTTTACTTCAAATGATGGATCAAAACTAAATCCCAGAGAAAAATCCTAATACAACAGAATTAAGTGAACTATCTGAAGATTTTAAATCAACAATCTTAATGATGCTCACTGAAATTAGGAGGACAGTGGATGAGTAAAATAAGATCTCTATCAAAACAGAGAAGATATTGTGGCTCTCCTGCAACAAACCAAGCAAGCGCTCTTTTGAAGCTTTGGCAAATTTATTACATTGGCGGGCTCAGGGAGTATTCTCCAAAGTCTGAGCATGTATTACTGGTGAGGGTACACTTATATAGGTTAAAGAGGTGTAAATTAGAGTTGGGGGAGGGATGGGGGGAGTAATTTAATTGTAAATTCTTCGCATGGACTGTACACACACACACACACACACACACAGACTCCATTTGCAAGACACACACAAGATTCTGTTTGCAAGTAATTAGGGAATTTCTTTATCTGTTGGTGACTTATCAGTTGCCTGCAGTATTCCAGCAAGCTCAGACCACAGGATGTTTTATGGCTCTGCTAGCTTGGGCGATCTTTACAGCCATCTTCATGGCTGCTGGGAAGCAGCAGGCAGGTCTTTTTCCCTTACCATATAAGGAAGTTCTAAACAGAAATCATAGAGCTAAAGCACATAATAGCCAAACAAAAAAATAAAGGAGCTCAACAGCAGACTTGAAGAAACATCTGATCAAATCAGTGAATTAGGAGATAGCTTCCAAACAGACTGGCAAAGAGAAACAGAATGAAAATGTTTGCATCAGAGGGCTTCCAGAAGAAGAGAGAGAAAGGGGCAGAATCCTTGTTTGAAGAAATGATAACTGGGAATTTCCCTAACCTGGGCAAGATTTATGACAAGACACATCATTAATAAAAATGATAAAAAAAATGATTAAGACAGAATCTGAAAAGAAGCTAGAGAAAAACATGCCACACACTAGGGAACCCTGCAAGAGACTGTCTGCAGACTTTTCAGCAGAAACTTTATAGTCCAGAAGTGAATATATTTAAGTACAGCATATTCATAGTGAAATACTTCCAAATAAAAATACTCTACCCTGCTAGGTTATCATTTCAAATTGAAGGAGTGATAAAGAGTTTTGTAGAAAAATGAAAATTAAAGAAATTCTTGACTAAACCATTCTAGCAAGAAGTACTAAAGGGGTTTTGATACAATGAATGAAACCCCACTGTGAAACAGCAAGACACTAAAAATTTAAAATTCATGAGGTGGTATAAAAATGTGAATTGTTAGAATGAGCTCAAGTTGAGCTTGCTTTTAATTTAAAATAGTAAAACAAAATGAGATACCATCTCACATCTGTGAAAATGAGTATTATCTGAAAGACTGGAAACATTAAGCATTGGCATGGATATTGAGAAAAGGGAACTCTTACACACTATTGGTGGGAGTGTCAGTTTGGTACAACCATTATTAGAAAGCAGTATGAAGAGTCCTCAAAATATTGAAAACACAAATGCCATACGATAGCATCCCACTTCTGTGTATTTATCCTTCCCGCCAAAACAAGAACACTAATTTGAAAAGACAGATGCACCCATGTTTGTTGCAACATTATTTACAGTAAGCAAGAATTGGAAGCAACTTTAGTGCCCACTGATAGATGAGTGAGTAAATATGCGAGAGAGAGATAAGTAGGTAGATAGGTAGACAGACAGACACACACATATGATTGAATACTACTCAGTTATTAAAAAATAAGATAAAATCCTGCCATTTGTAACAATATGGATGCACCTAGAGGGAATTATACTTAGTAAAATATGTCAGAAAGAGAAAGGTAAACTTTTCAGTCTTATGTGGTTTATAGGGACACTAAACAAATGAACCAAATCAAACATACACATGTATGTGTGTGTGTGTGTGTGTGTGTGTGTGTGTGTGTGTGTATACGGTTCTTCTTTTTAAATGTTACCTCTGCTGCTGCCTAACGATTCCATCATTTTTCACATTAGACTCCCAGGAGAGGAAACCTGATTAGTGCAGATTTATTTTACATATTCTAGGCCATTTAAACAGATATGTTCAACCAGCAATATTGTTGGGTCATCAGTGGCTTGGGCTGGGTTGGGTGGAGACATAGGGAGATGTCTGGCAGAGGTCCAAGGGAAAAGGTATGTGTGGAAAATTGATACGTGAAATATGAGCTGTACCTTCCGCTGGTATCATGAACAATGGGTGTCTTGAGTGTGACAAACACTATAATTGATAAGTTATTATAAAGTAAAATATTGATATTCTTATTTTTTTCTGCCTAGAACCATAACTTTCAACCAGTCTTGCAATTATGATACTCTTATTGTCTCTTTCATATTCTCCTCCTAAATCAATCCATAACAGTTAGTGAACTGAGTGTACAAAAAATGAGTTTTTGCCAGAGGTAGAGGTCCCAAGGTATCTGGGAACAGATTAGAATCTTGGATTAGTTAAAAATTGTTATCAGTGGTCATTTAATATATCTTCCTGCCTCTGGGTCAACATCTAGCCATGCCTTTCAAATAGGCATGTACTTTAATCTATTCCTGAGCCAGCAACTCCCTAGGCTAATTCTTCATCGTACTTAACCCATTTTTTTTTCCCTAATGAGCTTCATAGTTCCAGTCATTCTGATATTTTAGTGTTTCCTTTTGCTTTGCATAATGCTTAATTTGCCACTTTCCTCTCCCATGAACAACCCCCTTTTTAAGAAGTCTTAATGATATTTGTTCTCTCGCATTTGAAAAAACTTCTACCAAAAAGGTGACAGAAACTCTTGATGCTTAGTATTTTTTTTTTTTTTCATCCAGGTGAACGTTTTTGACTTATTGATCTGAGTTTTGTTGGGATTCTTAAGTCTTGTCAGTGTCATAAGATTCTATAGAGAAATTGGACATATATATATATATATATATAGTTTCCTTTATCCTGCAAGAATTGGTACCTAGAAGACAGTCTGCTGGAGAATTTGGTTTGGTTAGACTAAAAACCTAGGGAAGGTGGAACATCATGCAGTGTATAGAGAAAGGTATTGGGTAGACGGGATGCTCACCTCGGGCATTGCTTCTCAGAACTTGAGTGTTCCTAGGAATCACCTTGTTAAAATGCAGATTATATATTAATAGGTCTGGGATGAGGCCTAACATCTTGGATTCTGCATTTCTACAAAGCTTCCAGGAAATGCTGCTGGCCTACAGACAACATTTGGAGGAGAAAAAACCTAGGGTTCTCGGAACCAAAGCTGTTTGTACTGTTCTCCTATATTACCAAATAATTTGAACAGGTGGTAGAATTCAAGGACAACCCAACAACAGATAAAATGAAAAATAATTGTTCTAGTTACAGAGAACTCAGGAAGGTGAGAATTATTTAATCTATCTCATTGTCTTTGTTTTTCTGATGTGGGTATTGCGTTGATATATCTTTTGTACCTTCTTTCTCATTACTTTTATTTTTATCTCTTTGTTCATTCCGTCATCCTTTTGTCTTTCCTACATTTGTATCCATGTATAAAATATTAGTAACTATCTTTAATATTATACTTTTGAAAATGTCATCATACTCTCTTCCTAACCCTCCCTCTAAGATTCGAGGGGGCAGGCCCTGGTAGCCTAGCAGATAAAGCCACTGGACATAGTCCACATACATCCCAAGGACTTGGGTTTGAGATCTGGGGCCAGAGTTGGGGGAATAGCCAAGATGAACAATTAAAATAAAAACAAATGAAAAATGCTCTTCCTCCTGTCTCTTCCTGCCTTGCCTGCCTCTATTTGCCTTCATCCCTGCATGCACCTTTCCTTAAAAAATAAATCTAAGAGGCACACCCTTGTGGAGTAGCAGTTTGGTTTGCTGTCTCTAGCTGATGCAGTCCTCATACATCCCAAGGACTTGGGTTTGCTTCTTGGGGCCAGGGTGGAAGTGGGGGGACCTAAGATGTATAACTAAAATAAAAATAAATGAAAAATGCTTCTTTGTCTCTCCTCCTGTCTGATTGCCTGCTTATAATATAGCACATTAGTTTGATGGAAAATAACTTCTGAAAAACTTAGCCCTTTCCCCCGAACCCCTCCTTAAAAAAATATGTATGTGTGTGTATGTATATATATTTGACTTTTATAAAACCAGTATAAGGTATTATAGAAAATACATATAAGCGAAAAGTCATTTCGAAGGATATATAATTTGGTGTACCCTGGTGGCTCAGGTGCTAAGCCTGCTGCTGGGTCTTAGAACGTGTAAAGACCCAAGACCCAGGTTCTCCACCCTGGTGGAGAGAAGCAACCAAAGCAGATAACCAAATAAATAAAAGTGCTTCCTTCTTCCTTCTTAAAAAAAAACAAACCATAATCCTAGATAACTATGTTAACACTGGATTTATGTTCTTGACGTTTTTCTATGCAAGTTTTTTTACTTTTATTAAAATGTATTACAAAGTACTTGTTTTCTAATCTACTTAATGATATATGAACTTATTTTTATGTCAATAAAATCTACATTTTTTTATTGCATAACAGTTTATAATATGTGAAATATGATTTCTTTAACCATATCCTATTATAGAACATTAAATTAATTAGCAATTTTTCTCTTATAAAAATGCAGAGATGTCCTTTTGAATTTTTTTTATATTTTTAATATTTATTGAGACATCTTTAATTTACAAAATAATATAAACCAATATGGTGGGATCCTTCAGAATTTCCAAATTCAGCTTTTTAAGGAATCTCCATACTATGTTTTCCATAGGGGTGCACCCAGTATTTTTAATGAGTGTCTGTTCCTTCCATCTCCTGGTTTTTAAACCTTTAGTAACATGAGGATTGGGGGTAGGGGGAATCTTGCCGTTTTCAGGGCTCAAGTCTAAAGAAGACAGTTTCTCTCTGTGACATTCCCGCTCAAATGCTAGAGGAAGATTCTAACCAGGGGGATCTGATAGGTGATTTCTCTAAGGTAAGTTTGGTAACACCTACCCTATGTTTTATTGAGATAGCCTGGTTGTGAATCCTCCTTGTTTGCAATTGGTATAATTATATAACTTCACCAAGTACTTACTCTTTGATAACCTGGAAGTGTTTAGGGAAGATCTAGAAAGTATTCCTTATTCATTCTGGGAAAATCCAGAACAATGGGGAAAGTATGAGGCTTTTTACCTTCTTTTCTTTAAAAAAAGTATCTTTTTAGAATTACGTAATATCTGATTATTAGAGAAAAGGCAAAAAAAAAGAAATATACCCCAAACCTTGTCAATCTGTGTATTATGTCTTTCAACATCTTGGTGTGTATACCTCCAGACTTACTATATTCTCACAAATACACATGTATCAATTTTTTTAACAAAAGTGGCTTATACTGTTTTGTAATCTGTTGGGTTTTTACCTTTATTTAATGTCTCAAGAACATCTTATGTTAATAAGATGTTAATAAAATGCTTAATAATATGTTAATAAAATGCTTAATTATTTTATCATTTTTGTAAAGCACTTTACTTAGTTGTTCATATTAGCTGTTTCCCAGGTCCCAGGTCTTGAACCCGGGACCTTGGGATGTATGTGGAACTTCTAGGGTGTACTAGACTGCTAGGCCACCAGGGTGCAACCCATTTTATCATTTTTAATAGCACAGTGTTTCATTTTTTGACTGTTTATAATTCCCTTCTTGTAGGATCTTTTACAACTTTTCCGTATGAAATCCACCAAGGTGGTGAATAAATCTAAAACTTGTATCTAAATCTAAATTTGTATCTAAATCTAAAACTTGGTACAGTGCCTTAATTAGTTTCTTAGAATCAATTCTTAGAACTGGAATAGAATTGCTACATATACCCATTACAGAGACCACTGATTTTGGAAGGGGTTTTAAGGATCATTTGGAAAGAAGGACTAAATATGGATCTTTGATCAAATGCTAGGTATGAAAAACTTGCTATTATTTCAGCTCTTGGGTATTTCTAGGTATGTGTGCTGCCAACTGTTTCAGGGAGACACCAAGATCTGAAGTACATCAACCCAGAAACAGTAAGCAGATTTCTGGAGATGGTAACTAGTTACATAAGCTGCCATCTGGTCTGTTCTGTCCCTAGAATCCCTACTTCCATTTGTATTTCTTTCACTATTTTCACTCATGTGGATTTATTATTTAACTGATACTGATAAAAGAACTCCTTTTGATCTCATTCTTCTGTCATCTTTGTTTTTTAACTAAACAAACTATATCTAATTGTTAGGAAGAATATGAGGGAGAGGGTGAGGGAGGAAGGAAAAGAAAAAGGAGGGAAGAAAGGGAGGGAGACAGGGAAGGAAGGAAGGAAGGAAGAAAAAGGCAGAAATCTCAAGGGAAGAAAGGAAAGATCACTCAATTACATTCTGGTTTACATGAGATTTTATTAGTGCAGGGTGGTCCTTTTCACTCTCAAAAGTGTTCCAACTGTGCAAGAATTGTTTGGTCACCCTGCCCATAATGTTGCCACCACAGCTAAGAGTAATATTTTCCTTACGGCATTTCAGAATTTATTCTGACATGTTTTATGAAAATAGGTTCCCAATGCACATAGAGGGCTGCAATTGGCTTAGTAAGACATTGTAAACACCTGTATCAATAAAAAGATTATTATATCCTTTTAATGGCTATATGAAAATTCTACAATACTGACATATTTAACCAAACTCCTGTTATTAAATTTAAATTATTTATTATATGGATTACCTAAAACAATGCTGAGATGAATATTACTGTGCCACAGCTGTGTACTTTTCTGTTTCCTTAAGAGGTTAGAAAAGCAATTGCTGAATCAAAGCACAATTTCATTTGTTTTCATATGTATTTACACAAAGTTCCCTCTGAAAGAGTTGAATTAATTTTTACTCCTACAAGCAGCTTGAGTTGCCTTCCCTGGGTATATTTGAACCTTCCTTTCATATCCTTTTCTAAAAGACTTCGTTTCTTCCCTTATGACTGGAGAGTAGGGTACTATTTCCCATCTCTTGCAAAATTGGGATCTGCAGCTGCTACCGGTGTGACAGTGGAATTTGGGGTGTCTTCTGAAAGACTGGCTCTAGCCAAGCCCATGTCCAGATGAGTAGCCTGAATGTAGTTTTCCTTGGTATCCTGGCAATATCAACTATTTTGAATCTTCAGAAAGGCCACTTCCTATCTCCTTTTATGTGGGGTGTGGCTGAACAGAGTGCTGAGTCAGCTATATTTCAAATATTGGGAAACGTGGAGCCTGGGTTTACAGTAGAATCATGGGTGATTCAGGGAGTGCAAGTCAGGAACTGTGAGGCTGGGTCTTCTCTCCCTCAGAGTGAGTTTGTAGGGTTTCAATCAAGTTTCTGTGCAGGTGGCTGCCTTACTCTTGGGGAAGTTTCAAGATCTGATTGAGAAGTTTTATATCATCGATTGCCGCTATCCATATGAGTACCAGGGAGGACATATCCAGGTGAGGTTACATTAGACACATTGGCAGGAGATGGTCCAGAGATAACTCTTTATTGAGAAGAACCTGTGAACCAAAGTTCCTGTGAACTCTACAGCCAGTGCAGACAATATACATGTAGAGAACATCAGGGCTTTAAGTCCGCCTTCCTGTTTTCATTTGTATACCTTGAGCACTTTACTCTCCCTTTCCCTCATAAAACAATTTCCCTTTTCTATAGGCGCCAAGAGCTCCTACTTGGAAATAAAAACATCAATCTCAGGACAGAAGCACTTTGTGAACAGTTATTCCTCATAGACACTCCTCACAATTATCCCTACGCTTCAGGTGATTCAGTTCTATGCACTACTACACATGAAGCTCTGCTTAGGCTCTGGGAGTAGATATAATTAGTCCTTTGCTCTAAAAGTGCTTGGAGTTCAGCCTTCCTGGCCCAAATATCCCAGATGGTATTCCCGCTATTTCTAAATGTTAGCACTGTCCACAGGACCTTAGAGAAATATTTATAAAAATTCTTCTACAGGGAGCCTTAAACTTGTACAGTCAGGAAGAACTGCATAACTTCTTTCTGAAGAAGCCTGTTGTCCCTTTGGACACTCAGAAACGGATAATCATCGTGTTCCACTGTGAATTCTCTTCAGAGAGGGGACCTCGTATGTGAGTATCTACACAGGGAAGGATGGGTCATTGAAATGGATCTTGAGTTGGAACTTAAAACCAACCAAACTAGTTCAAACAGAAACTGAATGAATGAATGTTCGCTACCATAGTTTGAAAAATGTTAGGCAGGTGGAAAGGAAGGGGTTTCTACAGTTCAAAAGCAGCGAAGGAAAAAGGGTTGGGAATGAGGCATCAGTGGAGGAAAGGGAGACGAGTGTTGCTACTTGGACCTTGTTTTAAAAACAGGGAGATATGGGAGTCCTTTTGGGGATTAGCAGTCTATTCTTCCTGCCTCTGCCCAGTGGATGGCCGGTGGAGTCCTGGTCTTGCTTCTTTCCACCGGCCCCTTCACCGGGCCTTCTCTCCAGGTGCCGCTGCCTGCGAGACGAGGACAGGGCTCTGAACCGGTACCCTGCACTGTGCTACCCAGAGCTGTATGTCCTCAGAGGAGGATATCGGGACTTCTTCCTAGAACACGTGGTAAGACGTGGGCGTGCGGGGCAATGGGGAGCGCACGCTTGCGGGAGCCAGCTTTCAGTGTAACTCCAGGGCTTGCAAAGCTCTCTGAGAAGAAGCTCCTGCTTCTCCTTCACCACTTCCAGCAGCATCTCTGTTACACTTAGTAGGCACTAGTCAGGAGTCTAAGGATCCCTTGCTCTGTTCCCTACCTTTCAGGAGCTATGTGAACCACGGAGCTACTGCCCTATGTATCATCAGGACCATAAGGCTGAGCTGCTGAAGTGTCAAAGCCAGACCAAAGCGTGGGAAGGGGAGCAGAAGCTGCAGGAGCAGATCACCTTACTGGTGAAGAAGGCGAACCCGTGACAATGGACCAACCACTGGCTGCCTGGGAGTCTTAGAGACACTGTAGAAATGCTGAGCAGAAAGATTGTTAAAAAGATGTCTGCAAACAACTGACTGCCAAACTGATAAAATCCCAGACTTGGGGGTTGGTTAGGTTTGACTACTGGCTGGTGATAAAGTCCGGGGCTGATTTTATAGGACCTTGAATTGCATGGAAATTTGTGTTACTTTATGGAGTGATTGCATTTTACTTTCCAACTGCTTGTGTCCCCTCATAAGGCAGCCAACTCTTTCTTTCCCTTGGCTTATGGCTATAGAAGAGAGTTGCCTACCTTCTTTGTACTTTTTTCACAGTTTTCCTCTCTTTCTGACATAGGACAATAAACAGTGCACCATGAGATTCATGATTGTGAGTCTAGTCTGCTCCTAGAAGAGCTACATAAGGTAGTAACCAACAGATTAAACTCTTACAGACATAAAGGCATTATGATTTAGAGCTGACGCCAAGATGATTTTCATTAAACCAATAATTCTCAGAGTTTGGACCCTGGAAGTTCAGTCTGAAATGCAAATTTTCAGGTCCTGCCCCACACCCAGCAAGTCAGAATCTCTGAGGTTCTCAGAAGTCTGGGTTTTTTAATTTTCCCTTTCAGAAGATTCTGATGCATGCCAAGGCTTGAGAATCACTGAAAACCTTTTAAATTGCATCCTTCAGGAGTGTTCCAGGCTTCCTTGTCCTAGACTGTCCCATCATATGAGTTATAAAAAAAAATGTGCCCCAGACTCTGCTCTCTGTGGTATCCGGGTTCAGAAAACCAAGATCATTGGCTTCCTTAAGGCAGGTGATAGGTCAGAGTTAGACTCAGAAGGTCCCTTGTCCATAGCCTCAGTGAAGTTTTGAATTTTCCCATTTTCCAAACTCTTTTCTCTACTTTATTTTACATCTTACGAAGACAAGTTTAGAATTTAGGATGTTTGGAAGTAGAGATTTGTAATGTATGAAGAGAGGAGTAAAATAAATAATAGTACCAATATGTTAGATTTCAGGAAGTCCTTTCAAATGACATTCTTCAGCAATATTCAAGGCTTTCCCTTCTTAGAGCTTTTTAGGGTATGTAGGATTTTTTTCTGTGCAGTGAGGTACAGCCTCCTTGGCCTGGGTGGCAGTGGAATTGACTGAACACTGTCCCTCTAGCATTAACCTTCCAGGATTGGAAAAGGACAGAGGGCGCTAGAGCTCAGATAGGGCTAGAAATGACATCTGCAGTGTTCTGGAGCAGGGAGACTTTTGAAAACAGTGGGAGGAAAGAGGGGCAATAGCTATAGGGCAGCCCAGGAGTGTGCTGGATTTTGATCAGCTTCGCAAATGCTCTTCCCCTGAGTGCCACATGCATGCCTCACAGCAGAGGGCACTGCTGTCTTCTCCAGGCTGCCGCTGGGGCCTGCAGTCTGCACTCCCAGCCCAGGCTTGCCTGTGGAGAGGGACACTGTCTCTCTGGCCTTCTCCCTAAGCCCTCGAGTTCAGAGCTCAGAAAGGCTGAGGGGTAAAAAGGCAAAAATAAGCGGAGGCTGCTGTTGTGACATTAGGTGGAAGTGGTTGAGGGAAAGACATTCCTTTCTCCCTGCTTTGCACTCCTCCACACCAGGCAGCGCTGCAAGTGTCCTGAGAAGGAAACCGAGACACCTCAACTTCCAAGTGTGTCGACAAGGGGTCCCCAACTCACATTATTTCCTGATGATGCTCTCCCAAAGGTAGAATCAAGCCCCTACCTGGGAAGAGATTAGCGCACATGCGTTCACATTTCAATAATCTTAGGTGGAAGTTCTGAGTTGCAAAACAAAAAACTGGGGCTTAATTAGTTACCGACTTTGTGAAAAAGTCTGTTTGCCTAAAAAGCAATACTTTCCCATATAGTTTCTTGTAATCCTCTCCCACTGTATAGGTACCAGGGATTTGATTCATGTTATTCTGGGGAGCAATAATAATAGTAGCTAACACTTTTCAGATGCTTATAGCATGCAAGTCTTCTTATGAATTAGTTTTGTGTATATTAACTAATTTTTCACAACCGTCCTGTGAGGCAGGTGTTCCTTATTATGCATGTTTTAGAGATAAATTGAGGAAAGTATTAAATAACTTGATTAAGATCGTACAGCTAATAAGTGGTGGAGCTGGAATTTGAACCCATATCGTATGGTTTGAGAGTCCGTGCCCTTAATGAATTTTGCTGTTAGTAGATCTCCAGCTTCCAAAGTAGCATGTCAGGTGGTGGGGGCTGGCCACATTCACAGTAAATTCCTACATGTTACCTCATCAAAGAAGGATGTGACTTTCTAGAGTTGGCACTGTATGAAGTGTTAAATATGGAAGATATTTAATGGTAGGTTCTTGAAAAGTTGGCCATAGGGTTGCTTGGGCTTGGGAGATGAGGCAAAGGGCAGACACCAGCCCAGGGACCTTGGAACAAGGTTATGTATGTCCTGCACTGCTGTCCTTCACTGACTGGTATTTGTTCATCACAAAGTCACATAAAGCATGGAAGCTTTTTGATCTAAAAACTGCTTCAGGTTGTCAATCTTAACTTAGGAACAGGTTGACTGACCTCTGCTGTTGCAGGGGAAGGAGCATTGCCTTTTCCTTATCAAAAGTGTAAAGTGGGAGGCCTAGAGAATTCTCTTTCCACATTCAGTTCAGGCCAATGTTAGGTAAATGATTTCATTTTAACATATATATGGGGCCATCAGTTCTAAGTACCACATTCAAATATGCTATAGTCCCTGCTCTTAAGAAACTGACAAGGTAGAAAATGAGTCTTTGCGTTCCTATCTGTTCAAGTGCTCTGGCCCACTCTTATATTCAGGAAAAGGAAGAGGTACTGCAGACTCCAGTTTCCAAAGCAGCATGTCAGGTGGTGGGGGCTGGCCAAGTTCACAGAGTAAATTCCTGCATGTTACTGGGATGGTATCATTCACTCAGTGCTTGCAATGTCCTAGACACTATGCTAAGCCGTTTACATGAAATATGCTTGCTTAACCCTCTCCACTGTTATGGGAAGTAGCTACTGTTCTCATTATTATTACAGATGAAGAAACTGAAACACAAGAAAGTTAAATGACATGTTCAAGGTCACCCAGCAGGTATCGGAAATGGCATTCGAGTCTGTAAAGCTTGTGCCCTTAACTATTATTCACTATACTGTTGACACCCTGGAGAAGGGTAGCAGCAAGAATTCAAGCATAAATCACCTGACAGAAGGCAGAAAACCAAGATTACAAATGAAAGTGGAGGAGACTACAAGATCTTTGAATCTGTGAGCCCCAACCAGCAGAGTGCAGGACCGTCCTAGGGCAGGGTTTGTGTCTTAATCATTTTTGCACCCGGCGCACAGTTGGAACTATAATCATTCTCGAAAGATACTGTTGAATTAAATGATGGCCGAACAACATCATCTTTGGTGGACTGGCTCATTTGTCATCATCCACAAGTTTCCCACGGTAATGCTGCTCATCTATCAGGTGATAAGAGTCAAAGAGGACACGGTTGGTAGGAAGAAGGGTGTTCTGAAGGAACTGCCAATATTAGTCTTGGAGTCATTTATTTGCAAAGGCTCCCTCACCTTTCCTCCCATCACCCTCCACCCTCCCCTAATGTGGGTTACCAGTCCTCATAAAGACCCAATGATATCAGGCTCTCCGCCTCATGTAAAGACAGACATATGCTCAAAGTATCTCACTTACTCTCACAAAATGGCAATTCTCTTACACGTGGAATTGGGCTTTGCTCTCAACACAGCAGCTTGACCTCATTCCTACCTTCCTGGTCCTTTCCAGGGGAAAAGCATTAAGTAGCCACTTGAGGTAGGCACCCTGAGCAAATGCCTTTTCCCAACCCACCCTCCTACCCAAAAGTTGCTTTAGATGAATTGCAGAAGGAAATCAGAACTGAAGTTCCTTGAGCACCCCTACATCTTTGTGGATTCATAGGTATCAACTTCTCAGCCACCTGAAATTGTTACCTTTTGCTTTGTAAATAATGTTTTAAAACTATTGTCAGAGTAAAGTGAAAATGGGGGTTATTAGTTCCCCAGCCACAGATTTCCTAACCTTCCTGGAGGAGGGGACTTGAGAAAGGAGACAGATAGGATGGAGCCGGGAGAAAACAAGCCCTTTTCAAGAGCTGAGTAGCCAGACGTTCACTTTCACAGCTCTTCTGTAAAACTGGCCGGGCAGATAGAGATTAGAGAGAACTACAAACTCCATTTAAAGTGCATTACAGCTTAGGAACCGGCTCCCCTTGGGCAGGAGAAGGGAGGAAAGCGCACTAGAGACCACAGCAGTCTCATTTCTTATCTAGGGGCACATGTCTCTCTCCTAGCTTTCTGAAGGGTGATTTACACCCCTAACTGGAATGACTCTCTTTTCTAGGCTGATTACATCGGCAAATGCCCCTCCAGAGGCCACAGCAGTATAGCCTTATTCAGGAGCAGCAGCCAATAAATCTCACAGGTTTATATATGCGCTTTGCAATCCTCTCCCTCCTGGCTGTCAGCCAGACAAGCTTGGAAGTGAGGCCTGGACTTGGTTTGGAGGCTTAGGGGGTGGGACCCTACCCTTCCCTCCCTTTCATCCTCTTCTCTTGCTTTCTAAACACTGATTAGTTCTTCTTCCAAGCCATTCTGCCTCTATCTTTATCCAGGGAGCACGGAAATCAGCCAGCAATACATCCAATACCCTTCCCTTACAGGTAGAAATCCTGAGTTCCCGGCAAAGCTGTGTCTCTACATGTTTTATTTTGAAAGAAGTAGCTTACTCTTCTAAACATCGTCTGAAAATGATGAGGCTCCCAAATGGTCTCTCCATCCATCTTCCTCTGTGAACTTGTCTTTCTTCCAGGGACATCTCTGATAATTAGTCTGACAGAGCTTTAATTCTTCCCTTCTCCCACTTGACACCTAAGGAACTGGATTTTGAAGGCATCTAGCTGGGCAAAGGTCCTGAGATCTGGTCCCACGTCTGCTCCCAGCCAGGCCATTTCACCTGTCTGGGACCCATCTTTGAAGAATCTTGGAGTTAATGACAGTCAGCAACTGAACGGTACCTTGAAGATTCATGTTGGAGAAAATGACACAATTCTAAGGGGAACAATACAAAAGCAAGAACCCTTGGGCTGTTTTGGTCAAGTTTTGTTACAAGATTTCATTTGTGCTAGTGATTTCCTTGGTCTACAGTAGTGGAGTAAGGCGTGGGGGTTCTGGAAAGTGAGAAAGGAAGCTTTTTGGGGTAAACATCTGGACCCTGAGGTGGTGAGTCTCCAGTGGCAGCTTCCACCATACCTTGGGCAGAATTCCTCCTCTAAGTAAAGTTGGCAGCAGGTGGGCCAGATCCGGTAAAGCACCAAGCCGGGTCGCGCCCTCGCTTGCCCCTACCCCCGCCGCTTTCGCGGTCCTGTATAAGTGGGTTGCTGCATCCGTCCGCTTCGGAGTTGGAGGGCGGCGCCCAGGACCCTGGTGGGAGAGTGTCGGCGCCGTGCGGGGAGGGGCGGGAGGCGGCGGCGGGAGGCGCAGGCGAAGGATACCCCTTTGCAGAGCTCCAGCGCCAGGAGCCGGGAGAGCGCCCCTGGGGGTGGACACTCGGCGTCCGCACCCGCGATGGCGCGCCTCAGAAGCCGGAGCCTGCCGCCGCGGGTTTGCCTGCTGCTCTTGCCGCTGCTGCTCGGAGCAGGTGAGTGTCGTCGGTGCGGACGCGCAGGGCGGGAGGGGGAGGGGTGTCTGGATGGAAGTGGATCCTGGCCGCCCAGAGGCTCACACAACCCGCCGCCACCGGCCAGGGGAGCTCATCGATCAGGAGCTTGGGGAACTGGAGGAGGAAGCCCAGAGTGCCAGGAAGGGTCTGGGTTCCATGCCTAAAACAGTGTCCAAGCAGCTGCACCGAGTGCCAGCAAAGGCCAGGGTACTCAAGCATCTCCTCACCTCCAGTTCCTCTTCCCTTTGAGCTGTACACTGTGACAACACAGTTACAGAACCTGCAGATGGCATCTCTAGGGGTGGGGAGAAGCAGAAGCAGGACTGCCATTTGCTCCACGTGGGCTTCACTTTAACACCGACTTTAAGGAGTGGGGAAGTGGACGTTAGATAATATGAAAAAATATTTGTCAGTTTGAACTGATGTCGCGAATTAGTGTTGTCTAGAATCTGCTGACATTATTATTTGCTTGTCTTGTTAATGTCGCTCACCACCAACCGCCCCTCCGACCTTTTCAGAATATTCTTTCGTATTATTTTAATTGGAGTTGAACATTTGCTATTGGACAAGATAGTCTTTCCCTGAAATCTATTCAGCAGAGCTCCTTGCCCTATTATAGATGCACATAGGTATTTTGTGGAATATGTTGTTCAAGGCCTGGTTTTAGAATCATTTTTCCCCCATGGAAGGGCAGCCTGGGATCCCCACTCCCAGGCAGCATGCTGGAAGCCTTTGGAAGTGGAGTGGTTACTTGGGATCTCACTGAGCTGAGCAGAGGGAATCCAGAGGCAGTGACCACATCTCTACCAGTGATCTTGGCTCACCAGGTGGCACTTCAGAAATGCAGTCTTGGCTGCCAGACAAATGGAGAAGGAAGGGGAAAGGACCGGTGTGTCCAAGTGACTCCATCAGTAAATCAGGGGCTAAGATGTCACTTCTGACTGAGGGAGCAGGAAATTTTAGGAACCTTAGGGTATGAGTGTGCATCAGGGGTAACATTAAACATCTTCCTCAGCCCAATTTGCAGAACAAGTTCCACCTGGTTAGGATGAACTTGAACATGACCTCATCCTTTTTTGTTGAGTTGCAATGTCCCTAAATCACCCTCTGTGGCTCATACTTGAACTGTCAGCTAAGAAATTAGAGAGGTGTTATTTTGTTATTTGGGGAGGTGGCATTGGGAGGAGATGAGTTTTAAAGGAAAGATGCAGGCAGGAATGAAGGCGAGTTGAGGTAGACAGGCAGGGAGAGAGAGAAGGAAGATGCACTTTATTTTAATTTTGTTGTTCATTTTAGTTGTTACCCCCAGCCCGGGTCCTTGAGATGTAGGTGCGCTCTCAGCCAAAAGCAGCTGACTACATCACTGCTCCACCAGGTGCCAGAAGTTTATTTTCAAAAATTGTTGCAATTTGGCACCCCCCCACCCCCCCCACCCCCCCGTGGAGCACTGGTTGTGTCAATCACCTCACCTGGCTTCAAGTAACCAGTGTGAACAACTAAATAAAAATAAATAAAATGCTTTTCTTCCTGCCTGCTCCCTTCATTCCTGCCTGCAGCTTTCCTTGGAAAAAAAATAATAAATTGTTGCGGCTGGTGTGTTTAGTGCAGCTGAAGCAATGAGACATGGATCTGCTATACTTCTTTCAGCAGCATTTACTGGGTCCCTGCATGAAACTTAGTGTTTCTCAAACTGCTTAGATCCCTTTCCCCTTTTGGTAAAGAAAATCTCATGGCTTTCTTAAATGTTTTACAGTTTTCACTTTTTTTCATTTTCCACATGTAAAATAAATCAGATATGCTTTTGAACTACACCTTCCTCTTGGAAAGCCTGAAACATACACACCCCCACCCCACAAAGAGGCCAAGCTTCTATTTTCTCCATCCACTCCATTGAGAAACTGCTTAATCCAATCCCTTCATTTGACATTTGGAAAAAGTGAGATCCACAAAGTGAGGGTTGGCAGGGCTGGAACTATAATGAGGTGAGTGAAAGGGTACCAAGAAACTCAACAGTCAAGATATATATATATATATATATATATATATATATATATATATACATATATGTATATATATATTTCTTTAAAAGAGGAAGAAGCCTATTCAAAGAAGGCAGAGGAGGAGGAAGCACTTTTATTTATTTCTGGTTGTTTTCCCTGGCCCAGGTTGTGAATCCAGGCCTGTGAGCTTTACATGGTTTATACCCCAGCAATTGGCTTAGCTCTGAACCATCAGGGTACCCCAAAAATAAACACTACCTTAATGTGATTTTTTTTAAATGAAAGGTGCAGGCGGGAATGAAAACGAGTAGGTAAGCAGGCAGGCAGGAAAAAGCATTTTATTTTATATTTTTATTTAGTTGTTCACACTGGTAGCTTCCCTCTGGACCTGGGACTTGAACCCAGGGGTACGTGGCCTGCATCCTTCAGAGGCGATTGACCCAACCACTACTCCACCAGGGTGCATCTGTTTATTTCTTAAATAGTAGAAATGAACAAGCACTATTCTAGGCAGTGGTCAAAGAGTAGTGGACATCGAAAGGGGAAGATAATTAAAAATTAAGTGCTATGCAGAGAACTGGAGACATGATGTATAGACTGGATTGACTGGCACTTCACATTGTTTGGCTGGGGCCAGCCTTTGAAATGACATTTAAGCTGTGAACTGAATTGCCAGAAGAGACGAGCACATGTGAAAATCAGGGAGAAAAGAATTTCAAAGAAAGGGTAGGGTGAAAACCCTCATGTGGACACAAGCTTATCTTTTTCATTGACAACCAGAAAGTAGACCATTGTGGATGGAGGGAAGTGAGAGATGAAGAGAGTGAGGAGGTGAAAATAGAGAGGTGGACAGAGACCAGATTTTACAAGACTCTGTAAACCAGGATATGTAGACTAGATGTTTTTTCTTTCAACTGAGGTAACTTTGATTTACAAAATACTACAAGCCCATATATGCAGGTTCAGCACTCATTCAGATTTTCTCTGTAGAATTTTATTGAGGTAACTTTGTTTTGCAATTAATAGACTTATATGTGTAGGTTTCTCATATGTTCCCCATTGCTTAGATATATGTCAACACATCCTGCCCTCCACCAAATCACCAAGTGTTCTTCACCATTGTCCAGTGGGCCCTGCCACCTGCCACCACTTATCCGCCCCATCCTGTTCCCTATAACCTCAGTTATAACCTCAGTTCTATTGCTAATGTCCAGGGGTTGGTTTGATTCATCTGTTCCTTTGTTTTGTCTATTCACATTCCACCTATGAATGATATCGTCTGATTTCTATCTTCCTTCGACTTATTTCACTTATTATAATCCCCTCTACATCCATCCATGTTGATTTAAATGACAGGATTTCATCTCTTCTAAGGGCTGTGTAGTATTTCATTGTGTATATGGACCACATCTTCTTTATTCAGTCATCTGATGATGGGCATTTAAGTAGTTTCCAGTTCTTGGCTATTGTGAATCGAACTGCAGTCAACATTGGGGGTGGGGGGAGCGCATGAATCTCTGCACATCAGTGTTTTTTTGTATCTTTTGGGTAAATACCCAGAAGTGACATGGCAGGATCTTGTGGGATTTCCAGATGTAACTTTTTGAGGAATCTCTATACTGCTTAAACTAGATCTTGACCTAAATGCAGTGGAAGCTGTTAAATGGATTTAAGTAGATAAATTAGATGATTTTTGATATACAACTTTTAAGAGATGTCCCCATATAATGCCAATCATCCGTTGATTATATTATAATCACACAATGGAATACAGTAATGCAAATGAATTATTTAGAACTACAGTTAACACTATGGGTGAATTTCATAAATATAATATTGAGTAACAGAACACCAAAAGTACATGTATGATTCCAAAAAAGGCAAAATGGATCTCTGTTAGAAATCAAGATATTGGGCACATGCTGGTGGTCTAGCAATCTAGTAACTTGGGTGCAATCCAGATATATCCCAAGGTCCCAGGTTCAAGACCTGGGACTGGGGGGGTGACAACCAAGATGAACAACTAAATAAAACAGTGTTTCTTCCTCCTCTCTCTGCCTGCCTGCCTGCTTACCTTCATTACTAAATTTACCTTTCCTTAAAAAAAATTTAAAAAGAAATCAAGATACTGGTTTCCTTGGGAGATGGTGACTGTCAGAGATCTTTTGGGGTGCTAGGAATATAATGTTCTGGTACTTTATCTGGGATCTGGTTATACAGTTCTGATTTCACAAGTTGAAATTCCTTGAGCTACCTCTTTGATTTGTAAAATTTACTATATAACTTCACTAAAAATGTTATTGCCAAACATATGCAAATGGCTAATAAACACATGGAAATAGCTCAACATCAGTAGTTATTAGGTAAATGCAAAGGAAAGCCATAATGAGATACTTTACACACATGAGGATGATGTAATAATAATTTTTTTTAAATAAAATAACGTGTGTCCTGGTAGCTAGTGGTTTAGTCCACCTTAGCATAGAACACATACAGACCAAGGTCCCTGGTTCACCCAGGGAAACAACCAAAATGAACAAATAAATTAAAGAAAATGCTTCATACTCCTCTCTCTTCCTGACTGCCTGCCTGCTTGTCTTCATTCCTGCCTGCACCCTTACTTTTTTTTAAAAAAAGAAAATAATAGTAGGTATGTGGCGAAAATACAACTTTATTACACAACAACTGGGAATATAAAATGGTATAGCCACTGTGGAACACAATTGGGTAATTCTTCATAAGTTATGGTGCTCCCTGGTGGTGATTCTTCAAAAGTTACTGTGTGCCCTGGTGGAGTAGTTGTTGGGTCATTCGCCTCTGAAGGAGCATAGGCCACATACTTCTGGGTTCGAGTTTTGGGTCTGGAGGAAAACAAAACCAGTGTGAACAGCTAAATAAAAATAAACATAAAACGTCTCTCCTCTCTTCTCCTGCCTGCCTACCTACCTAGTCATCTTCATACCTGCCTGCACCTTTCCTTTAAAAAAGAAAAAGTTAAATATAAAATGACCATAGGACTCAGCAATTTCACTCTTAAAGAACTGAATTCAGGTATTCAGGCAAATACTTGTACGTGATGTTTGCAACATCACTATTCACTATAACCAAAGGTGAAAACAGCCCAACCTTGGTATGTCCATTAACAGATGAACTTGAAGCTGAACTACTGCCAAGTTACCTTACTGCTCTCCCTGATTCCATCTTCTAAATTCATTTTCCCACCCAATCCAGCCATCTTTGCAGGCAGGAACAAACATGAGTAGGCAGGCAGGCAGGGAGAGAGGGGAGAAAGAAGCATTTCTTTATCTTTATTTTAGTTGTTCATGTTGGCTGCTCTCCCCAGACCTGGGACATGAACCTAAGTCCTTGGGATGTATGTGGACTGCATGGGCCATAGACAGCCACCCCAACCACCATTCTTCCTGGGCGTGCCCAGCCTTCATATTCTTGAGTAACAGATTCAGCAAAAACTACCCACCCTGCACACACCCTAGTGGCCTAGTGGTCTAGTGCATCTTGGGAGAAGTTCCACATACATCACAAGGTCACTGGTTCAAGAGAGCTGAGTGGAGAACAACCAATATGAAGAACTAAATAAAAATAAAATAGTTCTTCTGCCCCTCTCTTTTTCCTGCCTAGTCTCTTTCATTTCTGCCTGTACCTTTCCTTAAAAAAAAAACAAAAAAACAAAAAAACAAAAAACAACTATCCAACAATAGATATCAATTCCATTGTTGCAACAATGGCAATATATTTTAAAGTGATTTGTAATGGAATTGTTGCTCTTTTTTTTTTTTTTAAGGAAGGAAGCAGGTAGGAATGAAGACAAGTAAGCAGTCAAACAGGCAGGAAGAGAGGAGGAAGCAGCATTTATTTAGTTGTTCGTTTTGGTTGTTTCCCTGGCCCTGGGTCATCAGCCTAAATTCTTGGACTTTGTATGGGCTGTGCCACCGTTACAGACTTAACCCCTGAGCCACCAGGATACCTGGAATGCTGCTCTGATTTAGTTCCAGGCACGTCTCCGCTCTCCGTTAAGATGCTAGCCTTTCCCCTGGCATAGCTCTCCCCAGGGCTATCTTCCCTGTGCTAGGCAGGGTCATCGGACTCAGCGGCAAACATCTCTTCTCCTCCTGCCAGGAGACTGAGCGGTGTCTCAGCCCCCATCTCTTTTTGAGCCTCATCTGTTCTGTCCAGTTGCAGGCTCTCCAATCCTGCTAGGTTTCTTTCTGCCCACACTAGTGTCTCGCCTAGACTGCCTAAGGTTTCATCAGGAATCCCACTCCCCCTTATGACTTGGTATTCCCAGATAGCTGCTCTGACCCTGTTTGAGCCTCCTCTGGTATCTCTCCCTTCAGCAGAACCCCTCCCCACAGAGGGCCAGTTCATGAACAACTGTATCCAGGCCAGGAGGAAGTGCCAAGCGGATACCACTTGCAGTGCTGCCTACCAGCACTTGAATTCCTGCATCTCTAACACAAGCACCACCTTGCCTGCCGAGGAAGCTGCAGTCCCAGAGGACTGCCTGGAGGCTGCACAGCACCTCAGGAATAGTTCTTTGATGAGCTGCACCTGCCACTGGCGCATGAAGAAACAAGCTGCCTGCCTGGGCATCTACTGGACCGTTCACCCTGCCCGCAGACTCGGTAAGACCCCCAACCTAGAGAGAACTAAACTGGGGGAGATGGTTCTTAAGGGTTGTTTTTAAATCCTGCAGAATATGAGTCACAGGATAAGATGAAGCTCTGCATTTGACACCAGGAATAAGTGGCAGGAGGCACTGATAGGATCTTTTGGGGCCCACACTGCCCAACTCCCCCTTGCTCGTCTGGCACATGGAGCTGCCTCCTGGCAAAGCTCTGAACTGATCGAGGCTCAATCTGGGGAGTTCCTGGAATAGAGGGGCATGGAGAACAGGAGGAGGAAAATGGTCTTTACCCATAAGCATGCTTTAAATGAAGTGTAATTGATGAGTTCAGAGAAACTGGGTGGCTGCATCCTAGTTCAGCCTTTGAAAAAAAAAAAAAAAAAAGGATATTAAGTAACCAGGAGATGGTAAGAGAGAGAAAGTACTAGAAGAGGCAAAGAGAAGAACTTTCTCTCTTTTCACAGTCTCCTCTCTGGATTAGTAAGCTTTTACTGGATGGGAATGCAGTAACAACACAGTGACTTATAAAATGCATGTTCAGTTCTTGCTCACGTTTGGTGTTGGCTGGGACCTGTGTCTTCTTTGTTTGCGGATCCAGGCTTAAGATGCAGTTTCTGGCTAGGACTTTCCATTCTCAGAGCTGAGAGAAATGAGAAATGGCCGAACCCTGTGATGATTTTAAAAGCTTCTGTTCAGCTATCTAAAAGACTACTGATCACATTCCCTTGACAAAGCAAATCACAAGGCCAAACCTGACATCACTGTAGGTAGAGTAGGGAGAGGGTGTGTTTACATCTCCACAGGAGCTATAGAATCTTCTAGAGAGTCAAAAATCATTGAACAACAATATGACTATCATAACCCACCGCTTGGTCAAATATTCACTTCCTTCCCTTCCACAAGCAAAATATACACACCCACTTTGTATGGAAGATGCTCTAAGAGGTCTACACAAGTATGACATCAGGCTCCAACTCTAGGATCTTGTGATCATTGCTGTGTCAGGACTGACTATAGATATTGACCTAACCTGTAGATTAAAAAGACAAGTCATCTGCCTCCCCTACATACTCAATGTAAAATGATGGACAGGGACAGAAACAACACAGCACTCTCGGCTCAGAAGGAGATGAATGGGAGGCACACAGCAGACACTGATTCATGGCAATCCTGAAGTCCCCCTGGACAAAAGTTGCAAGGGCCATCTTCCCTGGGAGTAAGGATTGTTTGCTCCGTGGGAGTAGTCGCTCTATCTATTGTTCTCCAGGGGTCTTGGCCTAGTCTTCTGGGAGGCCCTTCCTTTTCCATTAATTTCTTTGGCCACATTCAAAAAGAGCATTGGAGATTATGACTTCCTTAGGGACTGAGTAGCATTCTCAACTTGCGTCCTACATGAGGGATGCTGTTGCATTTTCAGTATTAAGTCATAGTCCCTTTTTTCCTGAGCATTTTTGTCCACCAGACAGGAGTTACTGGATCCCATCTTAGTCAATGAGAGCTCTCCACAGAGGGTGTGACTTGATTTGGTCTTTATCCTAAACTGGATTGTAATTGACCTTATGACTCAGAGCAATTTTTAATTTTATCTCTTACCTTTTGAATCTAAGAAGCAATTTCATCTCTTAGTCCCGCAAGTCCTGGAATTTCCGATTTCTCACTTTTTTTTTTTTTTTTTTTTTGCCAACTGGCCATGTCTTCTCTTAGATCTTTCTTGCCGCAAATGCAGACAATAACAATCAAGAGACACTAGTGAACTTCTGCTCCTCAGCTTCTTCCCCTTAAAGAATAAGCTCATTGAGGACATCACCTTCCTCCCAAGTGAGGTGTTGGCGTCCGTTTTACCAACTGCTTTGCCACTGAACAATAAGAGCTGCTTTCTTTCTAGTATCCAGTGACAATGCAGCGCTCAGTCCCAAAGCCAATGTCACTCATTAAAAATGTTTTTGTTACTGCGACACTCAATTTCACTTGTAATAAGAATTTGCTAAGATTCTAATAAGAATTTATGGCAGTTACAACCAGTCCACCCCCAAATTTCTGTCTTTCAACAACAAAATGTATTTTACTAACGTTACACAGCTACTGTCTACGTCCAGGTGTCGACCTTGTCTTGGCTCCACCTGTGCTCTTCATCCGGGGATCCAGGATGGTAGAAGGGAAAAAGCGACAGAAAATTGGGATGATTTTTTTTTTTTTTTGCACTTTATTTTTTATTTAGTTGTTCACACTGGTTGTTTTCCCCAGGGTCCGGATTCGAACTCAGGGATATGTGACTTGTGTCCTCTAGAGGGGATTGACCTAAACACTGTTCCACCAGGGCATGCCAGGATGCTCTATTCCAATGTGATTTTTGTCACTTCTGCTCATGATCCACAGACCAAAGCAAATCAGATGAGCAAGGTTTACAGTGGATGAGGAACTATAATCTTATAGGAGGACATGAAAATCACACAGTAACAGGTGGGGATTATAATCCTCCTACCAGAGGGGTAGCAAATAATTGGAAACAGTAATAAAATATATTGTTTATTGCTTTCCATTCCCCATCCTGGTACTTCTCTTTCAGAACTTCCCCTGGATCCTCTTGCCTCTCCCCACTCCTTTTCCCTTGGAAGCTCCCAGATCTTTCAAAGTATCCAGACAGACCATCCTCTTCTGTTTGCCTGACATCATCCATATTCCTTCCTTTCTCAAGAGGCATTCACAACAGCTTCTTAGATGATGCACCTGCCAGCTCACCTCTCCCATCTCTTTCTTTCCACAAGATTTGTTAACCAGCATGTATGAGCATCTCCTATGTGCATGAGGTAGGCATGATTTACAAGATCTAATAAGTTCCTTTATGGAGCCCACAGTCCACACCCCATTGAGGTTATTGCATCTTCTGTCTTTGATTTTTCTCAGTCAGGTTCAGTTTAGAAACTGACCTTACTTCCCTCCCCTCTGCATGCAATGCATCTCCAAAACCAAGTGGTCAGACATGGAACAGAGTTCACCACTGCCCCTTCCTCAAGAGTGAGAGAAAACAAGACAGATTTTCCTTGCCTACTTATGTTCCCACGGGCAATATGTCTTGTCTGGTGGTTAGAAGCAGAGACTGGAATCAGAGAGTCCAGGTTCGAAACCCAGCTCCAGCCCTTGTCAGCATACGTGAGCTGGAGCAGTGATTTAGCATCTCTCATCCTTGGTTTCTTGGCCCAGTTTTTTTCTCACCTCTACATAGCTTGTAGCTCATTCGGTAGAGAACGTGCCTTTTGCTTTTTCTCTATGGGGTGTTGAGGTGTTAGTTGGGGGTGGGGGGCTTTTTTAGAATTTTATTGCAGTAACTTTGTTTTACACATTAAAATAAGCTCATATGTGCAGATTCCCCATATGTGCTGTTTCCGGTTCCTAAGATATATGTCACCACTAAGGTTTGACCCAGCAGCCTCAGCCCTTCCTTTCCCACCCCCCATTAGCTCTTTCCTCAGGATCCTGCTGTTCCCCACCCTGTCTTTAGGTGATTATGAGCTGGATGTCTCCCCCTATGAAGACACAGTGACCAGAAAACCCTGGAAAATGAATCTCAGCAAACTGAACAAGCTCAAACCAGGTGTGGAAGGCAGGTTGGGGACAGAGAGTGGGGGGCGGACCTGGACCCTGAGGAAAGGGTGGCTGGTGGGGAACACAAGCTGGGAGGCAGGAGAGGGTGAGTTCTAGCCAGAAGCACTGTGTTGGGGTCGGGTGGGGGGTGGTCTGAGCTATGGGGCACGGTCTGTATCACAACTCAGCAAAGAGCAATCATTATTAGGGAGATATTGCAAGTGAGTTCATTAGGACTCTGGTTCCAAAGGGCAGATCTCTACAAAAGGCTTGGTGGGAATGAATCCAATCCTAGAAAAAAATGTGCTGAAATGGAGTATTTACCCTCATTCCAGGCAGCCAAGAAAATAGATTTTTGTCCCTGAAGACTAGGAAATTGCTTGTTTTCAACTATTCTAATGGGATGGGCGAGGTGTTGAGGAGGGAAAATAGTGAGAGTGTGACTTCTGAGAGGCACTTGGGGTGGGGAGTCATTTGTCTGGAAAGGACCGTGATTGCATGTTTTTCAGGAAAGTGAGACTGTTGTGTTAATTAGGAAGAAATACACATATGTATTCTGGTTTTGACAAGGATGAGAGGTTTGTTGTATTGTCTGTTCTATATGTTAGAACTGTGAGAAAAAAGCAAAGAGATTATTACAAATTCATAGTTACATGGGGATTTGTGAATAACCTGTTCCAATGACTTGATTGTGCTGGCTGCTGGGATATTCTATTCATAGACATATTCCATCATTTCCCAAGATTCAGAGTATGGATGCAATGATCAATACAAGATACGCAGGTGACTTTAAAACTGAGCAAAATAGATGCAAAATGAAACAAAGCAAAAATCCTAAATAGAATTTGCTTACATCTGTTGTGGAGTGGACTGTGCCCAAAGTGCTTTAAAATGTTGTGAGGCTCTAGGCTATGATTTCCACCATAAGATCTCACTGGGGTTTTGTTTTTTGGTGTTCTCTGGCATACTTGAATTCTAGATAAATGAGTGCTAAATGGAGTTTATATGGCTGTTCTTTTGTTTTGCTTTGCTTTGTTTTCATCAAGCTGAGGAGTAGTGGGTGAGGCTCACAATCCCAGATAGTTTGTGGCTAGAGGGAAAGCTCTGGATTGGCAGAAAACTTATTGGAGGCACTACCATCCTTGTTCCTAGGGACACTGGGCTGCAGGCTCAGAGTGGTTTGGTGACCGCTGCCTCTCTCTCTGCAGACTCGGACCTTTGCCTCAAGTTCGCCATGCTGTGCACTCTTAACGACAAGTGTGACCGGCTGCGCAAGGCCTATGGGGAGGCCTGCTCGGGATCCCGCTGCCAGCGCCACACCTGCCTGCGGCAGTTACGCGCCTTCTTTGAGAAGGCGCCGGAACACCACACGGAGGGGCTGCTGCTGTGCCCGTGCGCACCTGCGGACCAGGGCTGCGGACGGCGCCGGCGCAACACCATCGCTCCCAGCTGCGCGCTGCCGCCTGGGGCCCCCAACTGCCTAGAGCTGCGGCGCCTCTGCCTCTCTGATCCGCTGTGCAGGTGCGGGTGCTGGTGCGGGTGCCGGTGCGGGTACACAAACTGCCTTCCGGTGCCGGGCTGGGTCTCATCCCACAGGGATAGTGAACTGACTTCACCACTTACCTACCTTTAATATTTTCTGAAACTTTTTTCTCAAAATTTATTTTTGCCTTTCTATAAAAGCTTCAGAAAATAGGAAAATATCACTCAAAATCCGTCACCTGAAGACAATCTACCTACTTTGGGGAGAATTTCCTTTGTCTTTTTTTTTTTTTTTTTTTTAATTCTTTTGTTTGCATTTCTATGTGCATTTTAGGATATTGAAATCATACCTCAGTCTGTGTGTATTTTACCTTCCAGTCTTTCTAATACAGATAAGCAAAAGTGGACATTCTGAGACTATCTTTGTATTTTGCTTTTTTTCTTTTGTTTGTGTTTGTTTCTTTTTGGTTTTTGTTTTTCTAACTTATGGAACATCTCTCATGAGCATTTTCCCATGGAGTCAGTATGGAAGAGTGGTGAAGATGGGCACAGAAGTGAATTTAAGTGAGCATTTCAATTCTGGGGCTGTGTGCTGTTGAGCCCTTTACTTCGCCTAAAGTTCTGTCACTTCAACTAAGGTTCCACTCAGTCCTCTGTAAAAAGTGGGCTAATAATGCAGGCCTCATAAGATTCTAGTGAGTGTCTTACATAATGTAAGGACAGCACTTCCTTTACCGGTGCAGAGTAATTGTTCAATACATGGAGGTGCTAAATTTGTCCTCCAACAACTTGATTTTTAAATGCCTACATTGTGCTCCATTTTATGGATGCCCCATACTTATTTTAGTCATCCCTCCATTGCTATAAATAATGCGGCAATAAATACCACTCTTGTCCATTACTCTTTGCACACAGGCACTTAGTATGTGCTGCTGCCAGCGCCATTACCTAATCAAAGGATGTGATGATTGTAAAGTATTTGGTACATCTTCTCTAGCAAATGTGGACTTCTGATCTGGCTTTCCTCTGACTTCTCCAGACAAACAAACCACTCACCAAATTGAAGTTACGGTCCATTCAAATGACATTTGTTGACAAGAGATACACTAACCTTGTTTTGCAACCTGGTTCTACCACTTAATCTCTTTAACACTGGGCAAGTTATTCAACCTCTTTGAATCTAATTTTCCTCTTCTGTAAAATATTACATAGACCTCACGATAACCTTAATTCTGAGTACTTAGTATGGGCTAGATACTGTTTCAGGCAATTAATATGTATAAACTCATCTAAACCTCACAAGAACCATACAAAATGGATGTTATTGTTGTGTTTATCATCCTCACCCTCAGTTTACAAATGAATAAACCATAGCAGAGAAAGTTTAAAGAACCAGCTTTAGTTCACTCAGCTGGTACTTCAGTTTTTGACTGAAGTTTGGGATGAAGGTATTCTGACCTAAAGCCTGTGTTCCTAACCCCTGTGCTATTATTATTGAGTCGGTAGCTATTACTTTACTCTTCGTAACAAGTACTGAGCTAGATGACTAAGATATTATCCCCTCTTTCAGAGCGTTCCCCATTGAGTGGGGAGTGACAGAAAGAAACCAAGAATCTAACACAAAACCAAGTGTCAGGAAAACTGCAGAAATAAAAACAAAAACATACTTGTAATTCCATCACCTGAAGATAACCAGCTTTACCTGTTGTAGGATGAGTGTTAATAATAGCACCGTCTTGGCACGCCCTCGTAGAATAGCAGTTGGGTCTGCCACCTCCGGCCACGCGTAGTCCACATACATCTTAAGAACCCGGATTTGCATCCTGGGTCCGGGGGGTGGGTGCGGGGAGGCAGTCAAGATGAACAACTAAATAAAAATATAAAAAATAAATAAAATGCTTCTATGCTTCTTCCTCCTCTCTACCTGCCTGCTCACCTTCATTGCTGCCTACACCTTTCTTTAAAAAAAAATTAATAGCGATAGCTCACATTTATTTAACACTTAACGTATGTCAAGAACTATGCTAAATGGTTTATATATATTCCCTTATTTTGTCCTCACAACAATCTACAAGTACTCTTTTTATCTATATACTCGAGGAAACAGGTTAAAAAAAAATCTACCTAAGTTTTCATGACTCAGCACTGTGTAGCCTCACTTCAGCCTGATATGCTTTGGGGGCTGGCTCAATAGGACACTGAGTTGGGATAGGAACAAACTTCACTAAAGAAGAAGCTCTGGGCCAGGCTTTGAAAGCAGAGGAGGATTTGGCATGAAGATGGGCACGTCAACGAACGGGGCAGCAAAGACGAAAAGTAAAGCAAAGTAGAGGCTGCTGTCCAGACCCTCATGGGGACTCTTCCTTTCTTCTAGGTCACGCCTGGCAGATTTTCAGACCCACTGCCATCCCATGGACATCCTAGGGACCTGTGCAACGGAGCACTCCAGATGTCTGCGAGCATACCTGGGGCTAATTGGTGAGGCTGGAGACACGTTGTGAGGAGCTCACGGATTGTCCAGTCCTGGGGGTGAGAATGTTCCGGAGACTGAACCCAGGCGGGATGGTCCTGAGATAGGAGAGGGTGGGAACTGAAGGCAGGTTTGGCCTAGGTCCTGACAATCTCCCCTTCACCCCACAGGAACTGCCATGACCCCCAACTTTGTCAGCGACGTCAACACCAGTGTTGCTTTAAGCTGTAGCTGCCGAGGCAGTGGCAACTTGCAGGAGGAGTGTGAGAAGCTGGAAGGGTCCTTCTCCCACAACCCCTGCCTCAGTGAGTGCACCCCACCTGCTCCCAGCCCCTGTGCCAGGTCAGTGGACCCAGGCAGACAAGAAGGATTAGCTTTGTATCCGTGCTGGTTCCATCCATCTCCTGTAGACAGCATGACAGCAGCCCCTCCTCAGCAGAGGCTTGCATCCCCCCACCTGGGTCTTTCTTCTTCTCCCACTCCTTGAGTGACCCCAAGCTGCCTGTTCAATTTGTCTGGGTCCCCAGGGCACACTTCAGCTCAAGGAGTAAACAACCAGAATAAAACAATATTCCATTCCTACCTGGCATCCTATTCCCGGGGTTCAGGGCATTTCTTCTCCTTCCTTGGGAGCCTGAGACATCACTAACATTTGCCTCTTTCCAATCTACCTTCTCCCCTCTCTCTTCTCAGTCAAGGCCATTGCAGTTAAGATGCATTTTCACAGCCAATTCCTCTCTCAGGACTGGGTCGACTCTCCTTTCTCTGTGATGGAACACCAGGTAGGGCCTCGTCTGCTGCTTCACCAGATCTTTATGGGACCAGTTGGGAGAAACCAAGACTAGGCAGATGGGGTGGGGGATACTCTAGATCTCTAATGGACATCTCAAGGGACAGAAGCGGGCAGACCTTCACTGAGGCCAAGGTGGTGAGGAAGATGAAGCTGACTTCATTCCATTTCCTCCACAGAATAAAAATCCTGCTCTGAAGCCACAGCCCTGGGTGCCCTTCCTTTTCTCCTACATACCTACCTTGATTCTGCTCCTGAGCCCCTGGTAGCTGAACTTCCCTGGGGACCCACTTCCCCTCTGCTGCACCCAGCCTGACCTGCAGCCTGCAAGGGGTGAGGAAGAAAGGAGGTGCTGTATACAAATAGCAACCCAGCCCCACCCCACATGTCCAGTGGACTCCACATGAGGCCACAGTAAGAAGCTGACTGGCTGAGTTCTTATTCCTTCTGCTTTTCCTACCTCTTCTGAATTGGGCTGCCTCTCCTTAGGACGCTCCGTGGTGAACACAATTTAGTCATATCTTCTGGTAGTGACTCCTGATCCCTTCCTCCTGCCCTCCGAGATCATGAGACGCTAACAAGTCAGTAATTCTATATTGCGTTCTCCAGGCAGGCAGGGCTGGGTGTTCTCGGGTAGCCTCGAAAGACAGTCCCACTGTGAGAAAGGCTGGAACAAGTCTCCTGCCCCCTGGTCTCCTCCTCTGAATAGGGGATAGGAATCTATGGGCTGCCCTGCCCTGGGGCCCTGCAGTGCATTTGAGCATCAGGAGCCAGAATATTTGGGGGCCTCCATTTCTTCCTGCTACTGTTTCCAAAGTCCCTTTAGCCTCTTGGATCTTAATTAAACATTTTGATTTAAAACTTTGCTCTTTTTCTATTTTCTCTCATTGTGAATTTCTACAAACCTAGAGATGTTCAACAAAAGAGCGTAGGTCAGGAGACACAGCAACTGTGCCACCAACTGCATGTGACCCTTCTGCCTACTTGACATGGAGATGGAAGAGAGAATAACGTACAAGAGGCTACGGACCTCGTAGTGGGCTTACCTCCAGCCGTTTCTAGGATTCTGCCTCGGACTTGCCACACACCCTCAGAGGGGAGGGTCCTTAGTCAACCATAGCACGTATTGAGCACCTGTCTGTGTTACTGGTCTGCTCCAGACTGTAATGGGGGCCAGAGAAATGGAGGGATTAGTCCTTGATCTCAGTTGTAATCTTGTTTGGATAAGGAAACTACCAGCCATTTCAAAGTAGTTGGAAGGCTATACATACAGAGCTGTGGACATTTGTCTATGCATTCATTTTCTCACTCTTTCTGTAATCATCTAACAAGTGCTGTTTATGCAAGATTCTATGCTCAGTGCAGGAGATTCTGGGGTAATAAGCTCTGATCCTTTTTTAAGCCTTTCACACCACAGCAGGAAAACAAAGAAGACAAGTCAAGAACAATGCAGTGTGACTTCTCGTGGACCTTGGAACAGTGGAGGGGATTTGGGAGGGCTAGAGGCACCAGTTCACCCCATAGTTGAAAATATGTTTGTAATCGATAGTGGGCCCTTCATGTAGGTGATTCCATGTTGCAGATTCAACCAACCAATATCAAAGGTCGGTTGAATGTGTGAATGTTGTACCTCTGATAGAAAAAAAAAAAAATTTACATCTAATTGCACAAATGCTCATACAGTTCAAATCCATGTCGTTTTAAGAGTCAATGCTGGGTGCATCCTGGTGGCCTAGCAGATAAGACCACCCGACACAGTCCACATGCATCCCAAGGATCCAGGTTTGAGACCCAGGTTAGCGGGGAACAACCAAAATGAACAACTAAGTAAAATAGTTTCTTCCTCCTCCCTGCCTGCCTGCCTGCTCACCTTCATTCTTGCTTGAACCTTTCTTAAAAAAACAAAGTCAACTCTAATTATAATAATAGCCCTCACTAATTGAGCCCCTACTGTGTGAAAATACATGCATTAATTCATTTAATCCTCCAACAACACTTGACTTGGTCAGCCACTAGCTGTGCAACCTTGGGTTTAACCTCTCCAGGCCTCATTATCCACATCTAGAAACATGGAAACACAGAGAACCCACTTCATAAAGACTGGAATAATTGAATTAAATGCATTGTGTCTGATACAATGACACAATAGTAAGAAGTGAAAACAGCAATTATAGTGTCTGGTTTTTGTAGAGAATTTGGATGATCCAGACAATTATAAAGAAGTGAAAAATCCATAAAATCCCAACTTGCTCCCTGCACTACGGCACACTTGAGAATGGGAATGTGTAGTTTTATGTCAATGGGGTCAGATAGTACACAGCAGTGTGTAAGTCACAGACATTTCTGCATCCATGGCTAGAGTTTGAGCAATCATTCTTTTTTCAGCTGCCAACCATGAATTTGTATAGTGCATATTCCTACATACTTAGTTTATTTAACCCGTTCTATACTGATGGATATTTGTCTTTCCATTTTTCTCCCTGCTAACAACATTGGTTGTTCCCCCTGGACCCGGGGTGCAAACCCAGGTCCTTGGGATATACATGAATTGCACTCCTTCAGAGGTGGCTGACCTAGCCACTATTCCACCAGGGTGCGTTTCCCTGACAACCTTTAAGGCAATGGGGATAATGTGTGCAGAGGAGTTTCCAGGTCATGAGTGAAATAGGGATGCTTCTCCCTCTCTCTCTCTCTCTTTTTTTTTAGTAGGAAGGCTGGCAGGCAGGAATGAAGGCAGGTAGGCAGCAGTCAGGAAGGAGAGGAAGAGGAAACATTTTGTTTAGTTAATTTTAGTTGCTTCCCACCCCCTGGCCCTGGGCCATGAACCTGAACCCCAGTCCTTGAGCTGTATGTGAACTGTGCCCCAGGTACAGGCAACCCCCGAGGGGTTAAGGGTGCACCTCCCCTCCCCCAACATTCTTGTGTATCTCTATAGCTCACCCTGCCTCCACGAAGTGCCCAGCCAACCTGCCTCCCTGCAAACTCCACTGGGGGCACTGGGTGGACCTTTCCCTTCCACCCCTGCCAGGAAGATCTCTGAGCAGTCAAGGCCTTTCCATTTGCTTTGGCTCCATTAGCCTGGGGCTGGGGGTGTGAATGGTAGAGTCATTCTTTGCTAAGTGCTTGAATTAGACTAATAGGTCATCTGTGCTTTTCTCTGAAGGAGGTCCAAATTCCTGGTAAACAACCAGACCTCTCTCCCATCCCAGGGCCCAGAGCCAAAACCTAGGGTGGGGACACAGTGGCTGGACTGAAGCTTTTAATGGTATCCTGGCAGGCTGGAATGGTTAATGCCATTAGACTAGCTTCTGGATAAGGAGGTGGGAAGGGCTGCCAGCAGCCGTGGTAAATGGAGAGTGTTGAATTACAGGCCTCTGCCTAGGGGGAGTGGAGCTGACTGTCTTAAACAGTTATCTTTAAATTCACCTATGCAATCATTTATTCATTCAACAAACCTTCAACAAGTACTTGCGCTGCACCAGCCTGTGAGTATATTTCAGGATCTATCCTTGCTCATTCACCAGCAGATGTTCAATGAAGGAGCAGTCGAAACTCTGGCAGTTGGACCTCAAGTTTAGGCAGTTGGGTTCGCACTTATCCCAGTTATCATCAACCAGGATACTCAGCTGTTTGACGTGGGAAAATATCCCTGCCCCTCTGAGCCACCATTTCTTCATCTGTAGTGAGGATGCCAACAGGAAAAGCTCGCTTAAAGGGTTGCAGTTTTTGTACAACATCAGCAATTTAACTTCAGTCAAGAAACTAATCAGCAATATCAACTAATGTTTCTATGCATTTTAATGGTTTTGTTGGTAATTTTTGGCTTCCTATTTCTATAGATGCTTGTACGCATGTGTTTTGGTGTCCATGTATACTTAAATTAGTTAATGGTAGAAAAAAATATTTGAAAGCAATCAGTTGTTTTGAGGATTGGAAATAATCCGTCCCCCACCACAGCCCTGGGGCATGAAATCAGTGTCTGGACTTTGCATGGCCTGCATCTTAACCATCTTAGCTGCGTTTATGGCCTGGGCCACAGGTACACCCTGGAAATAATTTTAACACTTAGCATTGTGCCTGATACAGAATGAACACTCAATATGGCCATGATGACTATTATTTCTTCTGAGCGGGGATCTGGGTACCATGTATTCTGCTCCCTGCCCTGAAACAGTGATGGTCTGGCTCTCCCTCTAACTCTGGCCTGAATCTCAGTGAGACTGCCACTGGGAGACACGTTATTCAAGGTCTGAACTCCAGGATGGAAGCCTGAACTCTGGGTTTGTAGCACACACCCTGAGGGATCTTGGACAAGTCATGGAGTCAAAGAAAGTCAGTGTCTTGGCAAAGTTATTTTGGCTACAAGTAACTCGGTATAAGAGGAATGTCAATCCCTGGATGTTCAGCCAGGCCTTGGGGGAAGCGAGACTGTTGACATGGGAACCAGTCTTGAGTCCCTTGTGTTGAAGACCTAGACACCTACAGCATCGTCTCCACATACCTCTCTTGGCGCCTCATCCCAGGTCTAGTGACTAGTCTCCTATCCCAATTCCAAATTCACAGAAAATCTGATGGTCTGTGCATAGGTTCTAGATTGACTTTTGGGAGTCCCGGGTCCACCCCACATCTGTCAGCTGGATAAAGGAAACAGATCCATATGCCACTAAAGTAATGACAGGATCCCAGACCCATTAGTAAGGACAGTTCTTAGAGAAGACAGCGTGACTCTGCAGGAATCCCGAGGGCATAGACTCAATTCCCTAAGGAGTTGAGGAGGCTCTTAACAATCACATGAATGTAGGAACACAGGCCTCAGGCTGTCACTCCTTTGGGCAGAAGAACCTCCCTGGGAGCTAGATCTGAGAAGAGGTCACTTTTCGGCTGCAGAAGGAGGGGCTGCTACTGTCTAGCTTGCGAGATTTCTGCTCCCGGTAGTTGAAGAATAAGGCAAACTGAAGAGGATATGGGTATGCCACCCCCAACAGGCTGCTTTGGCATAGAGATCATTTTGACCTGTAGGCAACTGAGAGCCAAAAGATGCAAGAAGTGTTCTGTGTGGTCCCCTTTACCTGCCTGAGGGCAGGGCATACTTGAAGACAGGATCAACACCATGATGTCTTTACTCAAACAGACCTGACTAATGTAGCCCTTACTTCCATTAGTTTCCTCCACATTTTTCTTAGTCACCGCCCCACAATTTGTTGTCCATTGGAGTTCAAAGCTTTCCTTTGTTAGAAGAATAGCTGAGCAGCCCTTGGTGGCCTAGTGGTTTAGTTCACCAGGCATAGTCCACATACATCCCACGGTTCCCAGTGCAAGATCTGGAGCTGGGGAAGCAACCAAGATATACAACTAAATAAAATAAAATACTTCCTCCACTTTCTTCCTGCCTTCCTACTCATCATTCCTGCCTGCACCTTTCCTTAAAAAAAAAAAAAAAAAGAGAGAATCTATGGTCCTAGTTTAATCCTAAGTCTTAATTGAATTTCATTTATTTTCTGTAAACTCCCATGCAGGTAAATATTAATAAATCTCTCTTTAATCTCTCTTTAGCTTAATCCACATACCCCAAGGCACTTAAATAGGAGGGTAGAAGAAAAGGTTTTCCTTCTCAACTAAAGTATTGTCATTTTCTTGGTTGATAACCCCCCATCTTTAGCTCTGTCTTCCATCTGACCAACAGTCATAGCTTTCACCCTCATTCTTCTCTGGCTGTCTCATGTTCTCAGAAATTCCATGTTCTTTTCAGCATCTCTGCTTCTCTCAGGAGGAAGCTGGTACACTTCTGAAACCTGGGAGGCTTGGTCCAATAAAATTCCACCCTCAGATACTGAGCTGGCCAAGTCCTTACCTGATATACCACGCTTGGGATGGGAGTGGAGGAGAGCTAGAAACAAAAATAATAGGCAACATTTATTAAGAGCTTAATGTGTGCAGAGCACCGTGCTAATAGCTTAACAAGCATGATCCCACTTAACTTTTCAGAACTTTTCTATTTTCCCTGTTTTACAAACTTGCTTAGCGAGGCCAAACATCCAATGTTACAGGGCTAACAAGTGGCTGAGTTAGGCATCAAACCTCAAATATCCCTGAACCCCAGGTGCAATCTGGTCCACATCACATTTATCCAGTGTTGGGGTAACCTGATACCTTAAATTACAACAGAGGCCAGGATGAGGGGTGTGAGGTCAGAGGGGCAGCTCTTTTAAGCTACAGAGATGGTTTTCAGGAAGGGAAGATGTTTTGGCTGGATCCTGAAGAATGATTTGGGCTTATTAGGCATAAATGGGGGAGAGGGGTGAACATCCCAGAGATCAGAGTGAACAAATGTGGAGATGGGAAAGGGCAGGGAGTGTGTGTGTGTGTGTGTGTGTGTGTGTGTGTGTGTGTGTCTGCTATTACAGAAGTTCTGTGAGTGTGCTCCCAGGGCTTCCTGACATTCCTCTCCCCATGCCATCATCATAGGGGACAGGGGCCTCCTCCCAAGACACACCCACCTGCAGAGCTGCTGTTCTCAAAGCCAGGCCCTATGCAGCAGACAGGCATTCTAGGACTTGGTGTACAGAATTCTGACATGGCATGATTGGCATCCTTAACCATGGGGAGCTCCATGGCCTGGTGACCTCTCAGTGACATCTCAGGACAGAGGTTTGTGTGTGTGGGTGAGAGGATGAAATGAGTCTGTGTCTGGCCTGGGAACACTGGCAAGCAAGAAGGAAGAGCCCATCCCCCACAGAAGGATACCAGCAAATAGCCCCTCCCTGGTCCTGAACCCTGCCACCAGTTGCTGTGGTCTGCAGAAGTATCAAGAGCATTTGGTCTTCCCGGAGCTGGTTTGGTTTGGGGGTTCCCACAGAGGCTTCTTCCTGCAGAGCATCCATTGTGGGTTAAGTAGGGCAGCAATAGGTGAGCACAGAAATTAAGATGAGTTTTGTGGTGGAGGCATACCCTGCTAGTTCAGGCATTAAGTCTGTGGCTTCAGCATAGCCCACAAAAAGCTCAAGGACCCAAGTTCTCTGCCCAGGGTCTGGGAGAATAACTAAAATGAAAAGAAAAAGAAAAAGGCTTGCTCTTAGGTAGGTCAATGGCCTCGGAAAGATGCAGGTCACATACCCCTGGGTTCAAGTCCTGGGTCCAGGGAGAAACAACCAGTGTGAACAACTAAATGGAAATAAAATAAAAAAGCTGCTTCTTCTCTCTTCCTGTCTACTTGTCTTCATTTCTGTCTGCTTCCTTCTGAAAAAAAAAAAAAAAAAATCTGGTGGAAACAGAAATAATAGTGAGAGGCATCATTATTTGAGTGCTCAGTACATTTTGCATGTCAAATACTTCACTAAGAGTTTAACTTTTTTTTTTTTTTTAAGGAAAGGTACAGGTAAGAATGAAGGTGAGTAGGCAGACAAGAAAAAAGAGGAGGAAGAAGCATTTTATTTTATTTTTGTTCAATTGTTCACTGGTTGTTTGCCCCTGGGCCCAGGACTTGAACCCAGGAGTACGGTGTTCACAATATTTGAAAAAACTTAAAAATCTTTCCCTGGGTGTGTCTCTATATTGTAGACACAGACTCTTTCTCTGCACGTTCCTCAGAGCACAGATTTATGCTGCGCACACATGTGTGCATATGTGTGTGTGTTTAAAAATACTTCCGCCCTCTACCCTTCTATGTTCTTGACTGAGACACCCCCTGTGAAAAAAGATTAACTGGAGAGAAAAAAATTAATTGCATATGTTTGGGGGTCCCAAAGATATGAACCCAAGGGCAAGTCAGGTGATTGAAGCTTCTTTATCTTTCTGAGCTATGGGCCTGGGACTTCAAAGAGGATGAGAGTAACACACAGAACAGGAGGAGCAGGTGTTTGGTAGTTAGATGCTTGCCCTGACTTACAGATAGATCATTCAGACAAAGAGTTATCTCTAGTAATAACTCAACTTCTGGGCAAGGGCACTGTCTCAATTCTTTTAGGTAAAAGTTTTTCTTGAATCTGAAGGTCTTGATTACATTCAACTCAGAATAATCCACATGTCAAAGTTGGGTAACTTACTCTGCTTCTCTCTTTTTCACATGCATGATCCCATTTGAATTCCATTTTAGCAATCCAAGGGCAGTCACTACTATCCCCATTTTACAGACGAAGAAACAGGTAACTATTCATTCTTATCCAGTCATACAGCTAATCACTAGCAAGTGGATTTTAAGCAGGTTCTCTGCTTATGGTGAATGTTCATGCCATCCAGGGCCTGAGGACTCCTGCAGAGGGGCTAGTTAATAATTCATTGTGGAGGGGCTTCCTGGAGGAAACATTTTGAGTAGGACTTCAAAGGATAAAGAGACGCTTAACAGAGAGAGATGGGCAACAAAAGTGTTTTTTAGGAAGTGATGAAAGCCTGAGAGATGAGCATATCAGTTAGTCGGGTGTCAGAAGGGAGACCTCTCACTGTACCCCGTCAATAGTGGTGGGCCTGGCATTTGGAGGCTTGCTTTGGTTCTCAACTTTGCCCAAGGCAGATTCTGCCTGTGCTTTTATAACAGCTTCCATCACAAAGCCCCCTTGTGTCTTCTGAAAGAGACCATATGATTCATGCCTTCCTTCCCCAAAGCGGGAGAGAGAGATCTGTGGTGAAAGAGCGCAGAAATGACTCCCTCCTAGGTCAAATCAAATACACTTAATTCCTTTGGAATTACACGTCAAGGCTTTTAGGGAATGACGTTCTTGAGTTGTTCAAAGAAAGCATGTTGTAGTGAAAAGAGCACGGAGGAATGGGGATCCAGTCTGATCTGGGTTTGAATCTTAGCAAAATTACTTATCAGAAGAGTAAATTCAGACTAATTGCTTAACCTTGTCAAGCCTCCATCTCTTGATCTAATAAATGTTCTCATAAATGCTAAAAACTGGTGCCTGATATTTTCATCAGAACAGAAGAGGAAATGGTTGGCTGAGGGTGACGACATGATCTAGCAGTTACTTCAGTGTTGGATGTTAGGGACTTACCAAATCCAGGTTTCTCCTGCAGGGAGTGGACAGTATGAAATCTCGGGGTGGGAAGAAAAGGAAAGAAAGGAGGTGGTGAATGAAGCTGGACCGAAAGTTTCCAGTTGTGAAATCTCTTTGCCATACTGAAGCAACTCCATAAACCTCTCCAAGCCTGTTTCCTCAAGCACAAATTCACCCTAATGATGACAGGCCAGATACCTGAATTACTATTGCATCTTTTTATCTTTGAATGTAGGTTTTCATATTCTGTCTGATCCCTGTAGAAGTCTGAAGTGGGTTATAAAATACGCGACATAACAAAATGAAAATAAAAGCATGAAAGGAGAATCACAGTAAAACTGAATGACAGCCAGATCATTTCAGCAAAGTGATGCATATGACAAAGTCCCGCTGGGATTAATATCATTACCATAACTCCCAGGAGGCATTAGAAAATGTGTCTGAAACAGAAGAGGTAGTATTTCTATTTAACAAATGAAACAGGTTAAGCCCTGCTCCGGTTCTGGCATATATTGTGACTGCACCCGCTGAAAGATGAAGGGGGAGAATGCCACTGCAAATACTGTACAAAGTTTAGGACCCCTGTGTTTGTGTTTGAGAAGAGTCCCTCACAGGCGGCTCCGCATCTACTTTCTCTGCTGCCTAAAGCTTACAAAATCTGACCACCGGGTTGAAATGGGCCTCCAGGAGAGGAGGCAAGTGAGAAGAGACACAAATTCGTATTTCAGCGAGTTCTCCTGCCACGCTACAATTGATCGTTATCTGCCAACTAGTTTGCTAAACACATCACATTTCCCATTCTTCACATTTAGTATAGTCAATTAATGTCGGAGGGTAGGTGGTATAGAGGTTAAGGACACATTCTCTGCAATTCCTGGGTGACTGCGCTTCCTCCATCTGCCTCTCGGGTGGTCATTGCAATAGATCAGTAAGATAAAGTGTGTTAAGTGCTTTGCCCAGTGTCGGCACACAGTAACCGACAACAAACAACGGCAAACATTTCTTGAATGCTAAGGATGCTTGGGTACCCAGATGCTGAGACACTCGCACCAGAGCCCTGGGTTCAGGGAGCGGTAACGGCAGCACCGCACTCCCTGCGGCCTGCGCGGGCTCCTCCGCGCTGGTGGAACAGCTGAGGGGAAGCCGGGCGTGCAGCGGTGCGCCGCCTAATGCAGTTGTCAGTTAATTAGGGAAGAAGGTTATGTCATTAACGGCGGGATCGATGCAAAAAGACTTAAGAGGCTCTGGCAACGCCGCCGCCGTGTTCTCTGCGCGGGTCACCGGCCGAATTCAACAAAAATTCGATACGCATTAGCGGACGATCAGCTGCCGCCCCGGGCGCGGGCCGTGCAGCGTTGCGTCCGGATCGCGCCGCCTGGGCAGGACGTGGTGCCCTGTTGGGGTCGCCTGGTGCTGGGCACGCATCGGAGCCAGTGCAGGGGGCGGGATTCCGGGCACAGGATGCGGAAGGTGCCAGGCTCTGAAGAGGCTGGGACGCGGTGGCTGGATCGGCGTCGAAAGATTCCAAAGAACTTCTAGTGGAGTTCCCAGCGCACAGGCTCACTCCCTGCCGTCCTTCAGGTCCGCTGACTTTAGTCAAGGGAAGCCACCCCGGACCTTTCCGGGCTGGGCCAGACCGCAGTGTAACCCATCCTCCCCGTACTTTCTTCTTCCTTATGCCTTTTATCACAGTGTCGTGCCTGATCTGCACCCTCTCTAGTCAATGTCTTTCTCCCACCGTATTACAAACCCCAGGAGAGCGAGGACTGTGTGGGTGTCCCTTGTTTACCTGCACCCTCCAATCCCAGAACATGGCAGGTCCTCAGCAAATATGTGAAAAAGGAATGACTCTCAGGAACTGCCCTTGAGGCTCAGGAAACCAGACGCCTGGCAACAGATGAACAACTAAATAAAGACGATTTTTCCTTCCTTCCTTAAACATGCTTCTGCCTCCTCTCCCTCACCTCCTTCATCTTTAGAAGCCAAGCAAAGTCAAAAACTCCCTTCAGGGCACTGGTAGTGTGAGGACACTGAGGCCAAAAGAAATCAAGTGTTCTTCCCCAGATCACGCAGTCTCCCAGCCCCTACACTCCTTTCTTGAGTAAACCACCTACTCTTTCTCCATCTTGGTTTTCCCATTTAGGAAAAAATTAGTTACTGCTACCTCATGTTATTTGCCAGGGACTGTGCTAACGTTTTATTTAGATTTGTTCCTTTAATTCTCATAGTGAGAATGGAATCACTTTATAAAGGGGGAATTGGAAATGAGTAAGAGCTGGACCGTTATCTGTCTGCCCTTAGATCTGCTGTTTCCCTTCTGGTATCTGAGGCCGGGGAGGGAGGGTGGGCACCCCCATCTCACTACTGCATCCCACCTCCCAGCTGCCTGCATTTTGCAGGCTTCTGTGCTAAATGGATCTTATCTTGTGTTACTGGCACAAGGTTGACAGGCTGAAGACAGGAAGAGTCAGGGTACCCCCAACTGTGGCAGCTTTGGGGCTCCTTCTGTGGCTTCCAGACCAGGCACGGTTGTGGCCTCCTGCTCTTGCTAATCTCTGGGTTATCTCACTTTTCCCCTGTCTGACTTCTCAGCAATTCCATCACCTGAGTGACCACAGTATTAAATTCTCTGTTTAAAAACTTAGAGTGAATTCATTTTCCTAATTGCTCTAAGAGCTAAGATTTGAATCCAGATCTGTCTAACCACAAAAAAATATGCTTCAAGTTTTTTGGTGTTGTTTTTACATCTGAGTGGCCACTCAGAAAATGACAGTGGGGCAAAGCACTAAAAGAGTGATGACCATTTAACCACCCAGCCCAGAGAGCTTTTCCCAGGTCCCTTCTGTGAGAGAAATTCATTTTGAAGATAAGTGACTCACCCAGAAAACATATTCATAATTCATTATTATGTTTAAGAAATTCCACTTTCTTAGCAAAACCTATTGTTTATATTTGTAAGCGAAGGTATTAATAGCATCTACCTCCAAGTGTTGCTGTGAAGATTAAGTGAACTAATGTGTGCCAAATACCTGGAATATGGTGGATGTTCAGTGATAGTTTTCTCCTCCACTCCTTTAAAACATGGAAGATTTTTTAGCACCTCAGTCTTCTCAGCTCAGTAATCCTGGATTGTGGAAGACAACAGCTCTGTCTTTCATTCCCTACTATTCTCTGTATTACATTGTAGATTGACCTTGCCCATTGGACCAGTAGTGATCAGATGACTGGCCTGGCAGCTACAAAGTACGGAAGATGTATGCAATGAAGGTTAGCTCTGAGTGAATGCTCCTTAAATCAATTGCACCACCCCAGAGACTTGGCTGGCAATGAATGAGAGTGTGAGGTGCTTTTGACACACGCATCCAGGGTCTGATTTGAGCGAAGATGTCTGCTCAACGGTCCCAAGGGCAATTTTCTCCTGACTGATTTGCAACTTTCGATCTTAACGGAAAAGAAGCCAAGTGTAAAGGAGGTAGTTTTCTCCCTGAACTAGAAATCCTTATTGCATATTCCTTTCTGAACTTGGCAGGGGGTGGGAAGGCTGGGTGGTGGGAGGGAGTAGAGGTGGGTTGTAGGGGATACCATGTCCTGCAAAAGGGGCTATAGGTCTAAGTTTGCTGGGAAGAAGGCTTAAGGGTGGGGAGTTGGGGAGAGGTTTCCAGATCCACACAATTCCCAATGATTCATGAGAACCAGGAGATCAGAAAACGCTTTTGATGATAGAACAAAGAGCAGGTTTTCAGCCACCACAGCCTACAGCCTGCGACTGGAATCCCAAGGTCCTGGGTTCCAGATCTGAGGCAGGGAGTGGAGATTAGGAGAGAGGTCACACAAACAATGTGAACAACTAAATAAAAATAAAGCACTTCTCCTTTCTCTTCCTGCCTGCCTGCCTACTCTTCTTCATTCCTGCCTGCACCTTTCCTTTACAAAACAACAACATGAGTGATCTTTTTAGAAATATATACAATTTAAAAGTGTGCTAAGACATATCCTTACTGCAAGTTAGTGAGCATAAATTGGTCAGACCAATTATTAAGCAGAGTGCCAACCACAAACTAGTTGATAAATCTATTTTAAAAGTTTATTTAAACATTTTATAATAATTCTGAAAGTCTCCAGATAGTTGATTTACAATAGTATCTGGAAGTTCTCAAAAAATTGCATGATTTGATCTTATAATTTTAAAAGGATGTTGAGGACCTAACGATGTGATTAAAGGACTTAAACAGAGATAATTAAAGAAACAGGGAAAAGGGGGAAAGGCTATCTGAAAGCATGATTTTACATGTCTATTATTACGCATCTGTAAAATGGGGATAATAATGTACCTATTGCATATTGTTGATCTGAGTGCTAAATGAAATAGTTCATGCAAGATTCTTTGCCCAGTGCCTGTTACGTAGGTTAAAATCCATAAAATATTTTATTAGCTGCCACAATCATGAAAGTATGACAAGGCTTATTGCTGGAGCTATACTTTAAGGGAAAATATTGTAAATTTAAAAGAAAATAAATTAAATATTCTGGTATCTATTCAACTTAGTAGGAGAAATTGCCTCTGAAAGAGCAAGCCAAATACCCTTGGGTTTGAGTCCCAGGAGGATTCAACCAGTGTGACCAACTAAATAAAAATATAAAATAAAGATGCTTCTTCTTCCTCTCTCTTCCTGCCTGCCTACTTGCCTTCATTGCTACCTGTACCTTTCCTTTAGAAACAAAAACAAAACTCAACAACTTAGTAGCTATGCAGGGGTAGGGTTGGGTCTTTGTTGCTGTGGTTTTCTTGGAGCTTAGTACCTATTCAGTCAATACCTGTTTGAGTAAATATAGAACCCTCCCCACCCCATATGATCAGCACAGGACTACAAAGCAGTTTGAAAGTTAGGGAAAGTGAAAAAGTGATTTTTAAGAGGATTCTAATAGAGAAGCATTGGAAAGTAGGTAAATAAAGGTGGAGAGAAGAGGTCCATGGACTTGGAAGCGCAGATTGACCACAGAGACAAATGCTGACAAATTCTTAAATTAAAAAAAAAAAAAAGACTGAGGTTATGAACTTAGTCAAGAAGTGCTAACATGGATATTTTTCTCTCAAAATTCATATGTGGAAGAAGTCCTCACCCCCAGTACCTCAGAATGTGACCTTACCCTGCTGACACCTCGACTTTGGACTTTCAGCCTCCAGAATGATGAGACAATAACTTTCTGTCGTTTAAAGCACCCAGTTTGAGGTATTTTGTTATGGCAGCTCAAGCAAACTAATATGTAAAGTGTTGACCTCAAACAAATAGCAATTTGTTGCTTCACCCACAAAATGGTTATTTTCAGCAATAACAACAAAAATGCAATTTGGAAAGTGCAATCTTGTGGTAAGATACACATGTAACTTCCCAGATCCAAACCAGCATCCCCTTATATACCCTTTAGAGGGGCTTTCCTTTTTCTCCTGCTGTGGCAGGAAAGCAAAATAACTTCCTGTGAAAGATGTAAGGCATGCTGGGTCTTGCAGTTTTCTAGTTGTGCATGTGTGGGAATTCTCTTCTAGCCTCCTGTCCTCATTTAAATAGATTTCCTGAGTGTGCCCTGGTAGAGCAGCAGTTAGGCCAATTGCCTCCAAAGATGCAAGGCACATACCGCTGGGTTCAAGGTCTGGGCCCAGGGGGAAGCAAACCAGTATGAACAACTAAATAAAAAATTAATTAATAAAACAGAAATAAACAGATTTTCTGTACTTTCTTTTTTCACAGAAGCAAACAAACAAAAAATGATGCCCCTCTGACTCTCCCAGTAGTAGTTCATGCCCAAGCCCAGATATTTAGATCTATATGTACTCACCTCAGACCTTTTCTATTATAACAGCTCCTGCCAAGCATGATTCCAAGAAGCAGGCAGAACGATATGGGATATCTTGACCTATCACTCTCAAGGAGCATAGCAGTTTTAAATCCAGCCAACTGCACCCATGTAATTAAAAAAAAAAATCCTGCTTATATCTGAAGAGCTTTAAAAAAGCTTAGAAGTATTAATTATTTAGCTATTTCACCTTAGTGTTATTTTAATATGTAATAATAATTGCTATACATTTATTGATTAATATGAGTCAGGGAGTTTGCTAAACACTTTATATATATGTGTGTGTGTGTATATATATATAATTTCTTTCATCCTCTCAGCAAAGTTAGGAGATAAGAACTGCTATATTTACATTTTATAGATAAAGAAACTGAGACTCCGAGAACTAGCATGTCTATAAGTGCACAGCTGGTCAGTAATGGAACTGACTTCAGACCTGAGTTGGCCTGAGCCAGAGTCCTTGTTCTTTTTTCACCATGCTCCTGGGTCTCCTGAGAGGGGCCTAGCACAGACAAAGCTCATAGAACATTAGCTCCCTGCTCTTGTCTGACTTAGTGCCGTTGTAATTTATATGACAGCTACTGCTTGCTCTGTCTGCATTTTCATGCTGAAAATGAAAGAAAAGTGACTGGCACAAAGTAAGTGCTCAGTAAGTATTAGCTGTTATTGCTATTAATATTGCATTGTACATGTTCATCTCTGGCAAGGGAGGTGAATGCCTAGTCCATTGCTAACAGTGGGTACTTAGAAGTGTATTTGAATGAGGAAGACAAGTGGACCCTCTTAGGGACCTGGAAAGTAAAGCTGATGTAGAAAAAATGAGAAGTGAGGGTGAGGAGGTTGGGAGCAGAGGAGGCGGTGAGGGACAGAGAAGGCACTTGGCAGAAGGCCAGACTCCCCTTTGCCTTTGGTATGGCTGCCCCTGGGGGTCGGGAGGTGGAGTGGGTATATAGCCCCTCTGCTCCTGATTGGTCAGTTCACCTAGCTCGCCTTTATTTCCTCCCTTTTGGGGATGCTGAGAAGGCTGAAGCTTGTGGTTACATAAAGCTTCCTGGAATTCTTCCAGGAAGAGGGGAAATACTTGAGGTGCCAGCAAACAAAGATTAGTGTGTGTGTGTGTGTGTGTGTGTGTGTGTATGTATGAAGGCGTGTGTGACAGTGAGTGATTGTGTCCTGGCACCATGATGAAGCCAAAAAGCACTGGAATCAGGCCCATATAGGTGTGTTAGAAGGCCCCCAAATGGAGTCACATGTGCTAAGCCTCACCTCAGCAAACCAAGACTCAGCACCCAACCTAAATGCAGTTTCAATGTCTCCCAGACACGTGAACTTTAGACAGGCAAGCCAAGTTCCTCGTCAGCACTAATGAGATAATCTGCCTGATAGGCCCCTTCATTTCTCCAAAGGAAGGTGACCTGCCTGAAACAATCTGGTTTTCCCCTTATCTCACTCTGTCTAGAAAAGTCTTCCTTTTGTGCAGTTCTTCAGAGCTCCTTTCTACTTGCTAGATGGGAGGGCCCAATTCATGAATCATTAAATAAAGCCAATGAGATCTCTAAATTTACTCAGGTGGATTTGGGTTTTTAGCAGGTGTGAATCCCAGTGATCCCATTTTAGCAACTATGTGACCTTGGGCAAGTAACTTATCGGCTTTAGTCTGATTGCTTTCTGTAATAAGAATGGTAATGGTACTTACCCTACAGGCATTTAGTGAGGTTTTTGTGAGAATGATTAGTATAGTGCAAATATAATAGCAGTTATTTTGTTATTGTTATCATTTTAAATATTAGGATTTGATGTTGTCTCTGCCTGAACATATACATTCCCTAGCCTCCTTTTGACCCTCTTAAAAATTCGAATCTTCTTGGTTCATCCTGGAGGAGAAGTGGTTATGTCTGTTGTCTCCTAAGGAATTCAATCCACATACATCCCAAGGACCAGATGCAGAACCAGGCGCCCAAGGGAACAACCGAAATGAACAACTAAATAAAAATTATTCTTTCTCCTCTCTCTTCTGGCCTGCTTGCCTACTCGCCTTCATTCCTGCCTGCACCTTTCCTTTAACAAAGAAAGAAAGAAATCTTCTTTTCCCTGGGTCTTCCAGTGGGGCCTTCTGGGACGCTTCAGCAGCCCTAGGACAGTGGAGAGCTTCCCTCCATGACTTTGTAATCATCCTTTTTCCCCCACATGCTAGGAAGGGTTAATAAAAGCCTTATCTGAGTCATATTCCATTATGGGATTAACTCAGACCTGCACTGGGACGTTCTGGCTGCTACACCCGGCTGGATGTGGCTGGGCTGGATGCCTGCAGCTCCTTGTTATTATTGCCTTTGGTCCAATCTGAGGTCATCACACTGCTCTGGGCCTGAGGGACCCTCAGAAGCAGGGGCTGAGGACAGGCTCTGGCAGCATTTGGGATTTGTTCCAATTAGCAAGCACTGACTAAGCATGGAGGCCAAGAGCCAGGCACCCACTAGGCACCACGGGGGAGCAGATAGGGAGACAGGACACTTACCCAGCCAACGTCAGTCTGAGGCTACAAATGATGGGCTCCAAGTGGGCTGTGGATGGGTTGCTGAACCTTAGTTTCTTCACCTCTGAGTTTGGAACATTAGCATTTACTACAAAAGTTTAATTTAAATGGAAATCTAGTAGCTAAAACAACAAGGTTTTAAAGCTAAACCTGGGTTTGGATCCTGATTTGGCCACCACTGGCTCAGTACCATTGCTGTTAACTTCTCAGAGACCGTTTCCTTGCGGATAAAAATGAAGAATTGACACTTCTTTCCCAGAGCTGTTGTCAGAGTTAGAGAAATCTAGGCTTAGCATCAGGGGCAAAAGGAAACCGACTCCCTACTCATTTCGGCACCTCGCCCAACCCCCATTGCTACTCAAACAGGGATTCATGATTTTTCTTTTTAGGGCAGTATGGATGAGAGTCAGTTTGATCTTGTCTGCCTTCCCAAGTTATAGAAGCAAGAGAGAAGATGTCCTGTGTGTGCATGTGTGCGCGTGTGTCTGTCTGTTTGTTTGTCCGTCTGTCTGTGGGTTGGAGGGTGGGGTGCATGTTTCTGTGCATCCCCTGACATAAGTAGCCTGGACTGAACCAAATACTATGTCAGCATGTGGTTACCACCGTGGAGATGTGTTTACTGGTGAGAAAAGATAAACTAAGGCATATTGAACATTTTTATTTTATTTGAATATGTGTTAACTAAAAGTGGGTAGCTCTAAACCTGAAATGGTTAGGAAAGTGCCACTCAACACCAGGGGAAAGACTTATTGAGAAAATGCAGGAGCTAAAAAAGGAAATGATTTGATCGTCCAGAGCTACCTCCTCCTCCTCTTCCTCCTCCCCTCCCCCCACTACTTGTTTAATTAATTTAACCCTGGATTTAGGTCAGTTGGGACTGGCCTCAACTTGGAGAGCAGAGAGGGGAGGAAAGAGGGATTTCATTAGCCTCCAACAGCCAGGTGGGCCTTGAAGTAGGCAGGTGCAAGCCGTGAGCTCCCTGGGGGACCATCCAAAGATAGGGGAGGCCTAGATGCTCAGATTTCAGGCTGCCCAGCAAAGGTTCAATCTTGAGTTTGAGCTGCTGGCTCAGAACTCTCATCAATCCCTTAGTCTCTCTGCATAGAATTTTCATCTTCCTGGCTCTTTTATTTTCCCTTTTTTTTTTTTTTTTTTTTTTTGCCACAGTCTGAAATTCATTGTGGTTGATTCTTTTCTGAGTTGGACCCAGTTGGTAATCCAGCAAATGTAAAAGGACAAGAGCCCCAGTGCCTGTTGGAAATGCAGCAATCATTGTGTACGGACAATATGCAGGCCTTGATCTCATCACATCCTCAAAAGAACCCTACAGCAAGCTGCTGCTGCTGCCTCTTCCTCCTCCTGCTCTTCTTCTCTTTCTCCTTCTTGCCACCCATGACCCTGGGTCGCGAACTGGGTCCATTACTTTCACTACCTGTGCTTTAAGCAACCTGAGCCCCAAAGGGGAACACACACTTCTTTTAATGTCCTCCTATTCCACTTGAGGAAACTCATCCTAAGAGATAAAATGAATTGCTCATGGTTACTTGGCTAGGAAGTGGATGAAGCAGGACTCAAACCAAAGAGTGTCTGATTCCAAGGCCCATGACTTTCTCACTGACTCCAGATAAAGAGTATTCTCAGGTCTGATCTGTGCTTTCTACACTCCTGGACCCTGGGAACTGTGAGAGCTGTGCTGTTTTCTCAGGGAGGGCCAGAGGCCCATTGAAGGCCACTGGGTCCTCCAAAACTGTGGGCTGTAAGAAGGTCCTTCCTCTGGGGGCAGGAATCAGCACCGAGCTTGCAAGGAGTATCCTGAGCTTGTACCCTGGTTTTAAAGGGCAGTCTAGAGGTTCCTGAGGAACAGAAGTATGACAAAACAAAAACAGGGGGAGAGAGAACAACTTCTGGATGGTGACTCAATAGGATTCACTTTTGGGTCACTCCCCACAGCCAGTGAAAAAAACAAACAAAAAACCTACCTATTTCCCTGAGACAAACACCAAGAAACGACTGGCACTTCATCTGGAGACAGAACAGCTGAAGATTAACGGTAGGTGAGGACACCTGGCGCAGTTCTCAGCTAAGCCACAGATTTGGATTTGGGACGGAGCTCAGGAGTCTCCGGAAGCACAGTTGGGCAGAGGCTAGGGATTTCGGGACCAGCTGCCGAGGCAGTGAGAGGTGGACCCAGTGGGGCTGAGTTGGGGAACCAGAAAGGGCTGACTTGGGAGGGGGGTGAAAGGAGAGCCAGCCCAACCAGAGCTGAGCTGGAGCCCGCTAGGAAAAATTGCTCTGGGGGCAGCCATAACTGGAAATCAACCAAATCAAACCCCTCCCACAACCATTTCACACCAGAACCTGGGGTCTACCAAGCGGAAATCCCACCCATTGGGTACCCCAGCCCCTGGATTGAAGTGAGAAGGCAGTCCCAAGCCTCAATGCTACCTGCTAGCACCACCTTGTGGGTAGCGGTGAAACTGCAGCCTGATTGCCAGTCCTGAGCAAGTCAAACCTATGCAACCCTCAGAAATATGAACCCTCAGAAATATAAACAGAATGCTGAATAGAGCAAAGGCACAGAGAAATACACATGAAATGATGGATCCGATCAAAAACCCAGGGGAATATCTGAATACAGCAGACATATGTAAATTACCTGAAGAGAAATTTACGGTAACAGTGACTAACATACTCATGGGAATCCAGAAATCAGTGGAGGCAGTAAACGAGAATGTCAGGAAGCAAAGAGAAGAATTAAAACAAGACATCAAACAGGTGAGAGACACGATGACTGAATTAAAGAACTCAACAGAGGTGCTTAACAATAAGATGGATGAAGCTTCCAATAGAATCAGTGATTGGGAAGATAAGACAGAGGAACTCAATCAAGCAAACCAGCAAAGAGATAAAAAAAAAAAATTCAAAGAATGGAAGACAGCGTTCAAGACCTCTGAGATAACATCAAAATGAACACCATTCACATCATAGGGATCCCAGAGGAAGAGAAAGAAAAGGGGGCAGAAACCATATTTAAAGAAATAATAGGTGGGAACTTCCCCAATTTGAAGAACAAAGCAAGCCTTCATATCCAGGCAGCTCAGAGAGATCCTAATAAAAGAAACCAGACAAGAATACACCTAGACACATCATCATAAAAATGTCAAAAAATGCAAGATAAAGGAAGACTATTAAAAGCAGCCAGAGAAAAACTTGTCACATGCAGAGGAGGCCCCATTGTCAGCAGGCTTCTCAAATGAAACTCTACAGGCCAGAAGGGAATGGCATAATATATTCAAAGTGCTGAAAGAAAAGGAGTTTCAACCTAGGATACTATATCTGGGAAGATTATCATTTAGAACCAAAGGAATGATAAAAACCTTTTCTGACAAGCAAAAGTTAAAGGAGTTTATCAACACAGAATCAGCTTTACAAAAAATATTAAAGGATGCTCTACAAAGCATCAAGAAACCACCCAGAAAAACAGTGAGACAGCAAATACACCATAGTAGATGTTGTCTGCCAGCCTTGGTCAAACTAAAACCTCCAGCGTAGTTTCTTGCTTCCAGTCCTTGTTCATAAGCACAACCCATCTACAACCCGGTGGAAATGTCCCTTTCTTGTCTGCCAGCTTCTGTGAACTTTCCATGAACTAGTCCTGACCCCAGACAACACAGTGACTTTCTTCACCACCAGTGGACAACAGCTACACCTTCTCCAGATGACAAGACTCCCAACCTTAGGGAGAGGTTCCATCTTTTCAACATGTTCCTTCCTTCGACACTCAGCTCTCATTCCCAGGGTACATGTTAGAGTACTCAACCCCTTTATAATTAGTGCCCCGATGTAATTCAAACTTATATGTAAACTTTCCATGTTTTCATTAAATAAAAAACAAACAAACAAAAAACCAGGGGGAGACAGTAGGTAACTGAAGTGGTGCCAGTAGGGTGCCCTGCTCTGGCAGTGGTTAGGCATGTGGGCCTTGGAGTCTGGTAGACCTTCCACGCTGATGTCTGCTTCTGTGGGTGACATTTGACAAGGCATTTAAATTTACAAAGCTTCAGTTTCTTCATCTGTAAAATGGAGATTATAATAGTATTCTATTTTGAGGATCAAGTGGTATCGTACATAAAGCACTTAGCCCAATATCTGATCTCAGTAAAAAGTGTATTAGTAAAATGGGTTAAGAGGAAACACCTGTCAGAAACGTTCTCTATCTTTACCTGGTTGGTGGGTCTATGCATATGTGCATAAGTAAAAGAAAATAATTAAACTATACACTTAAGATCAGGGTACTGGTGTGCTCTGGTAGAGTAGTGGTTAGGTCAGTCACCTCCAAAGGAGCAGGCTACATGCCCCTGGATTCGAGTCCCAGGTCAGGTAAACAATGAAATAAAAATAAAATAAATATGCTTCTTCCTCCTTTCTCTTTCTGCTTGCTTACTCACCTTCATTCCTGCCTGCATCTTTCCTTAAAAAAAAAAGTCAATTTACTGTTCACATTTTATTGTACGTATCTCATATATCAAGAAGAAAAACAAAATGAATGTCTTGTGAACGAAGTTTGGTAAAGTAATATGATTCAAATTTTAAAACTGAGTTTGCAGTGTGAAAGGTAAGGATAAAATGTATTATAGAGGTATGACTATAATTGATTAAAAAATCAGTCGGTCCTCTCCCTCCCCATTTTGTAATGTTGTGATATTCGTTATTTTCTTAAATGTGTAAATTTTTTGTTTTGTTTTGTTTTTAAAGGAAAGGTGCAAGCAGGAATTAAGGTGAGAAAGCAGGCAGGAAGGATGAAGGATGAGAGAGGATGAAGAAACAGTTTATTTTATTTAGTTGTCCATCTTGTTTTTTTCCCCTGGCCCTGGATCTTGAACTGGGGACCTTGTGATGTATGTGGACTGCACCTGGTAAACTAAATCACTAAGTCACCAGGGCACTCAAGTGTGTAATTTGTTATGACATCTTCTATTATTCCAAGTATTCACTTTTGTAGTAAAAAAAGGTAAACGCCCTCCACTTTTATAGGGCCTAGCAGTGAGACTCTTCCCCACAGCAGAGAAAACAAGTGTTGACAGATTGGATATGGGCATATCCACATCCAGCCTGCCCTCTGCCCTCGGTCCAGTGGCAATGGGCATCTGGTGTGAACTCCCGTGGTTGTCCTGGCCTGCCTGACGGGAAGCCTGCTGTGATCAGCCTGTTCCCCCTGCACAGGGTGTTCCCTCTAGATCAGCTTCCCAAGATGAAGAGGCTGAGCAGCACAGTGATGTCAGTCCGATCAATTCTCCTTCTTTCCAGCTGTTCTCGACAGTGACCTTGGAGGTGAGGCATCCTTAGGGGGACCTTATTGAGTAATAGGGATGAAGGACACTAAGAAGGGAGGGGGTACCCAGGCTGCAAGCCCCCAGTGAGAAGGCTGATAAGGAGGCCTCCCATTACATCCTGAGGCTATTACCTTGGGGAGATGGAATTGGACAAGCCTGCCTTTCCATTATGCAAAGAAAGGGCTTTTCAAGTAAATTTCCATTTAAGTATGAGCTTAGATCAGTGAAGACGGGGCCATAAAAGCTCAGATGGTCATCACATCTATTAAAAATGCATTTTCCCCTTCTGCTCAGGCTGCCTTGTCATCTTCATATCGCTCGTTCCCAGATGCCTGTGACTCAAGCTTTCTCAAACGTCTGGGAGGCAGGTTCATGTCCATGTGTATTTTCAACTCTAATTCTTCCACAAACATGGTGGATGAAATTTATAAGCTTCACACTTTTCACGGCTATATCTAGAATGTGATAGAATGTCAGTCTGGGGATAGAGCTGGGAGGTGGGTAGTAAGTGAAGCACTCCACTCAGTGGTCATTGCCTGCAATTCTGGGTTCCCCTCTCTCTTTAGACCGTCTTTAGGTCCTCAGACATACATAGTTCTCTTTCATCTCAAGGTCCTCAAACTGTTGTCTCTGCTGCCTGGATATTTTCCCTCTAAGCTCTATCAAATCAATTTATACTTGTCTAAGTTTGAGCTTGAAATTAAAGTCTTTAGGAAGCCTCCCCTGACCCACTCCCTCAACTCCAGATCAGGTTATGGTTTCATATTACTTATCTATTAATGGGTAACAGACTGCCTTCAATCACATATTTGCTCATGTTCTGCAATTTTGTCTAGGATCAGTCTTACCTGGGGTGACCCTTATAGCTGCATCAGTTGTCAGGTTGATTCTGTACTGGCTGGACCTGGTTAGTTTCACTCATATATTTGTAAGGAGCCTCAGACAGAATGATGGGGACAGCTGGGACAGCTGGAATGTCACATTTAGGTGGCTTCAGGGTAACAAGAGGCAGGAGTAGAAATTGCAAGACTCCTTGAGGTCAAGGCTCCCCAAGTCATATGACAATGTCACTTTCATTGTATTCTGTTGGTTAAAGGGTCAGTACAGATTGAGACAGGGAAATAGACACCTTTTAATGTGAAGTCACATTACAAAAGGACACATAATCAGAATGGAAGGACTGTGGTCATCTTTTAACACAGGGGTAGCTCCCTAAGCTTCTCCTTCACTGCTCTTATCATAACTATTATTAAACAATTTTTTCTGCATTATTTTTATCCCCTAATAGACAACACGATCCATGCATATAGGGACAGATGATCATGTTCATCACTGTACCCCAGATCCTGGCATATACAGGGAACTAAGCAGTGGTAAAATGAACAAATGGGTGGATGCGGGAATGAATACACAAAGAAATGAAAAGGTAAGTTTTCAGGAATCCCAAAGTTGGGAAATAAGGCTTTGGAGAGTCCTGCGTTTGAATCCCAATTCTATCACTTCCTGGCTATTTGACTTTAGAAAATGTTCTTAATTTCTCTGAGCCTTAGTTTCTTTGTCTTTAAGATGGGGATTAAAAATAAACTCCTCACAATTCAGTCCTGTGAGGGCTTCAACTTCACGTTTTTCTCTTTCTTTTTTCTTTGTGTGTGACCCTCTTAATTTTCCTATTTATTAGGTGGGTGCTGCTAGTTTCCTTCCCTTGACTCTCAAGCATTGGAAAATGGACTTCTGGGGCAACTGACTTTCAGACTACATCCCCCAAAGGCACCAGAAATCTATTCTATATAGACCTCTTTCCTAAATCCATTCATATTTGTGAGCCAGTGATTCTCAAGTAAGGGTGATTCTGTCCCCCAGGGAATATTTCGCAATAAATGAGACATTTTTATTTTTTACAGATTGAGGAAAGGACATGCTACTGACATCTAATGGGTAGAGACAAAGGATATTAAACATCTTTAAATGCACAGGACAGTCCTCCCAAGCCCCAACAAAGAATTAACTGGCCCAAAAGGTCATTAACACTGCTGAAAACTGTTCTCAGTGGATTTAGATGCAATAAAATTTTCCTAGTAGTAGTTAACCCTCATCCGTCTCTGGGCTCTGATGTCTGGTGATCGACACAATTCTCCCATTTTTGGGCCACAGATTTCCAGTAACAGCGCTTCTGTTTAAGCAGCGGGGTATGGGAAGGGATGGAATGGCTCCCTCTGTCGGCCAGAGTTGGAAGCACAGCAGGAGAAGGCAATGGAATTTTTCCCAGGAAAGGCCTCAGGTGTGTTAACCTGCAGTCAGCTACACACGCCAAGGTAGCTGGAGATTGTTAGGTGGGAGAGCATATGATTGGATAAAGTTGTTATTAAAATTGTCCTGTGTGACAAGGTTGAGTTGTATTTTAACAGATTAAATGCTTTCCTTCTTTAAAAAAATTATATTTTAAACCGTGAGATACATTTATGTCACATACAGTATTTAAGTACAGTTTAAAGTATACTACCAAAAGAAATACCTGTGACCTCCTCCACAGGTTAAGAATTAGACCGTGACCACTTCTGTAGAAGCCCCAGTGACTGTTCCCCTGTCGGTCAACTCTGGTTCCTTCCTCCTTCCCTCTTTTACCTTTGTTTTTTTATCTTTCCTTTCCTCCTCTTGTGCATTATTTCTTTCATTCTGTTTCTTTTAAAGAAGCCCTCTTTTTTGTCTGCACTCCATTCTCATTTATTGGTATGAAACAGAGCAAAATACTGAATTCTGATGGATGCCATTATTATCTAGAAAAGGGAAATAAGAAGAACATCTACGTTAGTGGCTTGTGAGATTTGAGGAAATAGCGTTCATGTAAGAGTTAAACGAGATTTCATCTATGTAAAACTGCAGCACAGATCTTGGCCTATTGTTGGGCATCACTAAATAGGAGTTGTTTATGCTTTAATTATTGTTTTAAAATCATTTCCTCTCTGCTGGAAGAACTTTGTGGCATAATGGAAAGAGATATGAACTTGGGAATCAGAGGGACTGGGGTTCAAATTGTGGTTCCATTATTCAGCAGCAGTGTGGCTTTCTGCAAGTCACTGAACCTCTCCATCTATAAAACAGGATGATGATACTGATGGCCAGTGACCCCAGGGATGGAGTCACGAGGATCAGAAGAAACATAAAGTTATATAAAGTGCTCAGTAATCACTTTAAATTAATGGTAAAACCTTTCCCTCCCTTTCTCTTGTTCTTCTTCTTTCTCTGATAGAGTAAATTTTCTTCCAAATGAGGGTAACAAAGGCAGCTACACGCTCTGCAGTTTCTCCTTAACTCTGGATTCAATTCAGCAAGTACTTACCAAGCATCCTGTAGGTGGCTACAAGCGCCTTCCTGGCTGGTGTGCTGTTAGCACTCCTGAAGGAAATGAAATTCTGGGGTCCTCTCCCTTCCTGGGTTTGAGTCTGGGTCTCTGGGTGGGGCCATGGGGCTTCCGGGCGTGGGACACTTCTGCTCTCTGAGACCCATTCTCTGTGCTTGGAGGTCACTTGCTGGGCTAGCTTAACTTTGTGTTCTCTTGTAGACTAGAGAGGGAGTAACCTGATCAGTGAGTAGACACAACGGGGTAGATAAGCTGGTGAAAATACAATCTCTGACTGTAGAGATGTGTAGAGGAGCAGGGAACTGGAACTCTGGTTTCCTCTCATCCCTTTCAAGAGACGAGTCCAGTGTGGTGTAGAAGGGAGGACCCGGGTTGTACAATAGGTGAAGTAGTGGGAGGTTGAGGTCTCAGACTTTTGTTGGAGCCTGGTTTCTAGAGAAGGCCCAAAGCCTTTTATGGGAGAGGAACCGTAACAATGACTTCCTTTTTTTTTTTTTTTTTTAATGTTTAATGTTAATTTTTTTATTTTTTAAGGAAAGGTGCAGGCAGTAATGAAGGCAAATAGGTAGGCAGGCTGGACGAGAGAGGAGAAAGAAGCATTTTTATTTAATTTTATTTAGATGTTCATTTTGGTTGTTTCCCCCAGTCCCCAGACACGAATCTGGATCCTTGGGATGTATGTGGATTGCACTGAGTCGGAACCAGCTGATCAAACCACTACTCCACCAGGGTGGGCCAACTGTGACTTCTTTTTTTAACATATATATTTTTTATTGTAGTAACTTATTCTACAGCTGTGACTTCTTAATTCCTCATTATACCACTACCTTTTGATTTATTTACTATTGGTAAACCAAAAACAAAGAGAGGTCATCCTCTTGGCTCTATCCTTCACAGAAGCAATCTGAATTCCATTTCTAATTTGAGGTTATCAGAGATGGAAGGAGTCTGGAAGTCATCTTGTCCAGCACTGTCATTTTACAAGGGAGAAAACTGAGCCCCAATGCGGGAAAGGATGGGGAAGGGGAAGATTTGCACAGCTGTGTTTAGATCACTTCCATTTCAGTTGTTCTGGATCCTAATCCTGGACTACTTCTAGAGGGCAGCTGTACATGGGGAAAAAGCTTGAACCAGAAACAGAGTCCTGATTTCTTTACCTCTAAATAGTTGAGTTACTCTTAAGCCACACCCACAGAAAAAAATAGCAGTGCCTATTAAGTGCACATTTCTCTAATTGTCATAAGAACTCTATAAAATAAGTCTTCTTATCATGTAAAAAAAGGATATAATGTCTTCTTCACAGGATTCAATAACATTTGAAAATGATTTATAATGGTAAAACACACAAATAAGATAAAATACTAATGTTTCATCATTACAAAAATGTAATGGAAGAATATGATTTTGGTAAGACAGAATATGAGGTCACCTTAGATAAGTTGCCTGAGTCTCTTGTTTTATATTCTGCAAAACAGGAATAATGATACCTGCCTTCCAAGCTGGTCATGAGGATTAGTGATCAGATTATGTAAAGATTCCAGAGAGTAAACGTATTAAAAATAGCTTACAGTTCTTAGTGTATCTTAAAATTATTCTGAAAATATTACATGAATTATCTCAATCAGTTCTCACTCCAACTGAATAGGAATATTTATTGGTATGATCTTTATTAAAGAATAACCTAAAGAACATAAAATAAATGATATTTCCAAGATAATGACCTGGTAATGGTGGAATTAGGGTTTGAACCTAGGCAGTCTGGCTCAGAATTCACATTCTCCAATTTCATCATACACTACCGCTTTCCAATAAGGAATTCTTATTTTTACTACCATTCTACCCCAGGAAAGAGGAGAAGGAAGGTAAAATGATGGCCAATGTTAGCTTGGAAATGAAACCTTTGAATTGGGCTGTGATTGAGGCTGTTAGAGGGACAAGGAAGTGAAATTCAAAGGTTCATAAAGGAATAGGGGGTCTGCATCACTGAAGGTAGTGACTATAAATTTCATCTATAAACATTTAATAAATAAGATAATTATTTAAATATTTTCCTCCTGAAAAAAGTGACAATTTAAGTCTTGAGGGAATGAAAGAATGAATGTGAGGTGGTTCTTGGTGATCAGACAAACATGAACCCGTTTATTATTAGCTGGGATCCTCCGTAGTGCTTTTGACTGTTGGAATATTTTATTCCTATGTATATATGTTGGGGGCAGAAAGGAGAGCAGGGGCAAAGTGGGAGCTGACAGAACATGAGGAACATCATGGCTGGAAAACTGGGCAAAGGCCACAGTGGTAAACCGCTGGGGCAGGGTCCTTGTGACTGCTCACTCCCAAGGACAAGAAGATACAAAAGGCCGAATCAACAAACCCAATGTAAAAAGTGAAATTGCTAGTGTAAGCTGCTCAAGGTCATTCCGTGTATGGATCTAATAAATATGTGGAAGGCAAGTTATTGGAGGTTCTCAGTACTCAAGGCTGTTAGCCCCCTGACCTTCCTTTCCATCTCTCTTTGTGTTTTTCTCCTGCGGTGACCCCTCTTCTCCCCTGTTCACCGGGAACTATCCCGGCAGTATATACACACTAAAATTTCAAATTTAAAGATTATACTTGCAAAAATACATACCATGTCATATGGTAAGCCTCAAAAATTTTAGCTATTTTCCCTCCTCCTTGGGGTAAGAAAGATCATGGATAAAGAGGAAGGATTCTCCACTTGTGGCCATACCTTGTCCAACTTTTAAATTCCATAGGATACTGAGCATCCTTACAAAAGCACATGCATGATTTTGTCATGCCCTAGCACAGAATCTGCCCACAAACTATATTCTATTTTTCGTTCAATCACATTACCCTTAGGGTACAGAGCGCTCTGGGGTTGGTAGTACGGTTTCTGGCCCCTATTCCCACCCCAGCTTCCCAGCCAGCCGTCCCCAGTCACTCATTCCTCTCCGCCCCACCCAAAGATCGTGGCTCCGCCTCCCATTTCTGGTTCTAACTTTCCCGCCCCAAAATTTCTTGGCCAATTGGGAATGAGAGTCTCTCTTCTTTTCCAACCTCTTGGTGACGTTAGAAAAATCAGGTCTATGATTGGCTTTTATGAAGCAAGCACTCACCAATAACAGGCAGGCTTTTTTGGAACCAAAGGACAACTAGTATTATCGCTGGTGATTGGTTGGAGGAGCGGAGACAGAAAAATGGCTGCGAGCAGTTCTGTAGTCCCTGTTACCGCCACGACTGCTGTAGTGCCTGTCCTGTCAGCCAGCTGCGGTTTCTCAAATTTGCGGGAAATTAAAAAGCAGCTGTTATTGATCGCGGGCCTTACCCGAGAGCGGGGCTTACTGCATAGTAGCAAATGGTGAGACAGCGGGGTCGGAAGGAACTGGTTTTGGCCCCTTGGCCTTGGGTGGGCTGGTGGAGCTGATCCAGTCTATGTGGCTGTTTCAGGTCCGCGGAGTTGGCCTTCTCCCTGCCGGCGTTGCCTCTGACCGAGCTGCAGCCGCCGCCGCCTGTTACAGAGGTAAGGACTCCGGCACAGCGAGCGTTCCCCATCACCCGAAGAGGTACGAGTGTCCTGTCACTTTGAGTGGCGTACACTGCTTAGCAGGAATGTTTTTAGCGAGCATTCAGGCCTTTCAAGAGACAGTCACTTTAAGTAATTTTATGTGTGTGATGCTTTTCACTTAGTAGTTAGTACTTAGTAGTAGTAGTGCTCTGAAGCTGAGAGAGTTAGTGAACAATCCTTGCTTCAGGTTTAACCTTTTTAGGTGTTGTAGACCAACCTAATCAATATGCATATTGGTGAGAAGTTTGGATTCAGATAGCTTTGGTTCAAATCTCAGCCACACTAGTGAGTTTTGGCAACTCTTTTTTTTTTTTTTTTTTTAACCGTCCTGAGCCACTTTCCTCATCTGCGAAATACAAATAATAGTATCTACTTTTGGGACAGATAGAGAAATGAATACCTGAATATATTTTATTTGCGGTCTGTACTCTGTATGCTTTCATAGTCTGTGTAGTGTGAATGGTTTTCATCAATCCATTTTTCCTCAGGGTTACCTTTTCTTTATTTTTTTCCCCCACTTACAAACAATATATCTTATTCCAAAAGGTATAATACAGGTGAGAGGGGAAGGGAAAGAAATAAGAAAATAGTGTAGAAGTGTGGAAAGGGCTACCAAAATCCTAAGCTGAATGGCCACATTTAGGACATGTTGATTCAGTGAAGAAAACTGAGTGTGTTTTTGTTCCAGTTTTGTGTTGGTGATATTTGGAACAAGAAGGATGAGAATGAAATTATTATAGTTCTAATATACTTATACCTAGAGTTTGGGTGGATTGTATGTTTGCTTAAATGTGCATCACTTCATTTTCAGTTCACACAGAATTATAGCTGTGTTCTATACTTTAAACAACACCAACATCAAAAATTTCTTGAAGTACAAAATGATAAATGATTGCACAGTATTTTATATTGAATAGGAATTTGAGTGCCTGGAGGGAATGATGACGCACATCTTGTCTTATATAATTTTATGAGGCACTGTTCCTTCAATACGGTATTTACATAAATGCCTTGAGAATGAAAGCTTTGCCATTTTCTATTACTTTTCTCTCATGTATCTGTATTATTGGCTTCATTTTACAGATGAATAAGTGAATACTCAGAGAAGCTAAGTAACTTTACTAAAATCATGAAACCATCACATCAGTGAGTCAGAGTCCAGGTCCTTAAAATCAAAGCCTATGGTACTTTCTACTATTTTAGTAGAAACGATGCAAGTTGCTAAAGGTGTTGGTTTAGTTTTTTTTTTTTTAATTTAAATTTTCTCCCCAACTTTTTATTTTGAATAAGTTGTTTGGAAAAATGTTCTATGAAGACCTTATTTGGTAATAAAATAAATATATACAGTTTTGGGAGGAGGAATATTGTTTGTTGTTGCTGTTGTTTCATCTTGAAATTAATGCATTTACTTCTTGGATTATAACTTTTGTTTTTCTATTCCCAACCACTTACATAAATTTGCCTCTTTTCTAGGAGGATGCCCAGGATATGGATGCCTATACCCTAGCCAAGGCCTACTTTGATGTTAAAGAGTATGATCGGGCAGCACATTTCCTTCATGGCTGCCATAGCAAGAAAGCCTACTTCCTGTACATGTATTCTAGATATCTGGTGAGAATCATTTTAAGATGTCATCTGCCTTTAGTGAAGCATTCATATTTAGAACCAAATTAAAAAAGTCATCTTTCTTCTCAAGTTTTATTGAGTTATAATTGACATATAGCACCCTATAAGTTTAAGGTGTGCAACCTAATGATTTGATTTGCATATATTTTGAAATGATTACCTTAGTAAGTTAGTTAATACCCATCCTCTCTTGGCCATCCCAGTGGCTCAGGCAATTGAGGCAGCTAAGGAGTAGGCCATGTAAAGACTATGGTTTGAGGCCTGAGAGTAAAAAAACAAGCCAAACCTATCATCTCATATGGATTTTAAAAAATAAGAAAAAAGATATTTTTCCCTTGTGATGCTCTTAGGATCGACTCTCAATAACTTTTAAATATATCGTATAGCAGTGTTAACTATATACATCATGTTATGTATAACATCTCAATATTTGTCTTTTAACTGGAAGTTTGTACCTTTTGACCATCTTCATCCAATTCTCCTCTCTCCCCCCTCCCCCATCACATTTCTGGTAACTGCAAATCTGATCTTTTTTTCTGTTGTTTTTTTCTTCAGATTCTACATATAAGTGAGATCATACAGCATTTGTCTTTCTCTGTCTTACTTACTTCACTTAGCATAATGCCCTCAAGTCTCATCTGTGTTGCCACCAATGTCAGGATGCATTTAAAAATTTTTTTAAATGGTTAAATTCTGTTTTTCTTTTTATTTTTTTGTTTTAATTTAAAATGTGTTTGTTGGGATGGTTTCCCATTCATCTGCTATAGGGTGCTGCTTCCATCTGAAGGAGCATCCTTCTGTAGCCCTTTTTTTTCCCTTGTCCTGGGCTGACAGAGGAAGGTAGAGAAGCCAACACACAAACTGCTGTTTGCACATGGCTAAAGACACTGGTGATTTTATAGCATCCTGGGCATTTCATATCCATGCAGTAGGAATTGGGGCTCTGCACTAGGCACTACTGCTTGTGTTTTCTCATCAGGAAAGGGATAAAGGAGATCCTTTTTGAGAGGCATGCTCTCATGGGAGGTCCTCACCATAGGCATACCACAACTTCTTTATTAATTCATCCATCAGTGGACAGTTACACAGTGATATAAGTCAGATCTCAATAAAACTGGAAAATGTATTTAAAAAAATTACATTAAAAAGTCTGGGTTGATTTTTTTTTTTTAAATTTATAGAATCACTTTATAGTATATTTGTTGTTTCTATTTCATAGCTATAAGAATTATAAATGTGGACAATGCAAGTAAAATAATGCTGTTTAATAATAATTTAAGTGCAATTTATTATTTTACTTTGGAATATGAATGTACTAGTTTTTCTTCGTTGTCTTCATAGAAACAGAACATTTTATATATTCAGTTCAGGAGTTAGCATAGTTTATATTTGTGAAATACAGTTGCTTCTTGTGGTTTTGAATTGTTTAATTCTTTGTATTCAAAACAGTGTCGTATCAGGATTTGTGAAATGCATCTATTATGTTCTCAAGTCTCAAGCATTCAGTTCTGTTTTAGGCATTGGGTGCAAAAAGTATGTAATTGGGGTGTTGCTACTCCCAGGCCCTTTCAGTGGACAGAACTAGGCTGTATATGTGTGTATATAGGTGTCTATCATATTTACGTACATGTATGTTCATTTGTATCTATATTTAATGCTACATCTATATATTAAAAATCAAGAGTTTACACTCTCTCCAGCTCCAGTTCAGCACCACAGGGGTCATTCACATTTTTCCCTTTGTAACTTTTTTCTCCATCAGTGAGACACTTGACTCCAATTATCCACAATATATTAAGCGATTAATTTACCGGCAATTTCCACTTCTCTTCTACTCCCTCCCCCCATGTGAATTCCTTTCTCACCCTACTTGCCCTCTCTGGGATGCCTCCTCCTCCGCAGACTAGTGCCAGTGCCAGGTTGCTCTCCTCCCCCAGTGGGCTCCCTGGTCACACTGTGTGGACTCTGACATCCTGCTCTGCACCTCTGATGTTCTCCCTTGCATCCACATGTTTACCTTGATCTGATTCACTTAATGGTTGTTTTTGCTTTCTTTTTTTAAAGTAAAAGTGCAGGCAGGAATGAAGGCAAGTAGCAGGCATGCAGGAAGAGAGATGAGGAAGAGGCATCTTTATTTTATTTAGTTGTTCACACTGGCTGCTTCCCCATGAACTGGGGACTCAAACCCAGGGGTATGTGGCTTGCTTTTTCCGATTGACCTAACTGCTGTTCCACCAAGGTATGCCCACCTAATGGTTTTAAAATTAGATTATCCTACTTAAGTATCTTCAAGTTGTCTAAGTCCTAGAAAATACATTTATAACTATTATATTTGACTGTGGATACTTCTCTTTGCATCTTGTATTTCTGAGGTTGGAATGTAATTAGTTGGAGCCCATCTGATAGTTTTACTCTGTGGGATAATTGCTCCTCATGGTTGATTGTATGATTTTAATTAAGTGAGGACTTGTCCATCAGTGAATAGGCAAGCAGGCAGAAAGAGAGAGGAGGTAGTAGCGGGTTTTTTTTCATTTTTCCTTGGTTGTTCACACTGGTTGTTTCCCCACCAGATCTGGGACTCAAACATAGTGGTATGTGCCCTGCAGTCCTGTGAATGACCTAGCCATCGCGCCACCAGGCTGCACGAACATTCACTAAATTTAACATTGATGCCATACTTTTGTCTTTATTATTGAGTTCTGATTCAATTCTGATTCTGCTGGTGACCCAGAAGCATCTGATAGTAGACATACTCTACTATAGAGTATGTCCCTTTCCTTTACAATCTAGGATGAGAATTACGTTTAGTTGTCATGTCTCTTTAATCTCCTTTCATATGGAACATCTCCACAGCCTGCCTTTGTCATTTATGACTTTGAAATTTTTTCCAAGTTTGCAGTTCTCCCATCCCATTTTCTTTTTTTTATAAGAAATTAATACACTATTTCTAGAGCAGTTTTAGATTCACGGTAAAATTGAACAGAAGTATAAGAGTTCCCATATATTTCTTCCCTGTATATAGTCACAGCCTCGCCCACCATCTGTATATTTGCTATACAGATTGTGGTATATTTGCTATAACTGATTAATGAGCATTAACACATCATTAGCAAAAATAATCTACAATTTACATCAGAGTTCACTATTTTGTGTTCTATGGGTCTTTGTTCCTTTTCTTTTTCTAAATAGAGCCTTGTTCATTTTGGATGTGTGATATTTATGATTTCATTCAGGTTATATAAATCTGTTCAGAATAGTATGTAAGTGAAGTGTCCTCAGGGCATTGCTTCCAGTTGTATACAATATTCATAAGTCCCTCATTGCTAATTTTAATTGTCATTTCCCAGTCAACATGTTAACCATTTTCTCCACTGTAGCATTGTTATTTCCCTTGCAACTAATCAGCAATCTGTGGGGATACATCTTAGGGCCAAGAAAATATCCTGTTCCTCATAAAAATTTTCTTCTAGAGGTAATAACATAGTATCCATTATTAATCTTGCCTGAAGTACTCTTTACTACAGTATTGCAGAATGGATTTCTACTCTAGCATCTCCACTTTGCTACTCATCACTTGGCGTTCTACTCTAAGAGCTTTCCCTTTCCTTCCTATATTTTTTATTGTTTATAATTCATTGCTGTGCTTCGTTATTTGGTGCTTAAACTTTTCTAGATTTGGCCAATGGGAGCCTCTGCATAGTTGTTTAAAATTAGTAACTAATGGTAGGGGCCATTTTGATTGGAATTTGAGCTCTTAGGTAGAACTAGGCTTCTGGTTTTAGTATATATTTCAGCTGAAATTGAATGAAGACCTATTTGTTGATTTTTCTCTTACAGTCTGGAGAAAAGAAGAAGGATGATGAAACTGTTGATAGCCTAGGTAGGAATTTCTTTCTCTTACCTTCTATATTAGAATAGGGGTTGTGGGTTCAAATATCAAGACCCACACAGGAAATAGAAATATGTAAAGAGGACCGAGGAGGACTCTTGTGAATGATGGTTTGTCACTCAGCTTCTGCTGAGGGCTTTCTTGCTGGAATGTGGACCTGCTGTTGTCAGTGCTTTCTTGTCCCTACCTTATTCCCTGCAACTTGAAGCTTGAAATTTAAATGTTTATTTGAGGCCTCTGTTTTTTAAACATTGAAAACTAATTCAGATTACAAGCAAACAAACCTGTTAACCTTAAAAATATGACTAGGGACCAGTTACTGGTTACAGTTTCTGGAATAAAGTAAGTGGATTGTATAAGATACCATTGGCCACTTGTGATTGTTTGATGGTATACCTTCAGTTGGTGCCACAGGAAATACTAGGTTTATGAAATGAAGACCAGCAGGCTTCCCTAATATCAGACTTCGCTTCTTTTCTAGGTCCTCTGGAGAAAGGACAAGTGAAAAATGAGGCTCTTAGAGAACTGAGAGTGGAACTCAGCAAAAAACACCAGGCTCGGGAGCTTGATGGATTTGGCCTTTATCTGTAAGTGTTTCAGTCATTTGGATCTTTCTATATCATAGTCTCCTGAGTTGAATAGAGATGTTATAAAGTTTTACCTTGCTCTGTGATTGATTGTTTTCTCTTCTAGGTATGGTGTGGTGCTTCGAAAACTGGACTTGGTGAAAGAGGCCATTGATGTGTTTGTGGAAGCTACTCATGTTTTACCTTTGCATTGGGGAGCCTGGCTTGAACTCTGTAACTTAATTACAGACAAAGAGATGGTAAATTGAGATATGTGAAAAACAATCTACTCCAATCTTATGTGATTCTGTAATAATGGGGTGGAGGAAGAAGAATTTTGCTCTTGTCTCTTTCACTCTTGGGATATACGTCTTCATTTGTAAGAGCTCTTGCTCAGTAGCTGCTGTTGGATTGTATCTGAAAATTTTTGATTCTCTTTTCATATTCATGTTCATGTTTTACTGTCACTTATTTATAGACTAATTAATGACCATAGTAATTTCTATTCTCATTCCAAAGATGCTGTAGGCAAGATTGCTGTAATATCAATTATTCCAGTAAAAAATATTTTAAGGTCTTTTCTGAGCTGTAATGGGGCTCTGTAAGGATTTTGAGATTTGTTAATGAAATAGTTATATGAAATTGCTTTATAAGTTAGCATCATTAGTCACTAGAAGACATCGTTTAGAGTTGGTTTTGTGGTTCTTCATTAGTTATTTGGAGGTTATAGCACACCTCCCCATTTTGGGTGCTAGTACACTTCCTGAAGTTTGAGAGAAAAAAACGAGTTACATAGAGCAAATATTAACTTTAAAAATCAAAGACTGGCTGACTGTCCTCCAAAATGATACATGCTACTAAATCTTTGTCTAAATTTTACCTTGATTTATTCACCTACCTGTAAGTACCTATAGATTTTCAATGAAAGTTTCTCTGAACTCAGAATATACAAAACCAAATTCTCCTCTTGCCTACGAAATCTTTTTCCTTTCAACTTTGTGATATCCATCCCATTAGTATTACTATTTCTTGAGACATCCAGTCTTGACACCTCAGGTTCATGTTTGTTTCTTCTCTTTTATCTTCCTTTATTAGTCACCAGACATCTTCATGGTTGGTTTTCTTTGCCATCTTGGTTATCTCAAATTTGTATTACTTGTAAGTAATAGATATGTTCTATCTGGATTTCCCATTTTTACACTCAACCTTCTAAACCGTCTGCGTACTGTTTCCAAACTTATTTTTTATTTATTTATTTTTATTAGTTTCCATCTTGGTTTTACCATTGGGCCCAGGAAGTGAACCTGGGACCTTGGGGTATATGTGGACTGTGCCCAACCACTACTCCACCAGGGATGCCCCAAACCTATTCTAAAAACACCCTGTCATTCATTGTCTTGTGAAAAATTTGCAGTGGTTTTCTATTGCATCCCATTTCCTGCTGTGCCCTTGAACCCACTCTACCGGTTCAGTCTTATTTTTCCATTACTTCCCTGCATATGGCCTCCTCTCAGACCATGTTAGTTTCCTTATCCTGTTCACCCATAATCATCATAACTGTTTTACCTCATAACTGTTTTACCTTTGCTTAGAATGCCATTTTTCTCCTTTTTTTTATGTTCAAATCCCACCCATCCTCTAAGACTCATTTCAAATCCTGTTATTTCTTTCACAATGAGGCAGTTCCTCCCTATTGTTCTTGTAAGTGCTATTCACTTAATTGAATTGCCCTGGGTTCCTGATTAGGTCCTGTAATAATATTTTGGTGATAAATCCCTTTAGATGATTCAGATAGTTCCTTTATGTCCACTGGAGAGAGCACTCTAAGTATATTAAAAGTGTGTCCCTCTCTCTCCTGCTGCCAGCTGAAGTTCCTGTCTTTGCCAGACACCTGGATGAAAGAATTTTTTTTGGCTCATATATACACAGAGTTGCAACTGATAGAGGAGGCCCTGCAAAAGTATCAGAATCTGATCGATGTGGGCTTCTCTAAGAGCTCATATATTGTTTCCCAAATTGCAGTTGCCTATCATAATATCAGAGGTAAGTGAATAAGAACAATGAAATACCATCTGACCCTACGAGGTGTGCTGCATTTTCTGAATGCTCTTCCTTCTTTTTGCAGATATTGATAAAGCCCTCTCTATTTTTAATGAACTAAGGAAACAAGACCCTTACAGAATTGAAAATATGGACACATTCTCCAACCTTCTGTATGTCAGGGTGAGCTGCTTCCTTTGCTAAGACCTGATTAAGCAATTTTGTACTCTCATCTGATGGGTTGGATTGTCATCCAGTTGCATTAGCTATGAGAAAAACAACTGAGGACAGGGTGTTCCTTTTTCATGCTTAATTCATCTTTTTTTTTCTTCTTTCAGAGCATGAAATCTGAGTTGAGTTATCTGGCTCACAATCTCTGTGAAATTGATAAATATCGTGTAGAAACATGCTGTGTAATTGGTAAGTCACTACTTTTTGTTTTTTAAGATTTATGTTTACTTTAGTGTAATGTGTCAAAGGTTACAAAATTATATACAATAGAATGTGAAAGATCACTATGAGCACCCCCTTGCGCCACCCTGAGATTGGTTGGTGAACATGGCTCCAGATTATTTTTCTGAATGAGTACTGAAAATGTGTTTGTGTATGTTTACTTTCAAAAACTTTGTAGCTTCCTTTTTTTTTGACTTAACAGTTTGTATTTTCCATTTTTTCATGTTACTAAATCTATGTTTGTATTATTTTTGATGGATATTTATTATTATATAGATATACCATCGTTTAAATTTAATCCTTGTCTATTACGTAGTTTTTTTTTTGTTTTTTTTTTAAAGTGAAGTTGTAGGCAGGCAGAAATGAAGGTGATCAGGCAGGCAGGAAGAGAGAGAAGGAAGAAGCATTTATTTTTCACTGAGTTGTTCATCTTGGTTCCTCCCTGACCCTGGCCTGTGAACCCGGGTCCTTAGGATGTTGGTGGACTATAACCAGCAGAGTTAGCCACTAAGCCACCAGGGCTCACCTATTATGTAAGTTTTGACCAGTGTTTGTTAAGATAAAAATTGCTTCAGGGAACATCTTTTGTTTTTTTTAAATTTTTTTTATTATAGTAATTATTCTACACATTAAAATAATTTCCTATGTGTAGGTTCCCCATTTCTTAGATATCTTTCAGCACACCATGCCCTCCACAAAATCACCAAGTGTTCTTTCCCATTGTCCAATGGGCCCCACCACGATTTGCCCCCACCCACCCCTTCCTGTTTAGTAACCTCAGTTCTGTTGCAAGTGTTTCAGGGTTGGTTATGTTTTATCTGTTCCTTTGTTTTGTCTAGTCACATTCCACCTATAAGTGAGGCCATCTGGTATCTATATTTCTTCTTTTGACTTGTTTCACTTAGCATAATCCCTTCTAGATCTATGTTGATTCAAATGACAGGATTTCATCTCTTCTAAGGGCTGTGTAGTATTCCATTGTATATATCTACCACATCTTCTTGATCCCATTCATCTAATGTTGGGCACTTAAGTAATTTCATTTCTTACCTATTGTGAGTAGGACTGCAATAAACATGAGGGTGCATAAACATATGCAAATTAGTGTTTTTATATCTTTTGGGGAGCTACCCAGAAGTGCAATGAGGGGATCTTATGGGATTTCCGTCTTCAGTTTTTTGAGGAATCGCCACACTGTTTCCCATAGGGGTTGTACCAATTTCACTTCCACCAACAGTGCAAAGTGTTTCCTTTTCTCCATATCCTCACCAACATTTATTGTTTCCAAACTTTTGGATTATAGCCAGTCTTTCAGGTGTAAGATAATATCTCATTGTTGTTTTAAATTGCATTTCCCTGATAGACAGCAAGTAGGAACATAATTCCATGTGCCTGTTGGCCATCTGTATATCCTCTTCAGAGAAGTGTCTCTCTAGTTCCTCCTCTCATTTTTTTTATTGAATTACCTGTTCTGTTGTTGAGTTTTAAGGAAACATCTTAGTAAGTGCACATTTATTTTTGCATATTTATGCAACTATTTCTGTATAATAAGTACCTAGCAGTGAAAGTTTGGATCAAAGGTGTTTTAAATTTTGGTGTAACTAGAAAGTTTGTAAGAACTTGTAACTTAATGAAAAGAGATGAAAATACCTGTTTCTTTGTATCAGCATGTCTCAATCTTGGCACTACTGACATTATGGCCTAGATCATTTTTTATGAGGAGCTCTGAGGAGCTCTTCTGTGCATGTAGGATGTTAGCAGTATTCCTGGCTTCTACCCATTAAATGTCAGTAACCCTCTCCACCCTCAGCTGTGATAACCAAAAATGTTTGCGGATATTGTGAAATAACCTTTGGATGTCAGAGTCACCCTGGTTGAGAACCTTGAAACTATGCCATTGGCTACACTTGTGTGGCCTCATACTCAGTTAACATAGACAGATGGATGGCTCCTCCTGTATAAAAGTAGACTTAGTTGGTTTTTATTGAACGCCTAGGTTCTCTAGAGTTGAAAGGGAGATACTTGTTCCTGGGTCTTTTGGACACTGCATTGAGATCATATATTTGTATCATTATGTCACAGGAGATTGTTAATAATCTGATAGAATTTCACTTTCTCAATTATCCAATAGGTATTTGCAGACCTTGAAGAAGTGTTTGCTTAGTATGAAAAATAAGCATTAAAAAAAAACCACAAAAGAAATCCTATAGGTAAAATTAGGAACAAATGATCTTTTCAATACCAGAGCTTTATAAATAAAGTATAAAGTCCATTGAGGTAAGGGTGGAACTCCAGTTTATTTGGAAAACATTTTTTGAGCATCTTCTGAGTGCCAACCACTGTACTTTGTGTCGCAGTATTAAGGAAGACCAGTGAGCAAACAACTGTAATACAGTGGGTTGTAAGTTGTGATTGAGGTAAACATAAGATGTGAAAATAATACATAGGAGAGATGTCTAATCCTGACTGATATCAGAGAAGACCTCTTGAGAGGCCTTGAAGTATGGGTAGGGTGAAAGTTTAATAAGAGGAAAAGGATTGACTTGGGAAGGACAATGAAGTGTGAAATACATGTTGTACTTGAATAATTCTATATCCTGAAGCATGGAGTGGGAGGTGAGAATGTATGAAAAGGGGCTAAATTTTAAAGAACTTTTTATACTTTGCAAAAAGATTGGATTTTATTTTTAAGGTCTTATCAAGACCAATGATAATAGAACTGCTTTGATCTTGTGAGAGAGGAGAGCTTATAGCATTACCTTTTTATACTCTAGACGTTTCCTACCCTCGGCTAAAAAAAAGTGTACATAAATGTTATATCCAGATGAAATAAAATGAAGAAAAACTTGCAGTATTAGGGGACAGAATGTGTGATAGATGAAATATATTTCTCAAGGGAATGAGGATATTCCCCTTATGTGTACAACTTGGCTTTTCTGCAAGGACTTTGGGGAAATGGATATGGTGTCATGCCCACTTTGGGGAATGCTGTGTATTTTAGTGCACTTTTTACCTTTCTTGTTATTCATATTTTTTGTTTGCTTTTCAATCAGGCAATTATTATAGTCTGCGTTCTCAGCATGAGAAGGCAGCCTTGTATTTCCAGAGGGCCCTGAAGCTGAATCCTCGGTATCTTGGAGCCTGGACTCTGATGGGACATGAGTACATGGAAATGAAGAACACGTCTGCTGCTATTCAAGCTTATAGGTGAGCTTCTCTGGGGGTGAGGTGAGCAGATTGCTGTGAGGATAGGAGCCTTTATTGAGCCTGCAAATTGCTAACCTTGATTCTGCCCTCTTACCAGTCTCTCTTCCATTCCTTAGACATGCCATTGAGGTTAATAAACGTGACTACAGAGCCTGGTATGGCCTTGGGCAGACCTATGAAATCCTTAAGATGCCATTTTACTGCCTTTATTATTATAGACGGGCCCACCAGCTTCGGTAAGTCTAGCCACTTGACAGTGTGGTGTTTCTTGTGGGAAGGGCTTGGACTGTACTTCTCTTTTGATAACCAAATCACAGTGAGTTGTTTTAACTCTTGTGACCTGAGTTTTAATTTTCTATATGCTCTTTGATCATTTTTATGTATTGCATTTTAATGTGTTATAGTTTATCATTGTGAATACAAAATAAAATACCTATATGAAACATTGGTTTAAAGAGTAGACCTTGCACAGATTTGAAATAGTGGTGGTGATGGTTTCTCAAGGAAGGATTTAGGTATTCAGTCTTTGCTCACACTGCCTATTATTCTCTCTCAGGCCCAATGATTCTCGAATGCTGGTTGCTCTAGGAGAATGTTATGAGAAACTCAATCAACTAGTAGAAGCCAAGAAGGTATCTAAAATTACATGCTGAAGTATGAGCAGAAAGGTGCTGTTTGGATGAAGGATTGCGCTATCTGTGCTCTAACTTTTCCTTCGTTCTTCTCTATCTATATAGGAAAGTCTGAATATTTATAGGTATGTAGGCTAAAATGAAAAGCTGGGCTGACATCAGTGGGAACGATTTTATAGGCCTAGGCCTATAAGATCTAGTAAAAATGCCTTGTGTTCTACAAGTCTGAACTTCTGGGAGACTTGTAGGACCTGAGCCTTTATGTGATTAGTCATGGCATTTTGGGCAGTGGTCAGAGTGACCAGTTTATTTATTTTTTAGTGTTGTATTGTAGTAACTTTGTTGTACAAATGAAAATAAACTCGTACGTATAGGTTCCCCATATGTATAGTTTCTCCATTCCTCAGATATATGTCAGTACACCCTGTCCTACCCCAAATCACCAAGTGTTCTTCACCACTATCCAGTGGTTCTTGACCATTGTCCGCCACCACTTGCCCCCCTTGTCACCCCCATCCCCCTATCCCATTCCCTGTTGGTAATCTTAGTTCTATTGCAAGTGTCCAAGTGTTGGTTTTATTTCATATGTTCCTTTGTTTTGTCTATTCACGTTCCACCTATGAGTGAAATCATCTGGTATCTATCTTTCTTCCTTTGACTTATTTCACGTACCATAATCCCCTCTAGGTCCATCTATGTTGATTCAAATGACACCCATAGGGGTTACACCAATTTGCACTTCCACCAACAGTGCAAAGTGTTCCCTTTTCTCCACATCCTTGCCAACATTTGTTGTTTCCAGACTTTTGGATAATAACCTATCTCTCAGGTGTAAGGTGATATCTATTATTGTTTTGATTTGCATTTCTCTGACAGCCAGTAAGGAACATCTCTTCATGTCCTGTTGGCCATCTGTATATATCCTTTTCTGAGAAATCTCTCCAGTTCCTCTTCCCAATTTTTGATTGGGTTGCCTTTGTTTGTTATTGAGTTTCATGACTTCTTTGTATATACAGCGTTGGATATCAAGCCCTTGTCAGAAATATGGAACACAAATATATTCCAGTTAGTGGTTTGTATTTTTGTTTTGGTGATACTTTCTTTCACTATAAAGCTTTTTAGTTTGATGTAGTTTCAATCGTTCATTTTTGTTTTTGTTTCCCTTGATGTTGGACTTGCATCCCCAAAGACCTAAGGCTGATGTCATGAATGTCTTTCCTATGTTGTCCTCCAAGAATTTTTGGTTTCCAATCTTGTGTCCAAGTCTCTAGTTCATTTTGAGTTAATTTTTGTGAATGGTGTTAGAGTGTGGTCTAGCTTCATTCTTTCTGTGTGTGGCTGTCCAGTTATCCCAACACCATTTATTGAAGAGACTTTCCTTTCTCTATTGTATGCTTTTGGCTCCTTTGTTATAGATTAACTGACTGTATGTGAGTGGGTCAGTGTCTGGTGATTCGGTTCTTTTCCACTGTGCCTCTATTACTGTTCAGTACTATACTGTTTTCATCACTATCGTTTGTAGTGTAGCTCGGTGTCTGGGAGTGTAATCCCTCCAGATTCATTCTTTTTTCTCATGATTGCTTTGGCTATTTGGAGTTTTTTGTTATTTCATATAAGTTTTAAGATTTCTTTGTTCAATTTCCTTGAAATAAGCCAGTGGGATTTTAATGGGGATTACATTAAATCTGTATATTGATTTAGATAAGGTGAGCATTTTAACAATGTTAATTCCTCCTAACTATAAGCAGGGAATGTCTTATCTGTTTGTATTCTCCTGTTAAGATGAACTTGAAATTTCATTGTACAAGTCTTTCACCTCCTTTGTTGAGTATGTTCCAAGATATTTGATTCTTTTTACTTCTATTTTAAATGATGTGGTTTTCCTGACTTCGTTTTCTTCTAGTATGTTGTTTGCATACAAAAATGCAATGGATTTTTGTGCATTGATTTTGTAGCCTGCCTCTTTATGCTATTATCTTTGTCACTTCTGGAGCTGCTTTTCTTTAGTGTTTGTGTTTGCAAAGTATGTTATTCGTAGTTGCTCTGTGGGGAGGAGATGAGACTTGGCTCCCTCAGGTTGCCATCTTTCCTAATTCAATCACTAGTTTATTTTTTTGACAGTGTTACTGGAGAGCTTACGCTGTGGGAGATGTGGAGAAAATGGCTTTGGTGAAACTGGCAAAGTGAGTGAAAAGATTGAATGAAACACTATTGATGATTTTGTGGGGTCTGGTGTGATGGGTCTGTGTTTCTCTTCCATCATCCTACATTAGTGTGGGGTGGAGCGGGGTGTATGAATACTGGGCTGGAAGTTTAGCTATCTTGACTTGAAAGAATATCACTTCTCTTTGAAGGGAGAATTGGTTTCCTATTAGGCAAAGAATCAAGAATGAGTTGAGGCAAGAAATGAAATGTTCATATCACAGCAGTGTAGAAAAACTACTTTATGTACTGATATTCTACTATGGCCCAGGAAAATTAAGAATAACTCAGAAATTTTAAACAAAGTTTCTTAAATGCTGTCTTAGTCCTGCCAGTTCTTTTCTGTATATTTAAGGGAAAAAAAATTGATTGATTGGCATCCTTTTTAATATCTAACTCAGGTTTTGCCAGAGAATTTTTTCAAAAACATGTTGAAATTTATTTACTATTTCTCTCTCTCATCATCAATAACAGAATAACAGTTCTAAGACTGGATGAAGTAACCATCACAGCTGGCCATTAATACTCTTCTGGGTCCCAGTGTGCCATTTATGTCAAAATCAGTAGTTGCCTATACCTTGTCATTTTTTATCTTAATTGAATGCAATTACTTTTTATCACTAACTTGCTTTGAGATCTTATTTTTACTTAAAGACTAATTTCTTTTGTAGGCTTCACGAGCAGTTGACCGAGTCAGAACAGGCTGCCCAGTGCTACATCAAATATATTCAAGATATCTATTCCTGTGGGGTATGTGTCAGGAGCATGAGAACTGAGCTGCCGATCTGATTCTTATCACCTCAGTCATTCCTCTTTTCCCGATGTAGGAAATAGTGGAACACTTGGAGGAGAGCACTGCTTTCCGCTATCTGGCCCAGTACTATTTTAAGTGCAAGCTGTGGGATGAAGCTTCAACGTGTGCCCAGAAGTGTTGTGCGTTCAATGATGTGAGTATCAGTTGTTTAAAGAAGGGTTGGATTTTAGGCTTACTCATGATCTTTACCCTGGTCTGGGGGTCGAAACTATATATGAAGGTAAGTGAAAGAAGGGAAGAGGAAAGGCTCCTTTGATTCATTTTATAATCTGTTTTTGAGACTAGTTTTGGACATCGCTTTAAATACTGCCTGCTTTTGTTCTAGACCCGGGAAGAAGGTAAGGCTTTGCTCCGGCAAATCCTACAGCTTCGGAACCAAGGCGAGACTCCCTCCTCCGAGATGCCTGCACCCTTTTTCCTTCCAGCCTCACTGTCTGCTAACAACACTCCCACACGTAGAGTTTCTCCGCTCAACCTGTCTTCAGTCACACCATAGTCGGCTCCTTTTAAACCAGCACGTTGCCAGACTCATATTTAAGCCTTACCTCCATGTAAAGAATGGCCATGTGTGTTCTTCCAAGGACTTTAGCTATTTTTGTTTATACAGATGGACACAACTCCTTGGAAACCATTTATAAGAATCACCTTCAAAGGCAGACTTGACAGAAGAATCCTGGCAGGAACACGTTTTGGTTTTCTCCCAGTGAAAGCACTTCTATCTCCCTTTTGTTCAGAAAGTGACTATGGGTCTTGCCTTCTGGCCAGACTTCTTCCCCACAAACAACCCTCTAATAGCACTTTAGCACAGGCCGCGCTATGGAAGCAGTTCTAATGCTGCTAGGAGTGACAGCATTAGAGAGGAAGGAAAGAAGAAAAGTCTGCCACCCTACCCTGTGCTGGCAGTAGGGGCACTGGGTAGACATGATTTCCTTCTTGGATTTGGGAGCATGATGATTCTGATATCAGAGATTAAGTTTAGATGAAGTTATACATTTGTTTTTACTTTAGGAGACATTCTTCCAAAACATGATTTTGAGGCGTCTTCTAGAAGTTTTCAGATAGAAAGTAACTTACTATAGTTGAATAAAGGGCAAAAGGAATCTTGGAATTTGGAACTGCTGATGGGCCCTTACTGAGGGCAAGAGCTAGTTGTTCCCCTGCTAAAGCAAAGCCAGGAGACAGGGTTAGACCTGATGTCATGGGCATCTAGGAATAACTTTTTTGAATACTCGCTTGAAACTGATGTGTTCTAATAAATATTTTTGATGTAATTGTCTATTTTTCCCCCTTATTTCCAACAAAATGTTTTTTTGTTTTCTTTTTCCGTCTTTATCTGGTTAGACAAGGTAAAAGGAAATCATTTTTCTATACTCTTAGGTTTCAGGCATGTGTATTCAGTAGGAGATAATGTAATGAATTTGTACAGTAGATGCTATGAATTATTTTGAGTTCCAGATCTTAGTCTTTATCTTGTTTCTATTTTGTTTACCCATTCACCTCCTAATGTATGATACTTCATTTCATATTAAGGAAGATTTAGAATATCCAGTGTTCCTTGAATTTATTTTTTGCCAAACTTTCTTAGATTGGCTGTACACTAGCTACTTGGGTTCCTGTGGGCCTGAATATTTTGAATTTTGATCTTTCTGCCCGCCTCCTTCTATAATTTAATGACTTTGCTAAATTTGGAATTGAAATAAAAGTGTGAATAATATCTTTATTTAATATATTTTTTGTGTGTGCATAGAAACCATATAAGTAAAAAAGTATGAGATTACATAGGTGATTATATTACAAAAGGGGGAAAACAACTAATGTCTAAGTATTGCATTCTGGACAGTATTCGAGGTATATGATAAAGCTTAAAAGAAATATATTTTTGAAGCTGAGCAGCTGACTCACCTCAGGGCAGTGACTGCTCTCCTAACCCCACAGCCTTAGTATTTTTTGCCAAAAGGCCCAGATTTGAGTAATGGGGAGCGGCGTGAGCGCAAAATCCGGGTATAAGGGCTGCAGTCGGTCGAGCTTTGGCAGGTAGGTGTTCGGGGAAGTAAATTTCGAAGAAATGGCTTCTTCCCTGGGGGCTGCTGGTTTGGTTGCTGGTTTTCCTGGTTGGCACCAACACGCTTTTTGGAAGACGAAGCCTGGCTCTGGAGTTTTAACACAGTATGATACTGTTCCGCAATGCATGCTGCCTTCTTCCGTAGGTCCAGTTTTACCAGCATCATGTTGTTCTGCAGCTCAGCCAGGGTCTGATCCTAAGGAAGAGAAATATAGTGATAGAAACACTTTTCTGTCTGGCATATTAGAGAAACAAAGGGTAAGAAATATATAACTGTTTAAAGTCAGCTTACTGAATAGTGAACTCGAATAGCACTTTCCAACAGTGGTATGAGCTTGAGTAACTCTTTAGAGTCTCAGTTCTAGGTATCAAATTAAGTGCTGTGTTTAGTCTAAGAAGTACACTTATTTTTTAATGGGAAGGTGCAGGGCAGGCATGAAAGCAAGCCAGAGACAGGTAGGAAAAGCAAGGGGGAAGAAGCAGCACTTTACTTAGTTGCTCGTATTGGTTGTTTCCCGGCCCTAGGTGGTGAGCCTAGGCCCTTGGGATGTATGTGGACTGCATCCTGTGGACTTAACCATGACACCACCAGGGCGCAGCAAGCTGTACAATTAAAAAAAACCATTTAAGTGTCTCTGGAATCAAGATGCATGTTACTGATGACAAATGTCATAGCTTAATTGTTAGTATTTTCTCTTAGTGGTACATAGAGTAATGTTTTCTTACAATCCAAGCATCTTAAACGAAATAAGACAGTATCTGTCTCCCTAGGGTTATTGCAGAGAAGATGCCTATAAGTTAGTTACCACAGTGCCTTATACTTAGTGAATGGTTATTTTTATTTTCAAGGAAGAGAAACTCCCTTCACTCTAAGATCAGCCTAAACATCTTTTATCTTTTTCTTCCCATTCTCTTCACATATATGCTGGAGTGGGCTGATGAGAAAGGGACACAGGTTGCCTAACCTGTTTGATTAAGATGTCATCACAAGTGGTCAAGGCTTGGCGAAGTTTTCCTGCCCCCGTGCTGTGGCAACAGGCTCTTTCTGCTGCTTGGAGAGACTCTCCAAGCTTCTGAAGTTCGTTCCGCAGCATTCTTATATTCTGAAAAAGGAGTAGGAACCAGACTATGGCCAAGACCAACAAGAACAATGATCTGGGGGCACAGGCGGGTTGGGGGGTGTCAAAGAGCCATTTGAAGAGAAAAATTAGAGGCTAGATAAGTAAAGGAGCCAGGATTGCACACGCAACGTGAACGAGGGATGTGGGTTGCTGGAAACTGCCTATGTAGAGCTTTGGCAACAGAGAAAGGTAATTACCTTCTGGCCTTCTTCTAGTTTCTTGTCTACGTCAATGGTGAGGGGCTTGGCTGAGGGTGGCGGCTCTAACATTTTCTGATACTTCTGCAGCTCTGAGGGGAGGAAACAGAACTTGAATAAGTAGTCTTCCTAACCTTAGACTTCGCTCTTTTACTAAGTTAGTTTTCAGCAAATATAAAAAGTGAGGCCGTGTGTATTCTAGAGTAAAAGTCTGGTGTGTGTAACTTGAAATTGAGGAAGTTGGTGGATTTAGTGTTTGAAGAACAGCTCTTCCCCGAACCACTTTAGGTTTCCTGCTTCTCCTGCCTCACCTTCAGTGGTGGAGTTTAACTCTGTTGTACACTGCTCCAGTTTAGCTCTAACCTCCTGGAGCTGCTGGGTGGAGGCAGACGTTGCCAACCTTCGTGACCTCCGTAGGGTCAACTCAGAGTCTGAGTGTTGAGGGGCCGATGGCTGCTGTTTGGTTTCCTTCAAGAGAGCTTCTAGCTCTTCAATCTTTTCATCTCGCTCCTAAGAGGGTAGCAGAGAGCACAATTCCATCCAGAGTCCAACAAATAATGAGAGAAGAGATTAATGAACAAGTGAACCGAACCTCGAATATGTGTACACTGAACGCGTGTGTTAGCACTCACACCACTTCCTGGCCAATCAAACCCTTAATTTACCAAATAGAGATGACATATACAGAGCACTAAGGAGCAGGGTAAGTTGCATGTCCCTGTCCCTACTCAAGTTTATAAAATCTATCTCAGTGAAGCTAGTGATGGGAATCTGAGCAGCTAGTTGGGGTCAGTTCAGGACAACTCACCTGAATTTCTTCTTGGTAAAAACTTGTCAGTGAGTCCTTGAGGATCTTTAATTTCTCTTCATACATTTCCTCCAGTAGCTCCTTCTGAGTGTCCAAATGCTCACTGTCAGAAAGAAAAGTGATGGAGCTGCTGAGGACTGGGCTTGGAGGACAGATCTTGAGGCTCTACTCCTTCTGAGACCCTTCTACCCATCCTCTGGTCCAGATGATACCAAGAGGGTCATTCAGCGGGTACCTGCACCACTGTTCCCTTTGCTGCATCTGCTCCACCATCTCATTACAGATCTCATCACGAAGCTGCATCTCCAACTGCAACTTTTCCTGCCGTTCTTTCAAAAGCAGTGCCTTCATGGCTTCCACCACCTGTAGAAGCTCCTAAAGTAGGGTAGATGGGCCAGTGGTTATCAGATGCTCATGCCCGCCAAAAGGCACAGGCCCACCTGGCAGGCAGTGTGGAAAATGTGTAGTCATCAAGCTACTGCGCTAAAGCTCTTTTGCAGTCTCACCTCTTTGCCATACATGGAGATATCAGCTTCATTTTCAATACTGTCCTCAAGGCCTGGGTCTAACTTAGCTCCTGTTGCTAAGTTGGGAGATGCTCGCAGATTGTGTTCTTTGATGAATGAATGCAATGATGGGAATCCCAGCTGTACAGGTACTGTATGCACAAGCTAATAGGGAAAAATATCTTAACTGAACGCTTACCCAGCCCCTCAGAGCTTCCTTAAATACAGGTACCAGCCAAAAGTGAGCACAACTATTCTCACCTGGCTGGCAATAGCTGAGAACTTGGCCACATGAAGGGTTTCATCATAAGTAGATGCACAGGGATTCACATTGACAATCATGCAGGAGCGACCTCGGCCTGTGAAGAAACCTTGGAACACTCGAGTCAACTTGCTGTCACGGAAGGGAACCAGGTTCTGCTTTGACCTGGCAAGAAACCAGAAAGAAGAGAGTTGTGAACAGAACTCTAGCCCTTGGGGTTATCCTAGCACCATCCCTTGTGCTGACCAGGAAGTTTCGTAGAAAACTGAAGAGCTCCAGTCCATCCCAGCCCACAGTCGAGGCTGAAGCTTACCGGTTCTGCTGGTTTTGGCGCAGGGCAGCAATACAGCGACCGAGGGTGTGCAGAGAAGTGTTAATGTTTCCTGCTTCCTTTAGCCGCTCACCACTCCTTTGATCTTTGCAGCGCTCTGAGCCCGCCAGATCACAGAGTGACAACCTAGAACAATGTCAGACAGGATCTGACATAAGGACCCCAAGTGTTATGAGCCTTCCAGCCCTTTATACAGTTCTGCAGAGGGCTGGGGTGGGGAGGATACACCAAACGCCCTCCCCCGACTACCATTATGGCCAAGAAGTCCACATTTCTTTTTAGGGAAAGGAGGAAGAAGCATTTTGTTTTTAAGGAAGGCAGGAAGAGGAGAAGGAAATACTTTTTTTTGTTTTGGTTCCCCATCTCCCCTGCGGGTCATGAACTGGGGCTGGGGTCCTTGGGCTTTTCGTGGCCTATACCCCAGTCGCCAGCTTTGTGCCTAAGCAACCCAGGCAAAGCCACCCGGGGATGCCCACATTTCTTTTTCAATGGGAAAACTTACTCGCTGATCTTAGGGACTATATCCCCTTCCCCCTGAAGGTGCAGGATCCGAATTGAGAAGATGCTATGACTGAGAATTTTAAGAAAAAAAGAAGTTATTGCACATCTTCCATGATGAGGTGGATTACTACTTCCAAAATACAGTGAGAACATGACCCTTACAATCCACATACCTGCGGCTAGAGTTCTGGTTCAGGTGGGTACTGGCAAAGCTCTGGTTTTTACGTCCCACTTTCAGGAGTTTCCAGGCCTCTTCAGCATCCTGAACATGAATCCAATTGAGATCTGAGGCCAAGGAGAGAAAGATGTGAGCATCTCACTCTTTCATCTTTTCACAATCCTCTCCAGGGTTCATGCCAACCTCCCTGATTTTCCCTACCTTTCACGTAGGGATTGCCGTTCTGATCCTCACAGAGTCGCAGAGTCTGCCTCTTGCGCTGCTGGCTAGGTGGTTCTAACAGGTCATAAAGTAGTTCATTGTAGATCTCAAAGAAAGAAATCCAGACAGAGAAGCGAATGTCTGCAGAGACACTTACAGGGGCAGTGTCTGGCTGTGCCCATCGGTGACTTGTTTCTGAGGAGGAAGCCAATATACAGAGCATCAACCCTAGAATAATCCATCTCCCACTTGGTCTGCAGGGACCAGTTGCCATCTCTGGTCTGTACTGCTGGCAGCTATTAGAGGCAGGGAGTGGGTTTCTACTGTTTCTCTGCACAGAGAAGAGTCATAGTACATACCATCCAGTTGGCTACTGCTGGTAAACTGACTGGTGGAAGAGAGCCCAGCAATGCCACTGTCAAAGCTGGTACTGGTACCCATTCGACTTTCAATGTAGACACTCCTCTTCAAGGAGGTAGACAGTTCTTCCTGGAGGGGCCCAAGGAGAAGGTAAGCACAAAACTTTCCAGATATTTCTCCCCCTAATCCCACCTTCATGGACACCAGCACTTTACCTCTTGAAGGCCTCCATTCAATAGGGCCAATTTCTTCATTTCCTCCTGTTGGATTTGCTTGCTGTCTAGCCAAATTACCTCATTGGAGAGCAAAGGCTTCAGATCAGGTGTTGGATGAAGCTGGCCTTGGAGGCTATTGAAGATCAGAGCCAGGGACCGTGGCAGGATGCCTCCATCCTTAAAGGTACCTGGAGGCATGTGAAAGATGGACATCTGAGGCAGATGCCTTTCTCCCACCCAGAGAGCATCAAAAAAGGAAGGATAACAGCATTAGAGGCCAATTAGCAATCTTGTGATTGCTTATTACTCACCTTGAATCGTGTGGGTTTTCCCTGAATTGGTGACTCCATATGTATAGATGAGCCAGTTCTGTCCTTTGAGTACATCCTTCACCATTTCTTTCACAGTCAGGTTGAAGAAGGATGCCTGTCCCACTTCTGGCCCAAAGATCTAGAAACAGATAAAGTTTCTGAGAGGCCCGTTCGTCATTTCCTAAATCATCTGTGCAGTCAGCAGAAGCATTCCTTCTTGGGTGCTTGGCTCGAATACTAGTCAAGCATCTTACTATAGCGCTACCAGCTGCTCCTTAGACACCGACTCAAGCACTCTCTGCCAGTTCATCTTTCATCCAAGTCAGCAAACACTAAGGAATGCTATCCACTAACCTATCGCAAACACAATGGGGCAACATAATGGTCATAACTGTGGGCTTTGGCTTTGGACATGGACCAATCAAAATCCTAATTCTACTACCGACAAGCTACGTGACCAGCACTGAGTCACCTTATCCTTGTCAGGAAAATAGGAACAATGATGAGTTGTTCATCATGTGCACATAGTACTTGATGCACTGACCAGCACATAAAATGGGTCACAAAGCTGTACTCAAGCATTATGTAAGGAACTCACAGTCAAGTAGAAATTCTCCTTCAAAGGAGGGACTAAAGTAGCCCTACATGTTGGTCTTTTGTTGACAGACCAATATTTCCATACCTGAGAAAAGGTAAATCTGTGGGTAGCTTGTCCAATTCCCCTCTCGTTGCTCTTCTGGGCAAAGGAGTCTTTGGGTGCTTGTAGAACAAGGGTCTCCATATTTTCAATATGGACACAACCCTAAGAAAGGGGAAAACAGTTATCATAGAAGGAAACACTCCTGGGAACCTTTCTGTACATCATCTCACCTTGACTCCCTTCCTGAGACACTCACCTGATCTTCCTGTCGTTCCAACTCTGAAGGTAACAAGGGCCTGACCCTCAGGTACACTTTCACCTTCTCCGTACTATCCTCAGATGGAACCTGTGGCAGAATTCCAGGCCAGAACCACAGATTAATCTCCGCAGTTATTTGAGCAGACGGTAAACAAAGCATAGTTCTTGGGAATCATGCTGACACCATCTCCATTCTACCTCAAATGTCTTTATGCAGATGCTCTTTGGTTCCTTAATCACTCCACCCCCCATAGACATTTTCATTAGTTTATCACCCTTTCTTGTATCTTGAGGACCTAGTTTGCCATATAGATTATTTAAGTTAGAATTGATGACCGGTGTGAAAATTGGAATGTGATATTATGGTAAGGCATAGCAGTTAAGCATTTTAGAAGCAGAGAGTTGAATTTGAGTACTTATTCCAAGTTCATTAACTTCTCTTTGTGGAAACCATAAAACATATAGGAGAAAATATAGGTAACACATTTTGTGACATCATCATCCTTTGGGGAACTCGACTCTTTGGCAAGGGAAATACAGGGAAAAATTTAATAAATGGGACTAGATCAGACTAAACAAATGGGACTGTATCAAACAGAAAAGTGTCCGTACAGTGAATGAAACTATCTCCAGAACAAAAAGATACCTTACTGAATGGGGGAAGATATTTGAACACTGTGAGCAGTTAATATCTGACACATAAAGAACTTACAACTCAATAACAACAATAAAAATCCCAATAAAAAAATGGGCAGATGATAAGCCCTGGTGGGGCAACAGTTAGGTGAATTGCCTCCAAAGGATCAAGCCACATACCCCTGGGTTCGAGTCCTGGGCTCGGGGGGAGCAACCAGTGTGAGCAACTAAATGAAAGCTGACATCCATTAAGACAATCTTTTTAGTAATGTTTAAAGTACACAAAGGCAATAACATGAACACTACAGAAAAGTTTAACTAAGGAAAAATAAGAAAAATAAAACAGCCTATTGTTACAAGCTATTCTGATATTACGTTAGATAATAACATCTGAGTGTATCCTTCTAAAATCTTAATCTACGCAAATATACATGTATGGTTTGATTTTACCTAAGTGAGACCACACTGTAAAATGTAACATGCTTTTTCTCAGTTAATAATCTTGACTTTCCAAAGCAATACATTTCCTCTCAGCTAATACCCAGTCTAGATTCCAGTCTTCCCAGTTGTCTCAAAAATGTTCTTTGTAGCTTGTCTGCCTAAACCAGGGTCCAATCTAGAAACAAATATTGTTTCTGATTATATATCTTAAGTCTCTTTCAATCTAAAATAGCCTCTCATTTCTCGTGGCACCAATGTGTTGAATATCCATGGCGGTTGTCCTACAGAATATCCCATCTCGTGAATTTTTTTGTTGCTCCTTTACGGTGTCCATGAGGTGGTCACTTAATCTCCTAGATCGATCTAAACTAGAAGTTTGGTATAAAGACTTGATCATTTTAAGGCATACATTTTTGGCAAAAACCTAATACAGATAATTAGCATTACTTCATTTTGTAGCAAATAAAGAATATCTCCCTACCAATAATGTGAAAATTTAACCACTAGATTATGATGATGACAATTAAGACTTTTACTCCTTTTTCTCCAAGTTTATAAATCACTTTGCTTTAAACTACTGGCTCCAAGTTTACCATGACCTGCACCTTAGCCACCTAAATTGCAGGATTGCACCTATTTATGTATCATTTTTAAATATAGAAAAGTTGAAAAAACAGTTCAATAAATAATAGGGTAGGTGGGCCCTGTTGGAGGGTGGGCCCTGTTGGAGTAGCGGTTAGGTCAATCGCCTCTGAAGGAGCCCAGTCCACATACCCCTAGGTTTGAGTCCCAGGTCTGGGGTGGGGGTGGGGGTAAACAATCAGTTTAAACAATTAAATAATGAAATAAAATACTTCTTCCTCTCTCTTCCTGACTGTCTGCCTCTGCTCAGTTTTATCCCTGCCTGCACCTTTCCTTTAAAGAAACCCAAAACACTAGGGTACCCAAACCTAGGCTGCACAATTAACATTTATTAATTTTGCTTTACTTATTCATGTATAAAAGTATTTCTTTAATGGCATTCTCTGGTGGAGCAGCAGTTGGGTCAATCACCTCTAAAAGAGCAAGCCACATATCCCTGGGTTCAAGTGCCAGGCACAGGGGGAAGCGACCAGTGTGAACAACTAAATTAAAAAAAAAAAAAAAAAAGATCCTTCTTCCTCTTCTCTCTTCCTGCCTACCTGCCTGCTTGCCTGTATTCCTGTCTGCACCCTTCATTAAAAAAAAAAAAAAAGGGCAGATGTGTTAAGACACCTCTCCAAAGAGCATATGTAGATGGTCAACAGGCACAGAGAGAAATGCTCTTTACTTTAGATGTGTATCAATAAGGTATCACCTAGCTTGTGAGAATGGCTTATATAAAAGACAAGCTGCATGCTGTGGCTCAGGCACGAAGCCTGTGGTGGGGTTTACAGCATGTAAAGCCCAAGGACTACTCTCCCCAGGGTGCGGCAGGGAGAGGTACAACCAAAAAGGAACAACAAAGAAGAAATCCTTCTTCCTCCCCTCTCTCCCTGCCTCACAAAGAAATGTCTGACAAACGATGATTCAGACTTGACTGTCAGACCTTTAAAAAAAGACAAGAAACAACTAGTGTTGGCAAGGGTTTGGAGAGAAAGGAACCTTCATATATTGTTGGTAGGAGTGCAGGTTGGTGTAGTCATTTTGGAAAATAGTATGAAAATTCCTCAAAAAATCAAAAATAGAACAATCCAGTAATCTCACATCTAGGTATATATCTGAAGAACATGAAACATTTATGTACCCCAATATTTATTAAGGCACTATTTACAGCATTCAAGATATGGAATCAATTTAAGTGCCCAATGATGGATGAATGGATAAGAAGATCCAGCATATACACAAAATGGAATGTTACTCAACCATAAAAAACGTGAAATCTTGCAATTCCTGACAACATACAGAAGAAACTTGAAGGTACTTTGCTGAGTGAAAAGTCAGGAAAAAGACAAACATTGGTTGATTTCACTTATATCTGGAATATTAAACAATGCAAATAAGCTGATAGGATAATATTAGAATAAGCCTTTGGAGTTTTTGAGGAGAGAAGTTAAGGGTTAGGATCATGTGGAAGAGGGGGGTTAATTTATTTAGTATTTCCCTTCCTTTCTTGTTTAATAAATGAAAAATAATATTCCCCTTCAAAGGGACATTTAGCAATTTCAGAGAGGTTTCTAGATTGTCACAAGTGGGCAATGATAATGACACCTACTGGGTTATCGGCCAGGAATGCTGCTAAAACATCTTGATGCAGAGGACAGCGCCCTATTAAACAGAATTATCTGGCTCCAAACGTCAATAATGTTGCAGCTGAGAAATCCCAGCCTAGCAGAAAAAAAGTCTTCATAAATAGAAGCATGGTTGATACTAAAACCTGAATGTACAACCCACTTAATGAGAGAATATGATCTTGTGCAAATTCTTTAACAGCCTCAAGGTGAAGGAGAAATAACTATTTTCCTTCCCTCATAGGATTAACTGAGAGTACACACTTGTATTCCAATAATACAATATAAATAAGTGTTTATGACTCATAACTCCACATTTTATTTGTCATGCTCTTAATTTTAAATTGATCTTTCATACCCTACAGGGTTACTGGTCTTTCACTTGCATATAACCCTGTATCAACAACCAGCAAGCTAAGGACGTCACTTTCACTCCCAAGACAGCTTTACCTTTTTCTTGTCCTCCAGGGAGGTGGAGATGACAGAGCAGTCTGATAGCAGGTTCTTGCGTACCACAGACCCCAAATCTGCAGCTGTGGACTCAAACATGGGGGAGACTAGGACCTCCTCATCGGATAGCAAGCCGGCTGGCGGAGAAAGGATCCCTTGCGACATGACAGCAGGGACAGCTTAGGTCTAAAAGAGACAAGAATGTGTAGGGAGAAGCTTAAGGAACAAAGGGCTGCAAATTCTAGGTAAGAAACGATTCCTTTGCCCCAAGGATCCTAAATTTCTACTCCCCTTTCCCTTCAACTACCAACAGAGGGGCAGGGAATAAGGGAAATTAATTATTTAATCCTATCTAGAGCGGCATTTCCAACCTGAACAGGAAGAATAGACAATCCGGTTTCAAAAGCAGAAGGTCAAACTGCAAGCAGGGTACGTGCCTCGCCCACTGGTGCCGTGGAGGTGGTGTCAGAGGCCCTAGGCTCCTTCTCGAACCTTTCCCCCAGACCCTGGTGAACACAGAGGAATTAAGATAGAAATGGCGGCAGCTATGCTTTCTGAAAACCCATTCCGCGAGGACAAGAGCTGGAACCGCGAAGACAAGTGCTGGAACCCCAGGATACAGCCCAGCCGCATACTCACCCGCAGACGCGAGACTAGTTCTTTTGCAGCACCACCGCACTCACACCCCACAGCCGAACTTTCGTAGTCGAAGAGCACAGCTCCACCCACGAGGTGCAGCTTTATTACTGATACAATGTTTTAAATTACGCGCTGTGTTCATTTGTCCAATCAGATAGAGAGGCCTGCACCTACCAATCAGTGTAAGGAAAGGGGGCGGGCATGACTAGGAGACCGTTTGCTGCGGCTTGACCTTTCCACCCAAAAGTGGATCCGGGTTACCAACCGCCGGAGTTTGGCGCTTGATCGTTTGGAATTCTTCCCACTTAACACTTTTTCTTGAACTCTAGATACTTCTTTTTAGAGGCCTAAGAGAAATAATCAGGATTCAGCCGCCATCGTCTGTCCTTTAGTAACATTCTTTCCAGGACCACGCAAGAGAACTGGTTAAGAGCGCTAGTTCGCCCGGCGGGAGATAAAACTACATTTCCCAGGAGGCTCCGTGAACAAACGCCGGTACTCGATTTCCCAGAGTTCCCCGGGTTTCGGCCCTTCCGGGCGGTCTGTTCGCACGGGGTGGAGACTTCGGAGCCAAGATGGCGACGGGAACGGGCAGTGAGTATCAATACTGCGCTGCGCTTGCAAGGCCTTTGTAGAGCCAAGTCTTGGCACCAAATTTTGTCACATGATTTGGGAATAGGAACAATGATTAGCCTGAGAGCCTAGGATCTCCAGATAATTGCGCTCCACGGCATCGAGAAAGCCAACGATTGGGGGCCCAGAAGTGTGGGGTCTTGTGTCTCAGGGAGGCCTCGGAGATTTCAGAGAAGCAACTGAGTGATTCCTTGTATGTTTTGGAGCTCTGCGGGGTGAGGGATAAGGTGCTACAGAGACGCGGGAGTACATACGAAAAAACGCTGTGAGCCTTACGGCGTGGCCGGAATCGGCGTCTCTAGGAGTCATGACCAGCGTTTGTGAGGCCCTTGTTCTGTTTCCTAGAGAACTAGGTTACTTCATACGTGAGTTTATTTTTATAATTTATTTTGCTACTGGGGGAATTGCATTTCTTGCATCTCAGGTATTTTTCTATATTTCCTGGGTTGAAAAGATTTTTTGCGGGATTGCTAAACGGGGGGAGGGTTCACTGAGATGTAAACAAGTTTATGCTAAGCAGGAGGTGGGGTGTAAGAAGGCGTAGCCGCTCAGAATTCTGGGAAACAAGCCCTTGTGTTCAAATTGGAATAAAATAATCCTAAAACTAAGCATTTCAGGAGAACTGCTTTATCTTAATCCGATATTCGCGATTTTTTAAAACTGAAACAGTGTAGTCATGACATTTGAAGAAAATGTTTTTCCAGATACTGATTGCAATTCGCATACCTTGAATACGTACTTGAGAGGTGAAACCCTTGATTTGGTGATAACTCACTATCCTTAGAAATTTTTATTTTTTTTTAGGCTTTTAGTCTTTTTTGGAGGCTTCTAAGTTGTGTCTCAGTGGTTGTCTCTATATCTTTCTCGTTTCAGAACACAAGCTGCTGAGTACTGGCCCCACAGAGCCTTGGTCCATCCGAGAGAAACTGTGTTTAGCCTCTTCTGTCATGAGGAGTGGTGATCAGAATTGGTAAGGTGTACCAGGATGTCTGCTTTCTTGGGTCTGTGGTTGAAAATTTTTTCATTCTGTTGTGTTCTTATAGGCAATTATAATAACTTTGAAGACTTTCTCTTTTAAAAGCACATAATATGAAATTAACCCAGTATACTTAAAAAATTTAGTATATTGAAGGGAGTTGTGCAGTCAGTCACCACAGTAATTTTAGAATATTTTCATTACCTCTGAAAGAAACTTCTTACAGTCTCCTCTTCACCTTGCTTCCCACACTCATCCTCAGCAACCACTCATCTACTTTCTGACTTTATGGAGTTGCCTACCTAGACACTTCATGCAAATGGAATCATTAAATTTGTGGTTTTCTACTACTTATTATAATCCTTTAGAAGTTCATCCATGATATAGCACAAATCAGTACTTTATTCATTTTGTGACTAAATAATAATATGGTTATGCTACATTTTGTTTATCCAATTTTAGGTTTTTTTTTTTTTTTTAAGGAAAGGTGCAGGCAGAAATGAAAGTGAGCATAGGCAGGAAGGCAGGAAGAGAGAGGAGGAAGATGCATATTATTATTTAGTTGTTCATCTTGGCTGATTCCCTCCACCCTGGGACATGAACCAGGTTCCCTGGGATGTATGTGGACTGCACTGGTGGAAGGTGGCTAACCAAACCATTCCTTCACCAGATGTTCCATGTTTCCATGTTTTTTACTATTATAATTTATGCTGCTATGAACATTCATTGACAAAGATTTTGTGCAGAAATATTTTCAATTCTCTTGACTTGAAAGTTGAATTGAGTATAATATGTTTACCTTTTTTAGGAACTTCCAAGCTATTTTATATTCTCATCAGCAATAAATGTGGGCTCCAGTTTTTCTGTATGCTCCACAACACTTACTTTCAGTTCATATACTAGTGGTATGAAATGATATATCATTGTCATTTGATTGGCATATCTGGTGACTAATCATACTGAGCATCTTTCACTTGCTTATTGACCCTTTGTTTATCTTTGGAGAAATTTCTGCTAAGATTCTTTGCCCATTTTTAAATTGGGTTATTTGTTTTTATAGTTTAAAAAATTATTTTTATATTCTAGACCTAGATTCCTTGTCAGAAAGATGATTTGCAGCCGTTTCTCCTCTTCCACATGTTTTCACTTTATTTGATAGTATAGCAACATGAAAGTTAAAAAATTCAATATGTTCAGTTTTTTGTTGTTGTTGCTTATGCTTTTGGTGTCATAGCTAAAAAATCATTTATTTCTAATTTTTTAAGAGTTCTGTAGTTTTGCCTCTTACATATTTCCATCTTTAATGCATTTTGAATTACTTTTTATATATGCAGGCATCTCTTTTGCTTCTCCGTATACAACTTTCCCAGTATTATTTGTAAAAAGACTATTATTTCCTATTGAATTAGCTTTTCATTCAATATTATTAAGTACTAGAAACTAGAACTGATTTCTAATATTTTTTGCCACTTGGGCCAACATATCCTTTTTCTTTTTTATTTATTTTTTAAAGGAAGGGTATAGGCAGGAATGAAGACAGGCAGATTGGTAGGAAGAGAGAGGAAAAAGAAACATTCATTTATTTAGTCATTTGTTCCCTGCCCTGGGTCTTGAACCTGAATCCTTGGGATATATGTGAACACATCCAGTGTCGTTATCCACCAGACTACCAGAGTGTGTCAACTGTCTACATTTTGAAAATAAGTTTTCAGGCATGATTCCGATTTAAAATTATCCCATTGATTCAGTTTACAATTTATCACTACAGTTGAAATTGTTGCATTTTTTTTTTTTAGCCTGATTTTCTTTTTAGTCCATGATATTTGACAGCATCTGATATTTCAAGATCACTAATACAATTTAGGAAATACTAGAATTCTGTATTTAAAATTATATATAAATCTCTTCAAATATCTAATTACAGAAAATTGTATATAGATTGACAAGAAAGATTAAGAAAAAAAACAAAAAGTGAACATTCCTATCTTTTAATTCATTATTTCTACTTTAACCCCTGCCTTTCCTAAGACTGAGGTACTTTGATAGTATATGTTTCCTTAATACTTAAATATGTCTATAAAGCCTGATTGATGGGTAGAAAAAAAGACTTAAAATTTGTTACAAACTTTTTAGAACTGTTTTTAACCCAAATTAATTTCAGTTCAAATGAAATCTTTTGAAATAAAAACTTACAACACTTAACATCTAGAATTATCAAAGTAAAGCATGATCATAATAATTGAATCTTAAGCCATTCCTAATTCCGGTCAGTAAGATGCACTTACATGAAATTACAGTTAAGGTATATGTGCTTCTCCTCTCAAAATTGAAAGACTTTAAGGAAAGGTGCAGGAATAAAGGCGAGTAGGCAGGCATTCAGGAAGAGAGGAAGAAGCACTTTGTTTTTATTTAGTTGTTCATATTGACTGCCTCCCATGCCCTATAACTGGGGACCTTGGGGTGTATGTAGACTGTGCCCGTGGTGTACTAGACCAGTAGGCCACCAGGGCACAGCTCCTCCTCCTCTTTCAATTTAGACTTTGCTGTGCACTCATATCTTCTTTTTTAATTCCAGCAAAAGTTGTTTTAGACAAGGAATTAATTTTGGGAGGGTCTCCAAGTGCTCCAGCAGGATTTCATCTCCCCAAAGTGAAACCTTTGTTCTTTTTGACACCTGGTTAAGAGACTCCTGGATTAGGTCCTCATACTACCCAGACAGTCCATACATTATAGGTCTTATTGCATCTAGTTGGTGTATGGCATTGAGCATAGTTCAGAACTCATTGTCTCTCTATCAGACCCTCTCCCCCTTTATTTTGCATCATCCATTTTGTATTTAGCTCTTAATACTTAATAAGAGAATTCCTCACTTTACTGATTATCCTCCTTTGTGGCCGATCTTTGGGTATTTTTGTACACTGTATTTCTTAGAAGTGAAATTGCTACATCTGAGATATATGCTAGTTTATTTGTATTTAGTTGTTCACACTGGTTGTTTTCCCCCAGACCAAGGACTCAAACTCAGGGGTATGTGGCTTGTTCCTTTGGAGGCCTAACTGCTATTCCACCAGGGCACACCTTCATATCTTTTTAAAGGAATAAAAATATCAGTTGAAGCCACTTTATACTCTTCCTTGATCCTGTTCCAGTCCAACTATTTTCATTTTTGACTGGATATTGTATTTTATCTAGAACTTTCAGCATCATAGCAGAAAATTGTCATCTTTTTAGAATTAGTGTTATGAGTATATACCTTTCCACCACCTTTATTTTTAATTTTTATAGACTGCTTAATGCTTTACGAAAGTGCCTTTAGTTAAACTCTTCTTGAGGAGGGTATTTAGGAAAAATCTGTCAGTAGTCTGATCAAGTCTACTTGGTGCTTTCTTTTGTTAAATTATTTCTACACATCACATTTACAGGAACTCTGTTATGAATCAAAAGGGACCTGTTTTGCTATTGGAATATATTACAAGTTGCTTTTCAAAATTTCCAAAGGCAATATTCAAATATTTTCCCAAATTAAATGATACTTTGTATTCTAATGCTTTCACTTCACCCAGGAATTATTATTACTATTATTTTTAAAAAGGAAGGAAGGAAGAGGAGGAAGAAGAATTTTTTTATTTTGTGCCCCACTCCCACCTCTCCATTTGGGAACTCTGCTTTGTACATGGTCCACCCAAGTCTTCTCAACCACCTGAGCACCCCACCCAAGGAAACTTAAGTGGTGATTCTTTTTCTTTAAATGACTTTTAAGTAGTTATGTTATTTTCCATAGTCAGGTATTTCAGAATACTTCCAGTGACAGTTTTTTATTCCACATTTTATATTCTAAACTTAGTACTCTTGGGATATCTTCACCCTCTTTTCCACCCCTTTCTACCCCGTTTGGTGAATAATAAGACTTTTCTTACTTTGTAGGGTATCAGTGAGCAGAGCAATCAAGCCTTTTGCAGAACCTGGCCGCCCTCCGGACTGGTTCTCTCAAAAAGTAAGTTCCCAAGCAAGTGCTCTTTTAGAACAGTCTTTGAGATGTGATATAGATTCCCTTTCAGGCCCTATTCTTTAATCACAAGGCTTTCTTATCATGTAGAGGGAGAATAGTTGAAGCTTCCTTTTACTTTTTCCCATTGTTTACCAATCCATCCATGTATGCTCACATTAATATACTTTAGTGTAATGCAGCATGGTTTTTTGTTTGTTTCTTTTAAAGGAAAAGTGCAGGCAGGAATGAGGCCAATAAGCAGACCGGCAAGAAGAGAGAGAATAAAGAAGCATTTTTACTTTAATTTTTAAATTTAGTTGTTCATGTTGGTTGTTCCTCCCATATCTGAGACGCAAACCTGGGTCTGTGGAATGTATATGGACTGCCCCTCTCTGGAGGTGGCGACCTGCTACCTACTGCTCCATCAGGGTGCATGTGCCAACATAACAGTTTTATTTATTTATTTTTTAGTGTTTTCTTGAGATAACTTTGTTTTGCAAATTAGTATAAACTTCCCCATTCATGCAAATTCCTCAAATATGTGTCAGCACACTCTGCCCTCCAAATTACTGTGATTCTTCACCATTGTCCATTGGATCTCACCCCTATCCCATTCATTCCCTACTATAAATTCAGTTCTTTTGCCAATGTCCAATGGTTGGTTTTGACTCATCTGTTCCTTTGCTTGTCTATTCACATCCCACCTATGAGATCATCTGGTGTCTGACTTTTCAACTTAGCATTATCTCCTCTAGATCGATCCATGTTGATTCAAATGACCAGATTTCATTTCTGAGCAGTATTCCATTGTGTATATAGACCACATCTTCATCCATTCATCTGATCTTGGACACCTAGGTAGTTTCCAGTTCTTAGCTATTGTGAATAGAGCTGCAGCAAACATGGGGGTGCATAAATCTATACAAATTAGTGTTTTTATATCTTTTGGGTGATAACCTAGAAGTGGGATGGTAGGATCATATTGGCTTTCCATATTCAACTTTATGAGGAATCTCCATGCTGTTGTCCATAGGGCTTGCACTAATTAGCACTCCCATCAGACATAATAGTTTTAAAAGTCTACCCTTGAGAGTTAGATGTATAGGGATTTAATATGACTTCACTTAAAAACTTTTAAACAATTTTATTTTTTTTAAAGGCTAGGTGCAGGCAGGAATGAAGGCAAGTAGGCAGGCAGGAAGAGAGGAGGAAGAAGCATCTTTATTTTATTTTTACCTTTATTTCAGTTGTTACGCCCGTTTCCCCTGGGCCTGAGACTTTTGCCAAAGGGTACATGGCTTGCTCCTTTGGAGGAGATTGACCTAACCGTGGCTCCACCAAGGCATGCCTCCACTTACAAATTTTGACCCACAAACCCCATTTTTCTCATTCGTAAATAAGATAAAAGTTGCTTCAGGATTGTTGTAAAGATTTAATTGAGACTTTACCTATAAAGTAGTTAGCACAGTGCCTACCATATGGTAACTACTCAGTAGGTATTAACTATATAGATCATTAATTTATCTTTCCATAAATTCTTAAATTCTAGGCCATAAGACTGTGTCCTGGTGTTGATTATTTTGAATTAATTTGGTTGCAAGATAGTTTTCCTTCCTGGAAGCCACTAACAGTCTAAATATAGTTCCCTTTTCTAAACTTTTTTGCTATAAAAGGTGCAGGCTGGAAGAAAGGAGGAAGAGACATTTTTTAATTTATTTAGTTTATCTTGGTTGGTCCCTCCCTCACTTCTGGGTCCAGGACATGAATGTGGGCCCTTGGGCTGTATGTGGATTGTACCCAGCTGGAGGTTGTGGACTTACTTACCCACTAGGCTACCAGTATATTGAGGCACACCAGTATATTGAAACTTTTAAAGATTTTTGCTTTCCAGACTTGCTTATCATATTCTCACTTTTTTCTATAGCATTGTGCTTCTCAGTACTCAGAGCTTCTAGAGACCACTGAGACCCCAAAGTAAGTACAAATACAGGCACTTAGGCAAATTTCTTTAGTAGAGAGTGTTTACTGAGAAAATCTGTTTATATTTATTTATGTTGTTGGGTGATACACGTAGAGCAAAAGTTAACTGTGCTTATGTGGTGGAGAAGGCACAAAGAAAATGAATGGGGAGTGGAAACAAATATTCTCTTATTGAAATGTGATTTTTTTCATTTGTTTTCTTACATTTCCACAGACGGAAACGAGGCGAAAAGGGGGAAGTGGTGGAAACTGTCGAAGATGTCATTGTTCGGAAACTGACTGCTGAACGAGTTGAGGAACTAAAGAAAGTAATAAAGGAAACCCAGGAAAAATATAGGTACTTTTCAGAGAGAGTGCCAAATTATCCCAGAGACAGAAGAGACTGATTTCTGATATTGTCAGAATTTTAAAAATAGCTTGTTAAACTCAGTGTACTTACCTCTCTTCCTATAGACGGCTGAAAAGAGATGCAGAACTAATTCAAGCTGGGCACATGGACAGCAGACTGGATGAGCTTTGCAATGACATTGCCATGTGGGATATATTATATTGTTTTTTTTACCTATACTCTTTTCTCAAGTAATCTGGTTTATTTCCTCCATCTGTCATCCCTATAGACTTGAGATATTTTGGAAGGGCAAAGTTGCAGAGTGTTCTGGTAGCTGGGAGGGGTCAGTGAGTCCTAGAAGGTAATGTGCTGAAACATTTAAATATGAGACCATAACTAACATGAAAGTAGTTTTGGTTTGACTGTGCTTAGGCATTACAATCAGAAGTCCCTGCTTTGCTGATAAAGATTGCTGTTTAGACCTTTCTTCAGAAAGTACTAGCTTGGCAAAAAGTTCCTTTGTGGGGGAGTGGAGGACTGTGCGGGAGCTAGAACTGTCTAGGGTCTAACCTTTCATCCCTCTTCAGGAAAAAGAAATTGGAGGAAGAGGAAGCTGAAGTAAAGAGGAAGGCTACAGATGCTGCATATCAGGGTAAATTGAACCTTGTGCCTCCATTTAGTAATTGATTATACAGTGCTCCATGCTAATGACCATTGAAAACTTGTAACATAGAATCCACTAATTCTCGTTTGTTTGCATACTTTTCTCTCTTTTACTAACTCATCCCTTTATATCCAGGAAGAAACTCTTAGAAAATGAGCTCAACTCAGATCTCACTAGGCCTGTGTCACTTTAGGACACAAAGGCTCAATAATAAGACATTGAAAATAATTAGGATTTTAGATGTCAAAGCCCTGCAAGAATATAGAAAATAGCTCTGTTGTTGCAGAAAGGGAAGAACATAAGCATTTGTAATTCTAGGAATACATATAATCAGTGAGGCTTTCCTCTTAATAGCAGAATCTTAACCTATTGTTGAAAAGGGTATTGATGAGATATTTAAATCATTTTTCTTTTCCAAGGACTTTTGGAATAGTTAAGTGAGTTTGCTTAGTGTGAGAATTATCCTTAGGAAAAATTAGGCTAAAATGTTACCTATCTCCCAGAAGTACTAAAGAAAGCTTTCAAATCTATACTCACAATGCTGCTGTAATAATGCAACATACTACTTTATCATTTATTATATAATAGCTGAATACTGTGTAGTTTGATTTATTTAATCTCAAAGGCTTAGGGATTGTTCTTTTTTTCTCTTCTAGCTCGTCAGGCAGTAAAAACACCCCCTCGGAGGTTACCCACTGTGATGGTCCGCTCGCCTATAGATTCTGCCTCCCCAGGAGGTGATTATCCAATTGGGGACTTGACTACAACCACTATGGAAGAGGCCACCTCTGGGGTGAGTATATTTCCATCCACAGGAATTGATCAGCAAAGGGGCAATAAGCCAGCTGAGTGATAAGGAAACCACTTTTGGTCTAAAGGCTGTTTGCTAAAGACTTAATTTTACCATGTTTTGTCCTCTGAGAGTGAACCTAAAATAAAATCATTGAGGCTTTGGTCTTTTAAAAGATAGGTAAAAGACTGTTAAGGAATTGTTTGCTAAGTATATTAGTCTTACAAAATTCCTTCTGAAATGAGGGACAGTTTATTTTTCCTTTAAATATTGGTAGTGGATAAGGAGTTTGTAAAAGATAGATTGGATGGAATGATTGGGTCATTGTGAGTTTGAGTGGGTGCAAGAGAAAAAATTGTGGGGAAGGAAGGTGTGACTGAACACAAAAGGGGTAGAGAGTTTGTAGGCAATCCTCTTAGGACTAATAAAGTAATAGAAAGACTAACTCATCCAGATTAGTAGGGAACCTTCCAGAGTGTGAGAAGTCAGATAAAGGTTCTCTGTTGTCTCTTAGGTAACCCCTGGGACTTTGCCGAGTACCCCAGTCACCTCGTTTCCTGGGATTCCTGACACCCTTCCTCCAGGCTCTGCACCCTTAGAAGCCCCCATGACCCCAGTAACAGATGATTCACCCCAGAAAAAGATGCTTGGACAGAAAGCAACTCCACCCCCCTCCCCTCTGCTGTCAGAGCTCTTGAAGAAGGGCAGCCTCCTGCCTACTAGCCCCAGACTGGTATGGAGACTTCTGTGGGTGTTTGAGCTGTGGTGATTTAGTACTTGGAAGGGAGTACCTGGGACCTAAAATATATAACTTGGAAGAAAAAAAAAAAAAAGAATTAAAAAGAGAAAGAGATCTAGTTAAATGTTAATTTTAAAAAAAAATCAACACAAAAAATAAGCAGTAAGTTTGATAGTATCCTTCAGTGCTGAGGTATCTGAACCATAATTATTTTGGTTCTCTTCCGAGAACTCTTGTCAAATAAGTTTTGAAAATTTGAGTTTCCTTTGGGTCTGAAATTATTTTTTTGGATATTAACTTTTAGTTTCATGAAGTATGATCAACTGCTGGAGCTTTTTGGGAAATGGTAGTAAAGAAAAGCTTGAGTGTAGCCTTCACCTCTATTCTTCACTGGTAGGTCAATGAGAGTGAAATGGCTGTGACTTCAGGCCACTTGAACAGTACAGGTGTCCTCCTGGAGGTAGGCGGGGCCCTTCCCATGATACATGCTGGGGAGATGCAGCAAACACCCAACACTGTTGCAGCCTCCCCTGCTGCTTCAGGTAAGTCGCCACATTTCCATTTTCTCTTTACTTTAGAGATGTTGAAGTTTGACATTAACTATCCTTGGTTTTAAGTCTTACTTAGCAATGTTTAATCCTAGGTTTGAAACCCAAACTTGTTGCTGCTTTACGTGTTAAACCACATAGAGCTCCAGGTTGTAATCCATTCAGTCTTCAAAATAATGATCTCCCTGGATGACAGAATAGCTACTGATGAGAGCAATAGTGAAGTTGATAGTGAAACTTCTTCTTTGGGACTTGGAAAGCTGCAGAAGGCTACTACAGATATCCGAGATTACAGAATAAGAGATTTGGAGATAGAGAACTGGGCTTGAGTCTCAGGCCTACCACACAATAGTTTCGTGACCTTGGGGTGGGTAACTTAATTCTTGAGCCTCAGCTTTTTATTAATTGAAATTTATATATAATATGTCTGATCACAAGGATGTAGTAAGAATTAAGTGAAGTAGAAAATGTAAAGCAAAAATAAGAGCTTTACAAAATACCAAGCTGGTATTTGGAATGTTGAATTTGAGTGGTTTATAGCATACTTAACCAGCAGAAGTTATGTTTGTTGATACATGTGTGTGTGCGTGCCATCGATTTCCCTCTGAGGAAAAGTTGCCACCCATTTTTCATTTACATTGTTGTTCTAGTGCATGGGTCATTCCTAACTTGGCAGAAGATCCTAAATAAGGTTGGAGGAAGTCAGAAAGTAGATAATGAACTTGCTTTATAGAAGAGTTGCTTTCATCCTTTCAGACTGAAATTTTTTCTTGGTTGAGTCTTAAAGTGGCTATTACTTCTTACTCATGTGCTTTCTTACCTCATTTTGTATGCTTCTTTGTTAGGTGCTCCCACTCTTTCCCGGCTTTTAGAAGCTGGTCCTACACAGTTCACCACTCCTCTTGCTTCCTTCACTACTGTTGCCAGTGAACCTCCAGTTAAACTTGTGCCACCCCCTGTAGAGTCTGTGTCCCAGGCTACCATTGTCATGATGCCTGCGCTGCCAGCACCATCCTCTGCTCCGGTTGTCTCCACTCCTGAGAGTGTAGCTCCAGGTGCGTCCCTGACCCACGCGCTGAGCAGCCACTAGGTCCAAAATTTCCTCTTAAGCTTCAGCTGGAGAAAGGTGACCAGCAGCAGCTCCTATTCTGTTCTCCCTGGACATGTGCTATATTTATCCTAGTAAAACAGGGATGTGAGAAGAGGTGGGGTGGGCATTTATGTGTTAGTTGTGTGTTATGTGTTAGTGTACGTATATGATTGGGCTTGAGGATATGTTCTTAACCTTTCTAGATAAAACTGGGGAGAAGCAAACAGACAGATGTAAACTTTTTCTGAGTTTAAGTGTCTGAGTACTTGACCTCTGTCTACAGTTGTAGTGTGCTCTCCAGGTGGTCACTTGGTACCAAATAAACTTCTGAAATATTTTTCTCTTCTTGTTATTTAGTGAGTCAGCCTGATACTTGTGTTCCTATGGAAGCTGTTGGGGATCCACATACTGTGACTGTTTCCATGGATAGCAGTGAAATCTCTATGATCATCAATTCTATCAAAGAAGAGTGTTTCCGATCAGGGGTAGCAGAAGGTCCTGGAGGTTCAAAGGCTCCCAGCATAGATGGGAAGGAAGATTTAGATCTGGCAGAGAAGATGGATATTGCTGTGTCTTACACAGGGGAAGAGCTGGACTTTGAGACTGTTGGAGACATCATTGCCATCATTGAGGACAAGGTAACTTCAGCAAAGCCCAAAAGAATCTCATAGGCTTCTCTCCTCAGCCTCTTCTTGTAGTATAAATTATGTAAACAATTTTCCTGTTTCTTCCCACCTCTAATTCTATAATCCCAAAACACTTTGGTGCTGACATAGTAGTCATCTCCCAAGCCATTCCTGTGTTACTGGTGTGCACAAGACAGGTGCTTGTCCGTTGTCGATCCTACTACATGGAGAAGTTAGAGAAAGAAGCTAAAGATTCACACCATCTCCTTTGAGGCTAACAGAATTGAGGGATTTTGGTTTCTTTCTGTGACTTCAATAATGTATATGTTATGGGACAGGTAGATGATCATCCTGAAGTGCTGGATGTGGCAGCAGTGGAAGCAGCACTGTCATTCTGTGAAGAGAATGATGATCCACAGTCCCTGCCTGGCCCCTGGGAGCACCCTATCCAGCAGGAGCGGGACAAGCCAGTACCTATCCCTGTACCAGAGATGACGGTCAAGCAAGAGAGGTTGGACTTTGAGGAAGCAGAAAATAAAGGAATCCATGAACTGGTAGACATCAGAGAACCCAGCGTTGAGATCAAAATGGAACCAACAGAACCAGAGCAAGGCATTTCAGGGACTGAAATAACTGGAATTGTTCCAGCCACAAGTATGGAGCCACCAGAACTCAGGAGTCAGGACTTAGATGAGGAACCCAGAAGTACTACAATTGGAGAGATTGCTGAAACTGATGTGTCCAGTGGGAAAGGCGATGAGACTCCACTTACAAATGTGAAGACAGAGGTATTTAAGATTGGGCTGGGAGGATGGAAGATTATCCCTTAGGTAAGACATAACAGTTTAGTCACGCCCTTATGGCTCAGGCAGCTGAAGTGGCTAAGGTTTTAAACCATGTTAAACCCAAGGACACAAGTTTAAGAGCCAGGGCTGGTGGCAGGGGAAAGGGAATATAAGAAAAAAACACAAAAGAGTTTAGGCCTTTGATTTTCCTGCTGCATTCTTGAGTTCTGATATATTTGATGTATCCAAAGCCCAGAGGAGTGATTAGTGCTATATATATTTATCCCATTCCTCTTAAGGTGACCATTAGATTCATATTAAGTGGGTAGGACTTAGAATTTCTTCTGTAGTTATTTGATTGAAGAATAAAATTGTTTGTACTGTAGTGATTTAACCAGTACTTAGGTTATTTATTATTTTTGCTCTTCAGGCATCTCCCGAAAGTATATTATCTCCAGCACGTGGCTCAAATCCCATTGAAGATCCTTTAGAGGCAGAAACTCAGCACAAGTTTGAAATGTCAGGTAAATAATAAGGCCAGAAATCTATACTCCGTAACTAACTTAAAATCATTTGCTTTGGCTTCTGAGGGACTGTGGGTTGTGGGCAAGTAGAGGAGGTCTAGAGTAGGTCAGCATGGAAAGGGAGAGCTGCAGGGGATTATTGTCCATAGGAAGGGGAAGGCTAAGGTGGAAAAATCTTCAGGTAGTCTTTCTCTCCTCTGCAGACTCATTGAAAGAAGAATCAGGGACTATTTTTGGAAGCCAGATAAAGGTATTTCAGACTTTTCTTTATTCCTCTTGCTGTGTGAATAGACTCCCTATAGCACTACCTTTTTAATTAATTTTAGTAAACGCACAACTTTATTCTCTGAAATGAGACTGGTTAAGGAGTTGCATGGGGAAAAACTGCAGTGGACAGTCAAGCATAGTGGGAGTACTGTGACATTATGTGCTTCCCATTGAAAGAGTTCGTGACTATCTCACAACCTTTCTTTGCATCCAGAGCGATTTGGAGTGAATGGGGATACCAGAACCAGGGAGAACATGTAAGAAATCAGACTATTACACGTCCAGAGAAAATCATCCATAGTTTTCTTTTTAAAATAATGAAAACAGTAGTAACAAACAACTTTAAAAGTAGTGCAATGTGAGCTTGCTCCATCAGACGAGATGTAAAATAAAAACTATTTTTGATAACTTTGTACCCAGGGTCAGAGTTCCTCTCAAGAACAAGGGGAAAGAAGGAACGCCTCTTAGCTTAGTCTTAAGTAAGTAGATTTTTTTTTCCCTTCCTTTTTAAAAGATCCTGGATCTTATTCTTTGTCCAGGTTCTAAATAATTTGATCAGTCAGTGTTTCTAAGTAGATGGTAGTATAAGTGATAGAGGGCTCAGTCAGGAAATAGTGTGAGGCCATTTCCTAGAGTTGATCTAGCCCAAAAGACAGATTATACTTAATGACGCTTTGCTGGCTAGCTTTACTTGCATTTGTTAACCAAGCACACTGTATCTAAGGATGGCCCAGGTGAGGATGAAGAGGAAGATGGAGTCAGTGAAGCGGCCAGCCTAGAGGAGCCAAAGGAAGAAGATCAAGGAGAAGGCTATTTGTCAGAAATTGATAACGAACCCCCTGTGAGTGAGAGTGATGATGGCTTTAGCATACACAATGCTACGCTGCAGTCCCACACATTGGCAGACTCCATTCCCAGCAGCCCTGCTTCTTCACAGTTGTGAGTATCTGAGATTCTCTCTTTGATATCGAGGCCGTGAAGGTGAGAAGTAGAAGAGAAAATTGATATTAATCTTGCTTTTTCATCTTCCTTTTCTTGGCCTGGAAGAAATAATTGGGACATTTTTATTTGGACTTGTGCCTAGAGAGGGATTCCTTTCTTTTATTTCAGCTCTGTCTGTAGCGAGGATCAGGAAGCTATTCAGGCACAGAAAATCTGGAAGAAAGCCATCATGCTTGTATGGAGAGCTGCAGCTAATCATAGGTAAGTGGATTTTACCAGTTGGTAGAAACATTTTCTCCTGCTGCTCCTCATTATCAGAAAAAAGTCTGAATAGACTTATATGGCACTGGTGGACGTTGACTTTTTTTTTTTTTTTTAAGGGAAGGTGCAGATAGGCATGAAGGCAGGCAAGCAGGAAGAGAGGAGGAAGCTATTTTTTATTTAGTTGTTCATCTTGGTTGCCCCTACCCGCCAGCTCCCCAGCCTTGCAACTTGAAACCTGGGTGCTTGTATGTGAACTGTGCCCAGCAGACTTAGCCACTAAGCCACCAGGGCTTGCCAGGGCATTGGCTTTTAAATCTTTAGCTACTTAGAGCTAGTACTACCCTCACCTGTGCTTCTGGCAGGTAAATCAGTAATTGCACTTTATTCTTTTTGGACAGGTATGCCAATGTCTTCCTGCAGCCTGTAACAGATGACATAGCGCCTGGCTACCACAGCATTGTGCAGAGGTAAGCCATTAAGTTGTTCAGTCTTAGAGGAATTTTGCTTTAGACAGTAACTTTAAAGCAAATATTTTTGTTGTTAATACAGGTGACTAAGTATACTAAACTGATCATGTCAGTGACTGGATCATTAATAATAGGCTAAAAGAATTAACCCCCTTTATTGCCAGTCTCATCCCTTTTTAAGTTAAATGAATATTTGGGTGTGATGTTTTGAGACTTGGCATCTGGGATTGAAAGTATATGTGAGGAAATCTGTATTGTAATAATAATATTCAGTGATTCAGCCTGAGTCCTCATTCTTTTTTTGCTGCCATGTACCCATTTTTTTTTTCCCAGACCTATGGATTTGTCAACTATTAAGAAAAACATAGAAAATGGACTGATACGCAGCACAGCTGAATTTCAACGTGATATTATGTTGATGTTCCAGAATGCCGTGATGTATAATAGCTCAGACCACGATGTCTATCACATGGCAGTAGAGATGCAGCGAGATGTCTTAGAACAGATCCAGGTACTTTGAGAATCCTTAGTGTTTTAGCGTGGATGAAGTGAAGTACTCAAGGGAAGGATTCATATTGCTGTCAGAAAAGGAGGCTTTTGCTTTTTTTTTTTTTTTTTACTGTGAATGGGCATTTCATTATAATAGAATTTATCATGTGCGTTGTAAATCAACAGCTGTATATAATAAGTTCATCTGTTCTAATTCTTCCTTCACCATACAATTGATCACCTGTACCCATTTTGCCCACCTCCCTCTTGTAACCACATGTAATAATTTGATTTTATTGACTGAAAGTTTATTTTTGTTTGATTTAGTTCATTTATTTACTTGGTTTCTCTGTATGTATATAAGAGTGAAATCTTACGTCTCTTCTTCTGACTTAGTAGCTTTTACGTGAAATAGGCATCAGGGACACAGGAACATAAAAGTTTATTCCATGGGATTCATGTTTGTTTTCTCATGTTGATTTGGTAAAATTGTGAGAAAATTCTATCCTCCTTGAGCATCTCCCTTCCAGTTTCCTGAAGTTTCTTCCTGAAGTTTTTAAATAAAATATGTGAGAAGTAGTGAATTTAAAAATTTTTTATTTTTAGAAATATTTTTATTTATTTGTTCACACTGGCGGTTTTCTCCCAGACCCGGGACTCAAACCCAGGGGTTTGTGGCTTCCTCCTTCAGACATGATTGACCTAACCGCTGCTCCACCAGGGCATACCTGAAAGTTTATTTTTAAATGATGGCAAGTACATAAAAGTGGATGTTCAAAGAGTAGAGTTTCTCTCCCTTCCTTTTTATCAAAGGTAGCCTACTTCTATCCTGTAGTTACTTTACCAGAAGAAATCCTTTGGGATTTTGAACTGGAAGAAGGTATGTTGACTCTCTCTGCAAAGTCTGCCAAATTACTTAAATTGTTGAGAGATCTTAGTCAGGAAGTATTGGATGCTGTTTGTCAAGGGTCACTATACAAAGTCCTGTTTTACAAAACCTAAAAAGTAATCTTAATTCTTCCTTACTGGATCTGGTCTCTAGGGTTAACCCTATTTCTTCCCTGCAGCAATTCCTGGCCACACAGTTGATTATGCAAACATCTGAGTCTGGGATAAGTGCTAAAAGTCTTCGAGGGAGAGATTCTACCCGCAAACAGGATGCTTCAGAGAAGGTGAGGCGATCAAGAAAAACTTGTGTCAGTGTTCCAGTGCTTAACGTCTGAAGCATCCAGAGAACTTGTATGTTCCTGTCTGGTACTGCCAGGCTTCTGCATTCCAGTGATGTGCAGACACAGTGGATCTTAGAGTAGTGGCTGCTTGCATCCAAACACTGAAGAAACCTGCTATGACTGGAAGGCCCAGTCACTTAGGAGAAATTGTGAGCTGAGTGAATGAATTATTAATTCCTCTGGGAGAGTGTTCGCCAGGTGGGGGAAATGACTTCGCTTGCAGCAGCTGGGACGATGAACTCCTGTTCCAGAGGCACGATGGCCAGATTGCTTTCGGATCTCTTTCCTCTTGTTCTTGAGTTTGAAAATTATGTCTTTGTGTGTGTGGAGCTTGTGTCTCTGTCCTGAGGTTTGGGGCGCTTGCGGCTGAGTTTCCGCGGAACCTGATCAGTGTTTGTTTGTCCTCTAACAGGACAGTGTCCCCATGGGCTCTCCTGCCTTCCTTCTCTCTCTCTTTGTAAGTATTGAATGGCTGCAAGGGATGGTGTTGCCACAGATTCTCAGCTCCTGCTGTGGGGGGTGGCAGAGGGAAGTCCAACATGCAGACTCTAAGCAATGTCTCGAACTTCTGTTTAAGCAGGTCATTGAATAAGAAACTGTCTCTTCCGCATTTCTGTCTTTATGCTTGTGTGTGTGTGTGTAGGCTGAGTAGTGACTGTGTATGAGATCACTGGACTGAAATGAGATATTCGTAATAAGGATCTAGGATGCGCTTGCTCCTCACTTCTTAACTCCACCTTTGCCAGTTCTTGTCCTACAAATAGCAGATTGCTCCCACCAGCAGCTGCTAGCTGACTTATAAAAAGTATTCCTCATACTGGCAGATACCCAATGCATAATTTCTCTCTCTTCCCCTAATATTACATTAAGACTAATGCCTGATAACTCAGTGAAATTTAAGATAAAGATCTCAGTTTCAGTGACTGCTGCATGTAGTAGTGGCTTGTGATGTACTTAGAGATAAGCTTAGTAAATCTAGCCTAAAGAACTTTATTCCTTTTCTCCATGAATTGGACTAACCTGTGACTGTTCAGTATGGGGCTCTGAGGCAGGATATAATGGAAGGACATCAGTCTAGAAAAATCACATGATCTTAAACTCACCGGATTACCTCCTATGACCTTGTTTTTCTCATCTGTGTGATGGAGCTAATACAAAACACTGAGGTATACCGATCCAGCCTACCTCACAGGGATGTTGTGAGGATAAAATGAGATAATAGGTATGGAACTGACTTAAAAAAAAAAAAAAAAGAATTGAAGTGTTATACAAATGCAAGGTCATATATTCTGTTGTCTCAAAGGCAACTTGTGTTCATTAACTCAGACGTTTTAGAGTCTTTGCATATTAGAAATGGCTTGGTCCAGCAAACATGTTTACTAGTTCTTCTTGCCTGTGGGCCTCAGCGTGTATACCACAGACAGACTCCGTAATCTCCGTTCTTTCTTATTGGCCTGCGACAGTGACTCTGGATCCCCAAGCAATTGGCTGGCTGTTGCAAGGCTGGTTAATAGAATCTTTTATCTATTGAAGACAGCAAAGTATTGCACAAGAGGAAGGAGCTCTGAGCTGCAGGGAGAGAGCAGCAGATGGAAAGAAGCCTTCTGATTGTCCCGATCTCATGGAAAGCAACTATCAGGAGGTGCTAGGGAGCTAGTGCCAGGGTCAGTCTGCAGGAAAGGCCTTTCTTTAGGGACCAACAGCTGGACAGGTATGTTAGCCAAGAATTTCACTATCCACTGCCCTTTCTGACTCTTCCCATCTTTTACTTTTCCTATTCCTGAGCACATGATTTGGGTCCTGGGTGGGATGACTAATAGTCATTCTGTGGGACCCCAGGTGAACTCCAGTGACCTCTGTGGTGGGCAGAAGCAAGATACTTTGTCCTACATGTTTTCTCTCACATATTATACCAGGTGCTCTTTAGCCCACTCTGTGAGAAGACAGAAATATGCCCCACATTTCCTGGATTTTTCTCCCTTTGCCCTAAGAAACCAAACCCCAGCATTCTGTTGCCCCTTCTCACTTTTGACCAACTCACACTCCTTTTCTTTTTTTACCTGTCATCTAGGATGGGGGCACCAGGGGGCGCCGCTGTGCCATTGAAGCTGATATGAAGATGAAAAAGTGAAACCTCAGAGTTCCTTCTTTGAGCTGAACCTGAAATAGAAGTAAACAGATAGAGCTTGCGCTTGTGGGCCCAGTTCCAGAAGTTGGAAGTTCAGAAGAGGAGGCACCGGGCCACATGACATAAGCTGGGAAAAACTCTCTCAGAGAGTTGGAGTAGCATAATTGCCTGTTTTAGGGCAAAAAATCATGAGCTATGTTAATGTCCTAATGTGTAGCTAGCAAATTGTAGCTAGTTTGTATTGTCTTGTGAAGTGTACAGACTTAAAAAAACAAAAAACCCTGTGAAGCGTGTATGTACACAATAAATTCTGAAAGAAAACAAAATTCTAGCCTTTGTGTTCTGTATATGTGTGTAGCTTGTTATTTCTTCTGCACAATAACTATTCAATCATTTGTGGGAATGAGGCTGATAGTGGTCTATAATATGAACTGTACTCTAGCTCAGTGAAGGTAAGTAACCAAGATTAAGTTTACAATTAATGTTTTTAAAGTACTGCATTGTTCAATGAAGACATTTAAAAAAAAAAATGTTTCTGAAAACTTAAGGCTTTCAGGATTCTGTTCATGGTGTTTAAAGTATAAACAAATATCATTGACCCTTATCTCAGGGATAGCTGTCCTACTTAATGCTGTATTTGCAGATGGTATTTCTAGGTATGTTACTACTTCCTATTTCTATGTGTAGGATTCATGTGTTTTAAAATTAACAGCATTGCTATTTGAAAGCTAAATTCCAATTAGGATTATAATTTATCACCTTTATTCCAGCTTATATTAGTAAATAAAAATTAATTCACTGAAATGAACTAGTTATGAACTTTTTAATAAAAAGATTAATAGTGTTGCCTAGTACTTTAAACCTCTTTGAGAATGATGGGTTTAAGAGAGATGTGACATGTGGCTCAGGCATTTGAGACAGCTGGCTCTATGTGGACAATGGAAAGCCCAGGCAGCTATGTGTGAGACTCAGAGCTGGGGTAGAAAACCAAAATAAAATGCTGTTATCTTTTCTCCCATCCTCTTAAAAAAATTAGAAGTCGGGTCTTTTTAGCTTAAAACTATAAAGATCGTTAGGGTGTTAAGGAAGTAGAAGATAGTCTTTGTGAGGTCATGAAAAGGATTGTCATCAACCCAGGACTTAGAAAATGTTATCAGTATATTCCTAAAACAGTCCTCCAACAGGTGATAGAAGCAAAGAAGCCCTAAAAGTGGGAAAGATTTGTGAAGAAGGTCTGTTGAAGGACATAGATGCTGGATTGTTAAAGGAAGTGATGAGTGATTAAGAAAATAATTCTGTTGGGGATAAGGGAATTGGGGAGAGCCAGTTATTTTGGAGCTATTCAGGAAGAAAAGTGATTTTAGTTTTAGAAATGCTGAATTGAAGCAAATGGTACACCATCTAAAGTGAATTGTCCTTTGAATATGTGGAGAAATGAGACTAGAAATGTAAGAAGTAAAGGTAAATTTGGAACCACTGAATAGAAAAGTTGAAACCTTAGAAGTGTATACATACTTTTTTTGGTGCCCCAGGTGACTCGCATTAAGTTGGGGGCTCTGGTGTAGTTTACATAAAGCTCAGGGACCCAAGTTCATGGCCTGGGATGGGCATGGAGGGGACAACCAAAAACAAATGAGAAATGCTGCTGCTTTCTCTCCCTACTGCCTGCCTGCCCACTTGCCTTTATTCCTGCCTGGTGTCTTCCTCTTAACAAAATATGTTTTTACATTTTTTAGGGGAAGGTGCAGACAGGAAGAACAGAAGGAAGCATTTGATTTTATTTTCAGTTCAAACTGGTTGTTTTCCCCCAGACCTGGGACTTGAACCCAGGGGTATGTGGGCACAATTCCTTTGGAGGCATTGACCTTACTGCTACTCCACCAGGGTGCACCCTACATTTTTATTTTAAAGGAAAGGTGCAGGCAGGAATAAAGGTGAGTAGGCAGGAAGATAGAGGAGGAAAAAGCATTTCGTTGTTCACCCTGGATCTTGAACCTGGGTCCTTGGCATATACGTGGTTTGCGCTGTCCGGAAGCAGTGAGCTTAATTGCTAAGCCACCAGGGTGCACCAATATATACATTTTTTAAGAGGAAGTATTGATAAGCAGAAGGCCAAGCAAAAATGTAGATAAGGATTTATTGAAAGTTGTAAGGGAGATAACAAAACCAGAATAATGTAGTGTAAGGAAAGATACTTAAGAAATGTGTTCCAGTTTTCATTCTGAGTTGGATCTGACCAGAAGGATGCCACAGGCAATCTCAAAAGTGCTTGGGGGACTTAATGGTTGATCATGTCTGTACACTGAGGAAAGTAACCTTGTCCCTCAAATTCATTTCCTTAAAGTTGAATTTAAGAGTGATTGGGACAGAGGAATTTTTTAAGCCAGGTAGGTTCCAGTTCTGGAGTAGGAGGCTATCCAAGTAAAAGTAACTACTGGGTTATTTGTGCTATTGTACTGTTTTGACATGGGGCTTTTCCCTTATTCCCAATAGTTTCCTGATCTCGTCCTTCAGCTAACTTCTATTCTTCCTAAGGATGAGTAGAAATAAATTTCTGACCCCTTATCTTGCTACTGAACTTGGAAGTTAGAAATAAATGCCTTAGGAATTTTGACTTGAGTGAATTTAATGCATTTTTTCCTCTTGTTTACAGATGTGGCGTGAGTGGATTTGGCTGGATTCTGACCAAGATTATCCGACTGATTCTGAGTTGAGCAATGACTGCAGGTCCCTCTTCAGCTCTTGGGACTCCAGTGTGGATCTTGATGTGGGCAACTGGAGAGAAACTGAGGAGCCAGGGCCTGAGGAACTAGAGGAAAGCAACCCGGGGAGAGAACCTAGTGAGCTGCTTGTGGGGGATGGAGGCAGTGAGGAATCTCAGGAAGAGGCAGAGCAAGTTAGCCGTCAGAACCTCCTCCACTTTCTCTCTGAGGTAATGGGGAGACATTATTTCCAAAGTTTGAAGAGTCTCAGCTTTCTAAGAGTACGCTTACCTATACTTATTTCTACCAATCATTATTTACTAAAATATAAACTCCACAGAGGCAGGGACTAAGTTCATTGCTGTGCCCCCAGTGCTTGATACTGATAGAGTATATACCAAATATGTACTTCAAAAAAAATTTTATTGTAATTTTTCTACACATTAAAATAACTTCTCATGTATAGGTTCCCCATTTCTTAGATGAATGTCAACACACCATGCCATTCACCAAATCACCAAATGTTCTTCCCCATTGTCCTGTGGGGTCTGTCTCAATTTGCCCCTCACCCCTTCGCTATTAATCACCTCAGTTCTGTTGCAAGTGTCAAAGGGTTGGTTTTGTTTTGTCTGTTCCTTTGTTTTGTCTGTTCACATTTCACCTATGAGTGAGGTCATCTGGTATCTATCTTTCTTCTTTTGACTTGTTTCACTTAGCATAATCCCCTCTAGATCCATCCATGTTGATTCAAATGACAGGATTTCATCTCTTCTAAGGGCTGTGTAGTATTCCATATTCCATTGTGTGTGCATGTGTGTGTGTTTGTATCACATCTTCTTTATCCATTCATCTGATGTTGGGCACTTAGGTGATTTCTAGTTCTTAGGTATTGTAAATAGAGTTGCAGTAAACATGGGGACGCATACATCTCTGCGGATGGGTGTTTTTGTATCTTTTGGGTAGATGCTTGGAAGTGACGGGATCATATGGGATTTCCATTGAAGCATCTCCAAACTGTTTTCCCATAAGGTTAGCACCAATTTACACTCCCACCAATAGTGCAGAAGTGTTCCCTTTTGTTGTTTCCAGACTTCTGGATAACAGCCAGTCTTTCAGGTGTAATATCTCATTATGATTTTGATTTGCATTTCCCTGATAGGGAGTAGGAACATCTTTTCATGTGCCTGTTTGCCATCTGTATATCCTTTTCAGAAAACTCTCTCTCCAATTCCTCCTCCCATTTTTTGATTGGATTTCCAGTTTTTCTGTTACTGAGTTTTATGTGAAGAAGCTCCTTAGTTTGATGTAGTCACAGTTGTTTATTTCTGTTTTCATTTCCCTCGATGGTGGAGTCGAGTCCCCAAAGGCCTCTCTATGGTTGATGTCATGGAAAGTCTTTCCTATGTTGTCTTCTAAGAACTTACAATATTGGGTCTTATAGTCAAGTCTCTAGTCCATTTTGAGTTAATTTTTGTGAATGATGTTAAAGAGTGGTCTAGCTGCATTCTTTTGCATGTGGCTGTATAGTTATCCCTACAACATTTATTGAAGAGACTTTCCTTTCTCCATCATTGCTTTTGGCTTCTTTGTCATAGATTAACCGAGTGTATATGAGTGGGTCTGTTTCTGATGATTCAGTCTATTCCACTGATCTGTACCTCTGTTATTATTCTTAGTGCCATACCATTTTGAACACTATTGCTTTGTAATATAGTTCAATGTCTGGGAGTGTAATCCCTCCAGATTTGTTCTTTTTTCTCATACTTGCTTTGACTATTTGGGGTCTTTTGTTGTTCCATTCAGATTTTAAGATTTTTTTGTTCTATTTCCTGGAAATAAACCCATGAGATTAAATGGGGACTGCCTTAAATCTCTATTGCTTGGGTAAGATGATCATTTAATGATGTTGATTCTTCCCAGCCGTGAGCAAGGGATGTCTTGCAATTTCTTTGTGTCCACCTCTATCAAATATGTACTTTTTGACTGAATGTTCTAAAATCCCAGTCATTAGGAGCCCAAGTCATAGGAAATGGAATTTCCATATGCAATACTGCCTTGTTGAGCACTTTCACAATTCATTCTTTCATGGTCATTGCCCAAACCCTCCTTGCAACTTATAATGCTACGACTCAAGGCAATATTTTAGTGTTGTAACTACTCTGGCTAACAACTAAAGACCAGAAATAAACAGGTTTGGACAGAGACTTTATGATGCAACTGAACACAATCAGGAGAACCTAGGTCAAGATCAGGAAGAATCCAGTTCAAATGTTACCACTTCTCTGCACTGTCTGCGCCAGACTTACTTTTCAACAGTTTTCTAGATAACTACTCCTAATTGATCAGAATTGACACTTGAGATGAGAAATTAGAAAATAAGCTCCTTGAAGAGACAAGAATCATATGTGTCTTGTTTATTGTTAGGCCCCTAGCATCTCAGCCAGTGCCTGTGTATTTGAGATATTTGATAAATGATTGAAAGAATTAAACTATTTGCCATCTCAGACTTAGCAACAGTGGCAGTGTAGTTACATGGCATTGATTTGTAGATGATGATTTCCATTGGTGTTTCTGTGTATCTACTATAATTGCAGGTAGCTTATTTAATGGAGCCCTTGTGCATTAGCAGCAAAGAATCAAGTGAAGGCTGCTGTCCTCATTCTGGTACTAGACAACAAGAGAGAAGGAAAATTGAAGATACTGAAGAAAGGAAGTTGAGCAGAGGGATTGAAGAGCTTTCAGCCAAGGTACATCTCTTAGTAGCTGAGAGGAAGCCACTGGCAGAAAGTGGAAGCCCAGAGACGGTTCCAACTCCTACACATGTTTGCACAGTTCAGGGATTCCCCACAGGGCTTGAAGAGGTAAATAGTTAACTTCAAAGACTGGTCTGGTTGGTCCTCTACACAGAGAATAGAGCCGAGTGGTTTCAGCACATAGGCTAAGTCCAGAGAATTCACATACTGGGTCCACATCCTGGTTTTAGCACCAGTTAGCTGCGTCACCTTAGACATGTTAATAAGAATTTTAGAACTTTAACTTTCTCTGCTGTAATAGAATGATAGTACTCTACCTTATAGGTTTGCTGCGAAGTTTAAATGAGACAGTTCATGTAAAGCACTTAGCATAGTGCCTCGCTAATAGTAAGCAGCCAATCAAATTTAGAATGCTGTTGTCATTACTATCTGACCAGCTAGACTACTTAGCCCAGGCCACAAATTATAATGCTAGTTTTTAAAGACTGCAGTGTCACCTATAATTGAGTATGGTGCTTTTTAAATTTTTCCTGGAAGTATAAATTTCTCCAGCAAGCTTGTTATAAAAAACTCCTTGTTAAGTCATCTTTCTCTTAATTTCTTTTATGGCTTTATATAATTGGTTTCTTCTCACTTTAAGGTCAGCCTTCTTTACTCCATGCAAGTAAAAAAGTCGCTGGTACAGTTAGTAAATGTATTTCTAAAGTTTCCTTTGTTTCCGGTCCTTCACAGGGGGAGGTTCAGCAAGAATCCAAAGACGAAGAGCAGGGTGCAGGGTGTGTGTCAGAGATGGAATACCAGCCCTCTTCAGGTGAGTGTGATGAGGGCTTCAGCCTACAGGAGACTCCTCTGGTGAATTTCCTCTTCAACCATGCTTCCTCCTCAAAGCTGTAAGTACACATTTTTTTTATGCAAGGTTTGTAAGGTTCATACTTTTGTTTCTGTTTATGCCTATATGAATTTGCTACAATGAACATGGATTCCTTTTTGGAAAAATAAAAAAGGAAATTGAGGTTGGCAAACACTAGAAATAGAATTAAGTATAATTTTATTATATAAATAGATGTCTTTATGCTGTCCTCAGTAAAATAAGTCTATATCATAAACATTAAGAATCTCTTTCGGCGTGTCCTGGTGAAGTAGTGGATTAATTAGATGCCTTTGGCCGAGAGCACAGACCACATATACCAAGGACCCAAATTCAGAACCTGACTCTGGGATGAACCAAGATGAAAATAAAATAAAGTACGTCTTCCTCCTTTCTCTTCCTGCCTCCCTGTTTCTGCTCACCTTTATTCCTAACTGTACCTTTCTTTTAAAAAGAAAAAGCAAATGAAGCTCTTTGATAAGTAATCTTTTTCTCTAATTACTTATCTTCATTTATTCATTGATGGATTGAATCATCCTTTAAATCTAATAAAATATGCAAACTTTAGTTCTTTTAAAATACTGAAACAGCTCCTATTCATTTGAAATTAAAAATTATTTTGAAGTTATGATCCCCTTTGTGTTTATAACTACCTCATCTTTTTATAAATAATAATGGAACTATAAGGCATATACGAGACTCTTAGCTTTTTAGTAAAGTGAATTTCGTTTTAAATCAGAAATGGCAAGTTATTCTTGTTATGGTAATAAATAGTTCCTTTTCTGAGTCTGGTCTTATATCTACCTATTGAGAGAAGATAGCATAAACTGTATTTTTTTTCTTCACTATATCCCATATCCACCCACATTATCTGTGAGAAGGCAAACTAATAATTATTGTTGCCTTCTATTGTAAGGCTTTTGTAAGGTTTATGACTGAAACGTGTGTGTGTGTGTATGTGTGTGCAGATTTCAAATCTTTATTATGCAAATAGAATACAGTTTAAAACCTAGGTTGTTGAAGAATTCCTTCCTTTTTTATAACTCTCTAAATATAAACAGATGCCATCTAATGACTATTAAAAAAGGCAAAATATCTCAGCACATCCTGGTGACTCAGGCAGCTGAGACTGTTGCTGGGGTATAGACCATGTAAAGCCAAAGGAGGGTCGGGGAAAACCAGAATTACACAAATAAATAGAAAATGCTAGGTCCTCCTCTCTTCCTGCCTGCTTTCATTCCTGCCTGCCTGCCTTCCTTTCTTAAATCAAAAACAAGAGAACAGAAGATCTTTAATCTGGGACATTTTATTTCAGCATCTCGAATGGCCATTTACATATCTTTACTTAAAATTTAGGTAAAATGTGAAATCTTTTTCAGAAAACAGTAGATGTTAATAGTTGAGTCTGCTTGACCAGATAGTTTAAGGGGAGCTAGAAAGCTGAGTTCTTGTGTTACCATTCCAGAAGCTACTTTGGAAGGCAGACATTCTCCAGTCTCCTCTTTTCTGACGTCTTCCGTAGTCTGTAGTGATACTCAGGTCTAAAGAGGAAAGAGCCTTTTGAACACCACTCCAGGTCTGTGGGTTCTTTTTACTCCCATACTTTTTCTTGTAGTTGTCTGGCATGCATATTCAAATGGGTGGAAATAAAGGTAAGCAAGGGATTGTTCTTAAAATATTGTAAAGATGATTGATTATGATGTTACAGTACCTTTCATATAGTAGAGATCTATCGTGTGGATGTATGTATGAATGAAATTGTATCAGCGCCAAGAAGCTATTTATTGTTCATTCTGGTCTACCGATCACAAACAAAGAAAAAGAGTTGTTTTGGGATTTAAATGTCTTTTTCTGATAGAGTTTTGGCTTTAAAAATAAGTTGTCCTTTGTGGCATGTAATTTAGACGCACGTCAGACACTATCTCATGAAAATGAATAGTTATGTGGAGGTGCTCAAATTGGAGAAAGATAAAATGAGATGTGAACTGTGCATAATATGATACATAAAGCAAAATAAGGATGTGGACTCTTAGGGGTGTTGAGAACCCATTTAGATGGAATAATGCAGTGTGTAAAGTGGGAAGTGTAACATGATGTTTACCTGGAGTAAATAGAAAACTTGCCAACTGGGGAAATTATAAAATGAAATAAATCATTAAGTGGTTGCATCTCGGAAGAAAAATGAAGCAAATGATACAGTCTACTACAGAAAAGGAATGAATGTGAGGAAAAATGAATTTTTCTCAAGTATTTTAAAGATTACAGAGGAGAGTGAAAAGGAAAAACATTTAAATGGTGTAGCATTCATATGAACTGTAAGAGAATTTCTTTAGATGTGAAACCAGATATTTCTTTCTTTGGAAATATGAGAGAGATGCTTACTAATATGAAATATTTCTAAATAAAACAGGACTAGATTAACTAATTAAATGTTAGTTAAGCATTTAACATGTGCCAGACTCTTGGGAAACATCAGTGGACAAAAAATAATTTCATAGACTAGTTCTTAAGGGTCATAGGTGCTGGCATGCCCTGGGGGGAGCAGCAGTTAGGGCAATCTCTTCTGAAGGAACCAAGCCACATCTGACTGGGTTCAAGTCCCAGGTCTGGGGAGCAACAACCAATCTGAACAACTAAATGAAAATAAAGTGAAGTGCTTATTCCTCCCTTCTTTTCCTATCTGCTTGGCTACTCGCCTTCATCTTTCCTTAAAAAAAATTTTTTTGAAGCTTAAAAAAAAAGTCCCAAGTGCTGAAGAGCAAATCGGCAAGAGTCAAAAAGGCTCAATTAAAGATTTGTAATATACTTTATAGGAAGGTAACCACTTCATTGGATAGGTGTGATAAGTAAGAGAATTGTTCTGAAGTTTGGGGCTTATAGAAGAACTAAATATGTTTTTGTTCTTATGCTGTTGCAGTCCTTCAGATGTGAACTAGGCACTGTGTGTAGAGAAAAATTCATTACCTGCTTGGAGGAGCCAGATTATTATATGTGAAGTTATTGGTTTTTTCTGTCCTGTTTTATCCCATAGATCTGATCTTGGCCAGGATGACCCTATTCAGGATCATTTGCTATTTAAGAAGACTCTCCTGCCAGTCTGGAAGATGGTTGCCAGTCACAGGTAGGTCTCTAAGCCACTCTTGGTGTTCATAGCCACTCTTCTCACTTAGAGTTACTTCTGGGGTTTCTTCATTCTCTCTTTGTCCCTTAACAGGTTCAGCAGTCCATTTCTGAAGGCTGTGTCAGAAAGGCAGGCCCCGGGATACAAGGATGTGGTGAAAAGGTCCGTGAAAAAGGGGTCAGGAAAGATTGGTTGCCTTTTTATCTGTGTTTTCATACTTTATTTCTCATCAGATTATATCCTTATTTCATTTACATGCTTAGAAAGTCAAGAGAGCTTTGTAGGTGAACAAATGAAGTATTTGTGAAGCTCAGTCTTTATTTGAGAAGGAATGTAGGTGACAAGGATAATGTAGGCTATTTTTTTTAGTATTGATTTTTAATTAATAAAATCTTTCATTATAATCTTATATTAGCCTTTATAGTTTTTGATACTGTTCTTTTGGAGCAAAACATTATAATTTTTTAATAGATGAACTGGGGAGGAAGAAAGGAAGGAGAAGCATTTCAATTTAATTATTTTTTTTATTTTTTGGTCCTCCTCCCTTCTCTGGTCCCTGGTCCTAAACCTGGGTCCTTGGGTTTTACATGCCACACCCCAGCCATCTGAGCCACAAGGCCTATTTATAAATTTTTTCCTGCTTCCATTTTATTTGTACAAATAGTACAGAAGGACACCAGCTCCATGTAGACAGCAGTCCAGGGATCACATCAGTCCTTCCATCCTCACATCTGCATATAGGGGCTCTATTCTGGAGCCTCAGGGGGACCTGGGCATCTTTGGGAGCCTGAGTTGGTGCTGGTGCTGCAGCAACAGCAGTAACCCGGGGCCTTGGTTTGAGCATTGGCCTTGGGATTTGGCCAGCAGAGCCTGAGACCCTTGAGGTTGTAGGTACAAGCATGTTTCCTGAGTATGAGGTGAGCAGTGTAGGTTAGTCAACTGAACTTTCAGCTACCACCCTTTGGAGTCTTGGTTTTGACCTCTTTGGGCTTTACAAGAGCCTTGATGGCTACAGCTCGTACACACAGTGGCCTTGGCTTTGTTGATCTGCATCTTCTTCAGGCCTTTCTTGTTGTGCTTCTTGGCAAAGCACATATTTCTCAGGAACTTGGGGTCTACCTCCTTAAGAGATTCATACCATTGTGATTGAGGTTTCTTGATGCCATTTCTTTTTTGTTTTGATTTTATTTTTGGAGAGGAAGAAGCACTTTATTTTTATTTGTTCATCTTGTTTGCTCCCTCTGGGTCTGAACCCAGGACCTTGGGTTGTATGTGGAAAGCATCCAGAGTGTATTAGACCACTAGGCCACTAGGGCTTGCCACCTGATGCCATTTCTGTGCCATTTTTGGGACTGGTTGTAGTTGGTGTGGTTTTTGGGCTTAGCTACATTTGTGCTGAAGCTGTGACTCCCCCAAGCACCTAGAACTGGAAGAGATTCTAAATTTTTAAAAATTAAACAAAAATAAAGACAAAACAAAACAGAAGAACCAAGAAAGGAAGGAAAATAAATAAATAACCCTCCTCTACCACATGATCCCACCTACCACCACCCTTACCTCTGGTAATCTCAGTTCTACTGTTAAAATTCAAAAGTTTATTCAAATTTTATCCTCATTTCATTTTCACTGCTTCTCTGTATTCCAGATATAGATTAAACCATCCAATATTTTCTGTCTTCTTATTTCACGCAACAAAATACCCTTGAGTTCCTTGTATGTCGTCGAAAATGGCATGGATTCACCTTTTTAATGGATGAATAGTATTCCATTGTGTAATTTCCTTATCCATGCCTCTATTGCTTGGCATTTAACTTGATTTTAAAGGAAAGGTGCAGGCAGGAATGAAGGTAAGTAGGCAGACAGGCAGGAAGAGAGAAGAGGTAGAGCACTTAATTTTTTTTTTCAAAATTATTTTATATGCTTTCTTAAAATTTGCATACATTTCAAAACATTGTTCAAAAATTGAACAATATTATGTAATATGGTTATTCATTATATTGTCATTATACATATATACTTATATTTTATATATTTTTTTTTATTTCACATAGCTATATGCTTTTTAGGATATTGATTTCATACCTCGTGTGCATTTCACAACAGACCCACCAAAAGAGTTCTAGCTTCCTTTACTACTTTTTTTAGTTTGTTTTTTCATTGAGAAGGGGAGACATTTTTAATAGTGTTGACAAAATAGTATTCAGGAGGCTGGAAGCCTCTGACGAAAATGTTTCTCCTAAAGCATTTGTCTACCAGTTTTAAGCCACTGTGGTCAGAGAAGATGCTTGGTATGACTGCATCTTTGTAAATTTGTTGAGAGATAGTTTGTGTCCCAGCATATGATCTATCTTTGAGAATATTCCATGATCACTTTAGAAGTAAGTGAAATCTGTAGTCATTGGATGAAGTGATCGGTATATGTTTATTAGACCTATATGTTCCAGATGGTCATTTAAAGTGGTTGTTTCCCTGTTAATTTTCTGCCTGGTTGATCTGTCCATTGTTGTAAGTGGGGTGCTTAAGTCCCCCGCTATTGTGGTGTTGCTGTCAATGTCTCCCTTCAGGTCTAATAATACTTGCTTGATATATTTTGATGCTCCATTTGGTGCATATATGTTAATAAGCATTATGTCTTCTTGCTGGATTGACCCTTTGATCATTATGTAGTGTCCATCTCTGTCTTTTGTTATGCTTTTTAAATGGAAGTCTTTTTTCTGATACGAGTATAGCTGTTCCTGAGGTTGCTATTTGACTGTAGGATTGTCTTCTAATCATAGACTTTGAGTCTTTGTTTATCTTTTGGAAGAAGGATGCAGCAGAAGGTCGGGTTATGCTTTTTAATCCATTCAGTCACTTTGTGTTGTTTGGTGAGTTCAGTCCATAAACGTTTAGGGTGATTATTGATATATAGCTGCTTAGTGTCATTTTATAATATGTCTTTTGTTTGCTGTTCCTGATGATGACTGTGTTCTCTTTCTCTTTTTAGGTTGGATGGGTGCAGTTATGTTTTGATTGATTTCACCTTTTGTTTTCTTCAGAAGCACTTAATTTTATTTAGTTGTTCATCTTGGTGGTTGCTCCTGGCCCCAGGACATGTACTCAGGTCCTTGGGGTGTATGTGGGATGAACAGGGCATGGCTTGATTTCTAATGTGGATATTATAACAAGTGCTGCAGTGGTGGTGCATATATCTTTTTGAATTAATATCTTTATATTCTTTGACTAGATACCTAGACGTGAGATTGCTAGATTACATGGAAGGTCTGCTAATTTTTTTTCACATACCTCCTCCATCCTGGCTTGCGAATCCAGGTGCTTGGGCTTTACCTGATCTGTTCCTTAACTGCTTGAACCACAAGTGTGTGCCATACTGCTAAATTTTTTTGAGGAGTCTTCATATTATTTTCCAATGTGACTGTACTAACCTGTATTAGCATCAACAGTTTGTATGGGGGTTCCTTTCTCTCTCTACCCTTGCCAACGCTTTTTGTTTCTTGTCTTTTCATTAGAGGTCTTTCTTACAGATGTAGGGTGATTATCACATTGTGTGTGGTTTTTTGTTTTTGTTTTTGATTTTTAAAGGAAATGTGCAGGCAGGAATAAAGGCAAGCAGGCAGATAGGCAAGAAGAGAGAAGAAGAGGAAGCATCTTCATTACACTTTTATTTAGTTATGTTGGTTGCTCCCTCTGGGCCCGGGGCTACAACCCAGAGGTATGTGGCTTGCTCCTTCGGAGGCCATTGACCTAGCTGCTGCTCCACCAGGGCATGCCTCATTCATTTCTCTAATATTAAGTGATGAAGAGCATTTTTTTCATACGCCTTTTGACCATCTGTATATCCTCTTCAGAGAGGTGTCTGTTCTGCCTATTTTTTGTTGTTGAGTTGTTTAAGTTATTTATATAACTTTGATACAAATCCACTTCAGATATATGATATATAGCTGTCTTTTTATTCTGTTTATAGTTTATTTTACTGTACAATGACTTTTTAGTTTGATATAGTCCTGTTTGTTCCTTTTTTCTTTTTATTTCCCTTGTCATTTGAGTTGAATCCCCAAAGACATATCCAAGGGTGATATAATGAAATGTGTTACCTGTGTTTTCTTTTATATAATTTATAGTTTCCAGTCTTAGTACAGGTCATTAATCTATTTTATATTAATTTTTATGTATGGTATTATACAGTGTCTAGTTTCACTCTTTTGCATGTGGCTATGCAGTTTTCCCAGCACCTTATGTTGAAAAGACTTTGATTTCTCCAGTGTGTGCTCATGACATCTTTGTTATAAATTGACCTTATATGTATGGATTTATTTCTGAGTGCTCAGTTTTATTTCATTCTGTGTATCTGTTTTTATTCCAGTAACATGCTTTTTAAAAAATTATTGTTTTATATTATATTTTAAAGATGGGGATCATGATACCTCCATTGTTCTGCTTTTTTCTCAAAATTGTTTTTGGCAGTTCAGGACCATTTGTGGTTTTATACAAATTTTTTGAGTTATTTGTTCCATCTCCTTGAAAAATGTCATTGGGACTCTGCGGTGGCTTAATAATCCAGTACACCCGGGAGCAGTACCACGTACATCCCAGGGTCCCAGGTTCAAGACCCAAGGCCAGGGGAAACAACCAATGTGAACAACTAAATGAAAACAAAGTGCTTCTTCTGCCTCTCTCTTTCTGCCTGCCTGCTCACCTTCATTTCTGAAGACAGACTTTTTTATTCTATTAATGAGTAAACTAACACTGGAAAGTGGTCATAACTTGCTTGTGATCAACAGTGAATAGCAGAGCTAGAACTTAACCCCATGTTCTTACCTCTCAATTCATTTCTGCTTACTACCCATTTAGTATCTCACTAAAAATTAATTTATTTGTTATAATATTACTTGATTCTTACTCTTTTCATCTCCATGAAAGAAGAACAAATTCTTATCTTTTTATGCAGTAAGTAGATTACCTAGTATATGATTATACATTAAAAATCAGTCAACAACTACTGTGTAGTAAATTGATCATTGGAGCTCTTTGCAGTTTTGGTACTTGGGACCAACACCTTTCTACAATTGTAGAATAATGACTGATTCTGTGGGTGCTGGAGTCAGGCTGCCACTGAATTAGAAAACAAGTTGTATGACTTTAGGCAAGTACTTAACCTTTTAGATCTCAGCTTCATTGTTGTCAGTTGGAGATGTTACCTAGTGGTACCTAGATTATAGGTTTATTGAGAGCATCAAATTAGTTAATAGAGAAAGTACCTTGTACAGCTCGTGGACTATAGTAAGCAGTCAGATGTTAGCTGCTGTTGCTATTTTATATGATGGGGATTGTTATCTTTACTACTATTTTCATTAAGAACCAACTAGATCTCCAAGAGAGCATGAGATGTCATCACATATTCCACATGAAATTTTGATTTCCTCTGATTTCTCTTGGCTACGTTTAGACCCATGGACTTAACTAGCCTGAAAAGGAACCTGTCTAAGGGACGGATTCGCACCGTGGCTCAGTTCCAGCGGGACTTGATGCTGATGTTCCAAAATGCTGTGATGTACAATGACGCTGATCATCAGGTGTACCATATGGCTGTAGAGATGCAGAGAGAAGTCTTGGAGCAGATTCAGGTAGTGTATGTAGACAGCTGCAAGAAAAAAGAATGTGGTTTCTGGAATATGATTTCAGAAAGTCTGTGAGTGTAAGGGTGACTTTGAAGTAACTTCGTGTTTTTCCAGAGCATATGTCTAGGGGTGATTCAGGGCCCTGAAGGATTGACATCATACCTATCGGTTGACAATGCTCTGGCCTTCATTAGAACTAACTTGAATAAGCAGTGAAGTAAAGTAGTCTCAGAACTCAGGTACTAGAGAAGAACTCTGAAGAGAGCTGGGGATAGATAAATAATGGGAACTCGGCTTCAGAGCTACAAGTCAGAGGGCTAAATATGCAAACCAGAGACAGGATTCACTATAGTTTTTGTCTGCTACATCTTTTGCTATTTATGTTTGAACTCTCCCATATATAGAGAATAAGACATAGTATCTAGAAGAAGACTTTTGAAAGTTTCTTTTCTGAGCATCAGCATACATTAAAGAAAAATAGTCAAATTTCTTTGTGAAAAAAGAAAAAATTGCATTCAAATCTCAGTAGCTTTAAGATTTATAGCTTGCTATCTGCCTGAACCCTATAGGTGCTGAGTGTTTGGTTAGACAAAAGAAGAGATTTTAATAGTCTGGAATGAGAACAACCCCACACAGTGGATAATGGAAAACCTGTGTTATTTACCTGGAACTGATGATCTCTGGAATTTGTACTTCTCACTGAGACTCTGACCCATGGAAGATCCCAGTTGTTGTTTACCACTTCTGTCTTTTAATAAAAACAATGCCTTAACTCACAAATAAGAAGTCAAAGGTGACTGTGGACAAAATATAAAGAAAATAGGTAAAGCTAAGATTTGGGGTTGTCATAAATTTTGCCCACATCTTTGTTTCTGTAACCTTAATTTGTAGGTAACTATATTAAACCTTTTATTATCACTACAAATAAATATTTCACAAGTTGGAGATTGCTTTTTTAATTATTATAGAAGCTGGGAATAGAGATAACAGCATCATCTGGTGAAATGAGGAAGGCATTTGACGTGAGCTTTCTTACATACACTGGACCTGGATGGCATGGGATGAGAAGTGTCTATGATTTGTTTCATTTATAAAATGGAGATAATTGGAGAGTAGGACGATGAAATAAGATCAATTGTGAGACAAGTATTAGAAAATGACTTGTGCTCTCAAATGCACAAAGGAATAAAATACACCCGTGACTGCCTGTCTCTGGATTTAAAGAACAGGCCAAACGCTGTGAAGCTTGCTACTTTGATTGGCCCTTTGCAGCCACCGTCCCTAAGCTTGGTTTGTTTCCTAGCAACAAGTCGCTGTATGGAAGAGCAAGTGCTGAGGTGAGTGCCCAGATGAGGGTCAACTCAAAACAAGCAGTTGTAGCTGGAGATCCCAGAGAATATAGGGGGTCCCGCTTTCTAACTGGCTTGACGCTGTTTGTAGTTGCCCCTGCGGTGTGTTACCGGCTGCAGGAGATGCTGCGTGGCGCTGCGGGTCGAAGTGGGGTGGGGCTGGGGGCCACGGCGAGAATTGAGGGACCTCCTGCTGCTGCTGGGAAGTGTCCCGCCAGTTCCAGGCCTTCCGACTGCCCGTTGACCTCAGTGAAAATATTTAGGAACACCCAAGATGCGGGGGTAGAATTCACCTTATTGAGACACTGCTTTTAGCAAAAGCCAAGACAGTTTGTAACTAGAAAAGCAAGCCCCTAATAATGCTATTCTTATCACATTTACATTAAATTTGGCTTGGGGGAATGCATGTCATTGCAGCTGATACCCATCAAGAAACTAAATTGTACCCTGAAAAGCCAGAATGGAGGTGTCAATGCCCCCACCTCAGATATATGTAGAAAAAACTCTGGCCATTATCAAACCAGATATTGTTGACAAAGAGGAGGAGATTCAAGATATAATTCTCAGATCTGGATTCACCATTGTTCAGGTAACTTCTGGTTACCAATAATCATGTTTTTTTCTCTCTTCCCTTTTTTATGTTTATGTGTAAGTGTTAACCCATTTGGATTCTTAGTATTTAGCAGTGACTTTAGCTTTATTCTAAGTATTAAAATTATGTGATAGTTTTAATTTTTTTCAAACTACCAAATCAGAAATGAAATTAATTTTTCCTCCTTCTGCCCTTTCCTACCTCAAACTCCAGTCTCCAGAGCAAGAGGCAGCCACTCAGAATTTCCTGTTCTTCCAGGATCTTTCTCTGCATTTACAAACATCTTTCCTCCATAAAATAGAAAGTCTCTTCTCATGACTCCCTTTAAAAAGTTCCTCAAATAACATTCCAGATCATTATTTCTGAATCTATTTCATTCTTCCTAACTTCTGTGTAAAATCCACTGTGTGACTGAACTAAAGTTTATTTGCTTGGTCCTCTATTGAGGACTTTTTGACTACTGGTATTTTTTTTTCAGTTATTTTTTAACATATTATTTTAAGTCTTAACTTGTTCCGTAGTTGGTAAACGTTGCCATTCTAGATGTTTGAAATGTAAAGAAAGTGTTGTACGCCTCCTCTGGAAACCCATATATTAATATGAAGTGACACATATAAATAGGTTTTTTTTCAGCTTTATTTACCAAGAAAAGATTGAAGACAGCCCAGCATAAAAGATTGGTTAAATAAACCCTGGAAAATCCATCAAATCGAATACTCTGCAACTAATTGTAAAAAGAAGAATGGGGCTAAAACAAACACGCCAGATAGGCCGCTTGGTAAAATTCGCACTTTGCTTTCAGGAAACTGTAACCTATTTTAGGAAGATTATTTGTTGCCTTAATCTTGGAGATTTTTAGCCTTTCCCTAACAATGTACAGTATTTTGCCTTGTATAATGCACACTTATATTTTTGGCTCAAACTTTCAGGGAAAAAAAATCTTCCCTTTAATTTTTTAATTCAAATTTGTATTTGTTTGTATTTAGGTACTTGCTTTTTGTATTATTATTAGCATTTTTTTTTAACATTATGGCACAAGAAATTCATATAATTGCAAAACAGAAGCACAGACACAAGGTACAAGAGTTTTTCTTCCTGCGGCCCCCACAGTCTGATGACAGTCTCTGTGGGAAGAGGTCCAGAGTAGCTCTTGACAGCTGTGGCCATGTTCTTTAGCATGTTTAATAACTGTTAGCTTAAAGCTTTCAAGTGTCAGCATTTTTGTAAAACACATAGCCTAGTTGGCTAGCTCCCATCTAAAGTGTATGAAGGGAAGTGTCATGCTGTTGACCCTGTGGTCATAAAGTCAGCATCACCTCCTTATCAAGTCACAGTCACTTACTCTGTGGCCAACAGCATGTCACTCTTAGTTTCATTTCTTTGAATAGTTGGCTGAAGTTGCTTTTGTTGTAAGTTCATTGTAAGTTCAGCAAAACCCATTATCAGATTCTAGGGTATTATTTTGCATACTGATACATCATTATTGATTTCTAAAGTTAGGCTTTTAACTCATAAACATACAATAATTAAAAACATGTATATAGATATGAAATTAGTACTGCTCACGTATAATGTGCATCCTTATTTTTTCCTCACAAATTTAGGCAAAAATGTGTACATTATTCACAGCAAAATACAGTGTCTCCATGTCTCATTATCCTTACTCTAACCAGAAATCTACCTTGATGTTTACTTTGAATCCCTCTGTTATATTTTGAGTCTTTCCCCTCATAATCCACCTTCGCTGGAATTGAAAAATAGTAGTGGATGATTTTTCTATTGTTGTTTTTCCCTTCTTCCAGCTTCAGGTCTCAAACCCAGGTCCTCAGGATTTACATGGCCTGTGCTTTAGCTCCTGAGTCATAGATCTGAGTGACATTTTTGAAGCACTCAAGTAGTTAGTTTTAGGGAAAGCATGATACTTTCCATTTAGAAGAATGACTGACTCAGCTTCTATGGTTTAATTTAATAATTCATTCTTGTCGTCTCTCATTTGTGAAAGAAAGAACACATTTCACGTTTTTTCAAATTGAGAAACATGATGCCAAATAATTTTTCTGAATATCACCGTGTATTGACATATTTATGGCAGCACTTGAATAAAGACTATACCACTTTCATGTTCAAGTGAGAGGCTTGTTTACATGATGATACTGCATGTTGTTTCTGAGTACCCTGCTGAGAACAGCAGCCTAAAATAATGAAGGCAGATGTTAAAATAAAAACTATCACAGACAGATGGAGAAAGGTGAATTTAGAATATAATTTAATATTTAGAATAAAGTCCATTTATGTTTCTTTTATGTATATAAAGTATGCTTTAAAAACATTGATGATTGGAATGTTTTTGCTCTAAAGAGACAGGATACATTTGTCATTAAAAAACCATATGCTAAGGGAGACTGTCAAACTAGAAAAATTTTTTGAAGTAGGTTAACTCTTACAATTGTATATACAACATTCACTTTCTAATCTTATTCATAGTACAAAATAAACCGGCCTATAAGATTCATACTAATTTCAAGTTATTAATGGCTACAGGAGGTATTATTGAACTGTCATTTTAAATGCTTTTATGTTGGCTTTGTTTCTCTTACAGAGAAGAAAACTGCATCTTAGCCCTGAACACTGTAGTAACTTTTATGTGGAACAGTATGGGAAAATGTTTTTTCCCAATTTAACGGCTTATATGAGTTCTGGACCACTTGTTGCCATGATATTAGCTAGATATAAAGCCATCTCCTACTGGAAAGAACTTTTGGGACCAAGTAATAGCTTAGTGGCTAAGGAGACACACCCAGACAGGTAATTTTCCTAGGGGGAAAAGAGGAATTCATTTGTGAAAATGAGACAAAAATGTGATTTAATCGTAATAGAATGTCATTTGAAAGTTTTCCTAAATGTTTTGGTGGGTATAGGAGGTCTGTTTTACATGTTTAGAGCTATTTAAGTATCTGTCCTACTACCAAATACCGTAAGAGGCCTTAGGGAATTTTTGATTGATGGTTAAATAACCTTATTAGCCTCTCATCATATTGAATTAAACTGTCACTGAAGGAGGATTTTTTTCATGGGAAAATTGACATGGTAGTTTAAAGATTATTGGTAATACATCAGAAATCTAAATTTCGGCATTATTACTGTCTGGAAACAAGAGGCCACTGAGTCCTTACATATTTCTTTGCTTTTTCATTTTATTTCTGACAAAGCACCTCTTTTTCATCCAGAGAACTTCTGTTTTCCCAATGAATACCTTCTGTAGATTTAAAACTTATTTGATCCTTATCTAGGTAGATTTAAACTTAAATTAAAAATATAGTTGACCCTTGAACAACAGGATTTGAACTGTGAAGATCCATTTTCATGTAGATTGTCTTGTAAACAGACGGTGTTAACTATAACAATACAGTAAATTTATTTTCTCTATGATTTGAAGAACATTTTATTTTCTCACTTTATTGTAAGAATATACTATAAAATACACATAACATTGAAAATATGTTAATTCACTGCTTATGTTATCAGTAAGTCAACAGCATGTATTAAGTTTTAGGGGATTCAGAAGTCATATGTGGATTTTTGATTGTGCCAGGGCTCAGCATCCCAAACTCTGCTTTATCCAAGGAGCAACTGTAGATTAAAACTTCCGTATATGAGAAATAGCAATGCTTTTGTGAAATTTCTAAATAGAAGACACTTGTGAAAAATAAGGAAAAGATCTCAGATTAAATGGTAATCATCTCTAACTTGCTTTCAGTTTAAGGGCAATTTATGGCACAGATGAACTAAGGAATGCACTTCATGGGAGTAATGATTTTGCTGCAGCAGAAAGAGAAATTCGATTCATGTTTCCTGAAGGTGGGATGCAGATGAGTATTTTGTCAACTGCGTCTTCTTATTGTTTGCTTTTTCTTTTATTCTGAGGATATAGCTGGGAAGGAATATAATAGAATTTTTCTCCAATAAATTTGATCACATTTTTAAGTTGTTGTTACTTAAAGCTTGAAGCCAAGAATGGAAAATCAAATATTTCTCTCAGAATAAATTGTGCCCTCTTAGAGAATCTTTTGTGAAGAGTTTTCTTTTTTTCCTTTCTTTTCTCTGGGCTAGACATATTGAAGGTTTTTCCTCTTCTGTGTTGTAATTCCTTTTGGTTATCCTTAATTCGTGTTTTTTTTTTTTTTTTTTTTTTAAGGGAAGTTATAGACAGGAATGAAGGTTAGTAGGCAGGCTGACAGGAAGAAAGAGGAGAAAGCAGCATTTTGTTTTAGTTGTTGATCTTGGTTATTCTCCCTGATCTAGGTCTTAACCTTGGATCCTTGGGATTTATGTGGACTACGCAGTGATGAACCTATCCCTTAGGCTACCAGGGTGTGTCTTTAGTGAAGCTTAAAAAGATAATCTCCCTTGGAAATTATGATCTATTTATAATTTATTTGATTAATGAAAACTCAAACTGTTGTGAAATTAATAGTTCTCAGGGCTTTTTTTTCTTTTTATCCTCTTATGGGAAATTGTAAAACTTCTAAGTAGATAATAATGAGCAGCACTAAAGTTTTCCTTTTTTTCCATATTCTTAGAGCAGAAGGAAAATTATAAAATAAAAACGCAAAGCATTGTATAGTTCTGAATTTTGGGGAGGCATATTATTTTTCTCCATTTCACTTAGATACATTTTTCAGTATTTTTTTTTAAATTTCTTTTGGTTTTTATTCAAGGAAAGTTACAGTCAGGAATGAAGGCAAGTAAGCAGGCAAGCAGGAAGAAGAGAAAGAAGCATTTTTATTTTATTTTGTATTTAATACATTGGTTGCTTATCCCAGACCTGGAACACAAACCCGGGTCCTTGGGATATATGTGGACTACACTTGTTCAGAGGCAGCTGACCTAACCACTACACCAGAGCATGGCTTCTTCAGTATTTTTTGTAGGCTATTCAAAGAAAAGTGTAAAATTGTCTTGGAGATTTAAAAGTACTTAAACAAAACTATTTTTAGCTACTTATAGCTAAAAATATTTACCTACTTTCACATTTTATTCTTAACCATTCTAACCTTTGTCACATATCCATTCCATAAAGGTATCTTTTTTTTTTTGGAACTGTTTATTGTGGAAATTTTCACACATATACAGGAACAGGCAGAATATATAATAAATCCCCAACTAACCCATTATTCAACTTTAATCTATAACCCTTGCCTCTGCTTCTCCTGTTTCCATATTATTTTGAAGCACATCTTAAACATGAGGTATCTTTTTATTGTGTAGCATTTAAGTTAAACTTAGTCTTACAGTGAATTGGATTTTTCCTTTTTAACTTTAAACTGAATGAAAACTCACTTGGTCTTTTTTGTTGTTGTTTTTGTTTTTTTACACACCCCCATGTCGCATGTATTTCAAACCTTTGTCTTTCGGCTTTGCATCGTTCCCACCTTAGCTGCCTTAGCCACCTGAGCCAGAATGGTGTGTGTGTCTACTCACTCTATCTTAAGCAAAAGATAATTTGGAAGCTCTTCTTAGTCATAGGATTGTATTTGCAAACTGTTATTTTAGATTATCCATTAATTAATACTGTAGACATGAGTTTAAAGATATATTTAGATATATGAGAAGTAGTAGTAGCAGGTTAATTATAAATGGCTAATTACCTACCACATATTGCATGTCTTTTACAGTGGGAATGTGAAATTCTTCAAAGCAAGTTCTTAAGCTTCTTATTGCTTAGTAGTCAAGAACTATGTTCAAAACTCTACATCAGCACAACCTGGTGGAGTAGTGGTTAGATCTGCTGACTCCAGCCAAGCATAGTTCACATGCACCCAAGGACCCGAGTTCATGTCCTAGGGCCAGGGGAACAACTAGGATGAACAGCTAAATAAAATTAATAAAAATGCTTCTTTCTCCTCTCTCTTCCTGCCTACCTATTGGTCAGCTTTATTCCTGCCTACACCTATCCTTTAAAAAAATTTTTTTGGTATAAATTTAACAAAAGGCAATCATAAAATATTGTTGAAAGAAATTTAATAGATCAGTAAATAGACAGCCTATATTCATGAATTAGAAGATTTAATACTGTCAAGATGGCAATTCTCTTCAAATTGATCAATAAATTTAATGCAATACCTATTAATGTCTGTGAATGCTTTTATTAAGACACTGAAAAACTGATTCTGAAATTTATATGAATTTCAAATTATCCAGAAAACAGTTTTGAAAATGAAAAGAGCTAGAAGACTTCTACTACTTTCAGAACTTACTACAACTTTTTTGAAAATTAAAATAAAAATAGATGAGATCTCTATACCCATGGAGTATACAGTCTGTTGTTGAAAAGATGGCTAGTAAATGATAATTACCCAAATAACTGCACATTTGTGCATAGTCATAATAATAATTGTGTAATTATTGTTTTGTAAGTCCTATACAGGGAAATTAGTATCATGAGAGACAATAAGAAGAAAGATCTGAATGAGGAAGTGACAGATATTGTTGAAATCCAAAGGAATAAGTAATGTTTAAATAGAATAAAGGGAAGAACATTCTGTGCTCAAGTCATTATCAGGAAAGAACATGAGACATTTATAAACTGAAAGAATATAGTGGATTGGACCTAAGGTGAGATTGGAAAGGTAGATAGCGGTCACATGGTCTCGAGTCCTGTGAGCTATAGAATGGAGTTCTGCCTTGACTGTAAGTGCAGTAAGGAATTTGTGTGCGCTGGTAGCTCAGGCATGAAGCCAACAGCAGGGATGTGGACCATGGTTTTGGAACCTAGGCTGGGGAACAACCAAAAATAAAAGTGCTTCATTCTCAAAAAAAAAAAAAAATGCATTGACCTAGTAAAGCATTTTAAGGATGAAAGTGATCTAATCAGATTTTTATTATTTTTTGACTCTGTTTTGTTCATATTGTAATTAATTAGCATCATGGTCAGATTTTTTAAAAGCACGCCAAGTTTAATTGATTGATACAAATCACTGACAAATTACTTTGGTATTTCAATATAAGAGCTACTAAGCTTTCTTAATTGATATCATTTCCATTTTGAAAAATGAATTAGCAAGGAATCAAACTTTGAATAAAGAAAAACATGCGAAATAAGGAAAAGAATGTTATAACAATAATTCGTTTTCTAGACTAGGAATCTAAAGAGTAGAAGAGATAAATTAGAAATATTTACATAAATAAAATAAAACAAAATTATTACAGTGCATTAAAGGGTGCTATCATAGAGACTAATGAGAGGGAAACTACATAATATTCAAAAAAACTGAAAAGAGTAGTTTCCCAAAGTCTTATATAATTTATTTAAAAAACTGAAAAGTAAGAACAAGATATTAATAGAAATTATATTTAGAGAAATATATTTTAGATGTCTACTCAGTAGTCTATAAGAGCCAGAATTATTACCATGTTTTTTTCATAACTCTGTGCATTATAGTATTTAGTATGAAACATGGAAATGGAAATGCAGAAAAGAAATAGCTGAAAACAAAATCAATCAGAATATTGTGCATGGTTAATAATATGAGCATTTTGATAGTTCTTGATAATCTTACGTAGTCTTGTTATGTCTCTGTATGTATGTGCATACATGTTCTAGGCAAACTGTTGTGCTATGTATCTAGTTATATTTTCTTAAATAAAATTTCGTAAGTATTTCTCGTGCTATGAAAAGTTCAGTGAAGGTATTGTTATTTTACTGTATATTTCATCATTTAACTTTATTTGGAATACATTTGTGTTTGCAGTGATTGTGGAGCCCATTCCAGTTGCACAAGCAGCTAAGGATTATTTAAATTTATATGTGATACCAACTCTGCTTAAAGGACTCACAGAGCTTTGTAAGCAAAAACCAGAAGATCCTTTTGTAAGAAATCTTTTTATTTACACTGAAAATATTGCCTATCATTTTCATATTTAAAACGTGTTCTTTGAAACAGTGAAAGTATTGAGAAGGTTTTGTTTGTGTTTTTAAACAAAGGTGCAGGCAGGAATGAAGGTCAAGACAGGCAGACAGGAAGAGAGAGGAGGGAGAAGCATTATATTTTATTTACTTGTTTAGCTTGGTGGTTCCTCTAGCCCTGGATCATGAACCTGAGTCCTTGTGGTACATGTGGACTATGCCCAACTAGAGGTGACAGATCCAACTGCTACTCCAGCGGGGCTGCCCAAGAAGTATTTTTAAAAATATGCATACATTTTTAGATAGCATAACTTTTGATTACTTATTTTCTTGCTGTTTTAAGTTTTAAGAAAATGTTATTTCTAATTACATATTCAATTAATGTATATTTCCATAGCTGCACTTTGTTTTTGTGTGAATTGACATAATCAAGCTATAAAATTAGGTATATATTTGAATTTTATTCAGAATTTTTGCTTCTCATAATATATAATATGTAATTCTTTTAAAGGAAATGTGCAGGCAGGAATGAAAGTGAGTGGGCAGGCAGGTAGGCAGCAAGAAAGAGGAGAAAGAAGCATTTTTATTTATTTTAGTTTGTTGTTCATCATTGGTTGTCCCCTCTCCTTCATCCCCAGTACGCGAACCCACATTCTTGGAATGTATGTGGACAGTGTTTAGCCAGACCTGGCAGTCCAAACCATGGCTGTATCAGGGCATGCTGATATAAATTTTAAAATATTTGTTCGTGTTTGTTATTTGTTCATATCCCTAGATGCCACAACATTCCTTAATCAGATGGAAGAATGCTTAGGTAGGAGAAAGTAGGATGATTATCTAAGGCCAAATCTTTTTTTTAATTAAAAAATGTTTTGAGGCATGCCCTCGTGCCTAAGACAGTTGAGACACTGTCTTCCAAACCATATAAAACCCAAGGACTTGGGTGCAAACCCTGGTTCAGGGTGAAAAACCAAAACAGCTAACTAAATAAAGGTATTCTTTTTCTTTCTTCCTTAAATGCTTCTTCCTCCTCCCCCTTCCTTCCTCTGAGCTTAAAAATTATTGAAGGAATATTGCATTATAACATTATATATATTTAAGATATATATCATTGTAGGCCAATAAGTCAGCATCTATATATAATCAGTATGCTACAGTACAATTCTGTCCTTCACCATGTAATTGACCCTTTTTCACCCACCTTGCTCCCTTCTTCTCTTCTGGTAACTAGTAATTTTATCCCAGTGACTAAAAGTTTCTATTTGATTGATTTGATCATTTCTTTGTTTTCTCTATATGCTACACATGAATGAAATCATACAATGTCTATCTTTCTCCTTCTGACTCGCTTCATTAAGCATGATTCCCTTCGAGTTCTTGTTCCAAATGGAAGAATTTCATCTTTTTTAAATAGCTGTATTCATATATATTATATAGATAGATATCTGTATAAAATCACATTATCTTTATTTACTCATCTGCCAATTGGTGTTTAGGTTGCTTCCCGTTCTATAAATAATGTTGAAATAAACATAAAGGTGTACATATCTCTTCAGATTAGTGTTTTTCAGGTAAATAACCGGTTGTGTAATAAAATCATATGAAATTTGCATTTTCAGTTTTTTTAGGAATCTCCATAGTACTTCCCATAGGTTGCACTGATTTAAACTCCCAGCAACAGAGCATTATGTTTCCTTTTCTCTGCATCATCGACAACACTTGTTTTCTAGTCTTTTGGATAATAGCCGTTTTTACAGGTGTGAGATAATATCTCGTTATTTTGCTTATAACCTATTTTAAATTGAAAACAAGTTAATCTCAAACCCATTCTAATAGTCCACATTTTTACTCTCCCCATATACATTTTATATTTTTGGTGTCTTGCTGCTTCTAGGTGAGGTGTTATTCATTTTATAGAAATCCTTTTTTTATTTCTTGTAATGCTGGTTTTATCATAATGGATTCCTCTAACTTTTGTTTTTCTGGAAAGCTATTTATTGCTCTTTGAATTCTCAGTGATACCCTAGCAGGTGGAGTATCCTTGGTTGAGGTGCTTTTCTTTCAGCACTATGAATATGCCCTACCATTCCCTTCCACTTGTAAATTTTTTGCTGAGAAATCTGCGTACAGTCACATGGGGCTTCCCTTGTATGTGACTCGTTTTTCTCTAGCTGCTTTTAAGATTCTCTCTTTATCTTGATTTTTTGTCACTTTAAAAACAATGTGTGTATAATATGTGTCTGTCTGGGTTTATTTTGTTTAGAATTCTTTGAGCTTCCTGGATGAATGCTTGTTTCCTTCCCCAGGTTAGGGAAGTTCTCAGCTATTTTACTTCTTCTTTTAAGGTTTGTGCTCCTTTATGTTTCTTTAGTTTTTCTCTTGATTTTATCCTATATCTTATGCTATCTTCATTTCCATACTTTTTTCTCTTTCTGTTCTGCATTCACTGCCCTTTCTTTTAACTTATTTATTTGATTGGAAGTGTCTTCCAGTTTACTACTGAGCCCCCCTATTGTGTTTTTTAGTTCTAATATTATGTTCTTTAAAATTTTTTTAAATTTATAAATGTTATTTTTTTTATCCCCAATCTTAGGGCTTGAACTTGGGTCCATGGGCTTTCCATGGCCTGTATCTTAGTCATCTGAGCCATATTGTGTTCTTTATGAGTTCTGTATGGAATTGTTTCTGTCTTTGTGTTTGCTGTAGATCATCCATCATTTTCCTAATTTTAGATCATCCATCATTTTCCTAATTTTAATGAGAATCATAAAGACTGTTGCTTTGAAATCTTGATGTAGTTTACTTGATGAAGTTGTATTTAAACTTCTCTGGGATTTTCTTTTGATCCATTATTTGGGGTAAATTTCTCTGTGTCTTTTTTTCTTTTAGTACCCTGTATTATTTCTATGGATTAGCAGATTAGGCTAAAAGTCTTTCTTTCCCTAGCTTGGTAAAATAGTTTTGTGTTAAGATTTCAGGTTGCAGAGTATATGCCTGGGTCAGGATCTCTAGCTTCCAGGGCCTGGTGGCTTTGGGTTTTAGATGAGTAGGCCGGTCAGTAGTAACCCTGGGCAGGAGGGGGCTGCTGTTTCGCAGACTGCTGGAGTTTCTCTTCTGAATCTCTCTGAGAGCTGCCACAGTGTTACAGCTCTCCTGTGACAAACCAAGTGGCACTCTGGAAGCTTCAGCAAGTTTTATTCACCAGCGGGCTCAGAGGCAAAGTCTGAGCCCCAACCACTGGTCAGGTAGCATTTATGTAGGGTCACAGGGATTCTAAGTGGGCGAATTGAAAGGTGAGTTGAAACCCCTGAAGTGCTTTCTCTGCTTGTCAGCCACTAGCAGCTGTCTTGTGGTATTTCTTGGTATGCATCCATTTGATTCTGGGAAGTGTAGGGCACAGAGAAGTAGGGCACACTGGGGGAGGGCCATATGGAAGGCCCCATTACCTCACAGTCTCCCCTTTTTCCTCAAAATGATTGTCTCATCAGCTTGATGGATCCACATATGCTGGGGATAGGGACGATGACCACTCTGATTGCTTCCTGCTGGACGGGGATGCAGGCCATTCATGGGGATCCCAATGCTTCTGAGGGGTTGGCCCTATATTGCCAGATGTATGTTTCGGGGTGAAGTAGCATCTGCATCTTTATGGCTTCTAGGTGAGAGGAAACAAAACATGGAAGTAAGTTTAAGATACATGGCCCAAATAAAAGCGCTACAACTATTATTACTAGCTGTGCAGTTAAGGGGATGAGCCAGGCCTGCCAGCTGGAGGCTCCAAACCAACAGAATCCTTCAGGAGCGACATTCTCTGGGAGGATCTGGGCTCCCTCCTGGAGTTGGAGTTGTCACGTTAGATCCCTTACTATTCAAAATTTGTTGGCATAAAAACAGCATTCTTTCTGCAAGAACAAGCAGAGTCTGCCTTTTTCGGCTGTTAGTAAGTCTAGGCCTCTTCTCTTCTGTAACAGTACTGCTGCAAGAGAATCTACCGGGTCCTGGATCTCATCAACTGTTTGTGTAACTTTCATGATGTTTTCTGCCAGGTTCTATGAGAGCGACTGATGGAAGGAATTGGAGGTAGCTATTCCGCCCACACCTGTGCCAACTCCAGCTGCTAAGAGGGGCAGGAGTCACACAACCCTTATATGCCTGCGGGAGATTGATCATAAAGCGTATCTCAAAAGTTGGGTTTCCAGACAGGATATTGACCTGTGGGATTAAGAAGGCTGCTCTACAGGTCCCAGACCAGCCGGCTGGCAGATGTAGATAAGTGAAAGAACCACAAACGAAGAATATGCCAGGCTCCAGGTTATACCAAGTTATGTTCCCAAGGATGGACTGTGTTGTGTTACACAGGGTTTGGGGTACTATGCCCACCAGATGTTTTTCCTCAGCCGTCCAACATATGTAAGCAGAGCTGGAAGCTGCACAAACTGAGCTTTGCGAGAAAGTGCTCATCTGTCCTGTGTCAGCGTTGCAGGCTGTGGTTGCCTGCTGCTGTCCTAGGCCATTGCTGCTAGCCATGAGAACTGTATTCATGGGGACAAACTGTCTCATGACTTGCTGGTGGTGGAGGGGAGGTTTTGACCTTTGAACCTATTCCATTATGGCACCTGCCAGTCAGATCTTAACTCCAACGTGGTGTTCCCCAATGCCAGTGCCACCCAGACAAAAAAGAGTGTTGAAGGACAACTAGCTGCATCTCTAGTCACTAGGAGGCTAGCCCTCTTTCTTATTCCTCCCACTGAATTTTTTGGTTCAACAAATGAAAATTAGATCTGTATTATCTGTTAGTTATACCTGCTCTCTGTCGTGAGATCCCTGATCCCCGGAGTCCTATTGTTCTCCCAAGGAGAGCTCCTTTGTTTTTCCGCACCAGGCTGCTCTCACTCCCCTCTATAGCGCATTTCCTAAACACTGGGGCACTCAGTGTAAGTCATTCCACAGTCCCTGGGAAGAGGCTCTGTATTACTGGTGTTCTTTCCAACCTTGGGTATTGGGGCCTGGACAGTGACCCTGATGAGGCCATATCTTGGCTTTTTCTACCCTTTCCTATGTTTTCTATCTCTTTTTCTTGTGCAGAGGCTGCTTCCTAATCCTTAGTTCTTTTTTGAAGACTGTAGGTTGTATCTGGATTTGATTTTGTTGTTTCTGTGTTGTTGCGGTTTTTTTTTTTTCTTTAACCCCTGGTCCCAAGCCCAGGTCCATATGCTTTACATAGCCTGTATCTTAGCCATCTTAGCTGCTTGAGCCATGTCTACATCACTAGGGCCTTCTTTGGACAATCAGGGAAGGTTATTTCAATGCCAACCCTGCTGAAATATTAGAGTGAAAAAGTATCTCTCGTCTCTGCTAGCATTCTCAAGGGGAATCTCCTTTGGAGGAGGGGAGGTTTCATCTCTCCTGCTAACTTTGTCACTTTCACCAAAAAGAAAAGATAGGCAGGCTATTTATTAATAATATTTTTTAATTGTGAAAATGTTTATTTAATAAGAAAACTGGAACTACTGAAACAAATAAAGAAGGGAAGAAAAAGACACCTGCTGGTTCTGTTTCCTAAATATAATCTCCGAAGTCATCTTGCCTGGATTTGCCTTTGACTCCAGGCACCTAACCTCTCTCTAAGTCTCTCTATCTCCATCAGTAAAATGTAGATATACTAGTACCTACTTACCTAGTAGAGATATTGTTAGGATTTAAGTGAATAAACGCATGTAAAATTCTTAGTGTCGGTACTTAAGTTTGCAAATATTATCAGCTGTTAGTTATTTTTTCCCCATCCTTTCCCTTTTGCTCAGGTTTTATTTTTTATATGACAATAGATAAACATATATTCCATAAATACTACTATATTTAAATATTTATTTTTCTTGAGGTAGCATTTATTTACAACATGTAAGTTTTAGATGTTCATGTTTGCTCTTCATCAAATGTATAACACCTCCAAATTTCTTTGTTTTGTTTTGTTTTTTAAACGCTAACCCTAGATCTCTAAGGCAGGTCCTTGAACATAACATGATCTGCACCTTAGCTGCCGCAACTGCTCGCGCTACAAGGGTGCCCCACCCTCACCAAATTTCTAATTGTCCTCTGCCCCTGCTCATATGACCTGCTGCTGGCTTTTGCTCCAACCCCCTTACCTCCTTCCCCTCTAGTAACCTTGGTTCTATTGTCAGAATCCAAGGGTTAGGTTTTGTTTTGTTTAGTCTGCTTTTGTTTTTGTTTTTTTGCTTTGTTTTGTTGTATTTCAGATGTGAGTGAGGTATCCACGTTTGTCTCCCTCCCTCGGATCTGTTTCACTTAGTATAATCTTCTCTAGTTCTAGCCATGTTAAAAATGTCAAGATTTCACTTTTTTTTAATGGTGACGTGTTCTTCCATCATATATATACACTACATTTTCTTTACTGTTGATCTATCAACAGGTTGTTCTATTTCTTGGGTGTCGTAAATATTGCTACAGTGAACATAGGGGTGCATATATCTTTATGAAATAGTGTTTTCTTATTCTTTGTGTAGATACCTACCGTGGAATTGCTGGATTATATATTAGTTTCATTTATTTATTTACTTTATTATTATTTGCTTCCTGAAGGCCTTATACCTGATCTATGAGTTTCATAGCCTGTACATTAGCCATCTAAGCCACAGGGATGGGGCTTTTTTTTTTTTTTAACAGAAGCATTTTATGACTGAATTGTTCTCTTTGCCTCTTTTGTTTTAGTTATTATTATTTTTTTTTCTATGTTGTTACCATTTTTTTTCAGCTCCGTGTCTCAAACCCAGGTCCATGACTTTCATAGTCTGTGCCATATTACCTGAGCTAGTCAGTTCTATTTTTAACTTTTTTAGGTAACTCTGTACTGATTTTCAAAGTGGTTTTACCAATTTACAAGTTTACCAATAGGGTATAAGGATTTTCTTTTTGCCGCACCCTCTCAAACACTTCTTTCTAGTTTTTTTGATATATGACATTCTCACTAGTGTGAAATGACATATTTCATTGTGGTTTTGATTTGCATTTCCCTAATAATTAGTGATGATGAGCATTTTTTCATCTGCTTGTTGGCCATCCGTATGTCTTCTTTGGAAAGTATCCATATCTGCCCATTTTTTATTGGGTTGCTTTTTGTTGAGTTATATGAGTTATTTGTATCTCTTGGCTGTTTTTTTTTTTTTGCTTGTGTTTGTTCTGATAGTTTCTTTTGGTGTGTATAAGCTTTTTATTTTGATGTCGTCCCCTTTATTTCATGCTTTTGTTTTACTTTACACTGCAAAGATCATTTGTCATGGATATGTTGCATCTGTTTTCTTCTACATATTTTATGGTTTCTATTCTTACATCAAGTCTCTAACCCACTTTTAATTTTTTTTTACCCTTGGCCTCAACCCTCGAACCTGGATCCATAGGGTTTTCATAGCTTGCACCTTAACCATCTCAGCTGCCAGAGCCACAGTGGTGCTTCTTGAATTCATTTTTGTGTATAGTGCTAGAGAGTGATCTAGTTTCATTTTTTTGCTCGTGGCTGTCTACTTTTCCCAACATCATTTGTTGGGAAGACTTTTCTTTTTCTCCATCATATATTCTTGCCACCATTGTTGTAAATTAACTGTGTGTGTGTGTGTGTGTGTGTGTGTGTGTGTGTGTGTGTGTTTGTGTTTATTTCTAGGGTCTTAAATCTGTTTCATTGAGCTGTGTGTTTTTATTAAGTAAATATTTTATAAATATTATTTTAATAGTTACATGATATTTACCTTTTTAGTCCTTTGCTATTCTTTTACTGTTTGAGTTCTTTGCTATTATAAATATTGTTGTGGGGGGAGTTTGTTTTTTAAAGAAAGGTGTAAGCAGGAATGAAGGCAAGTAGGCAGGCAGGAAGGAGGAGAGTTGAGGAAGAAGCATCTTTATTTTATTTTCATTTAGTTGTTCACACTGGTTACTTCTCCCAGGCCTGGGACTCAAACCCAGGTGTGTATGTCTTGCTCCTTTGGAGGTGATTGACCTAACTGCTTCTCCACCAGAGCATGCCAGCTATTATAAATATTGTCAATAAACATATTTGAGGTGTGTCCTGGTGGCCTAGTGGATTAGTCCACTGCACTGTAGCGCATATATTTCCCAAGGTCCCTGGTTCAAGACCTGGGGCTGGGGGAAACAACCAACAAGAGCAACTAAATAAAGACTTCTTCCTCTCTCTTCCTATCTGCCTACCTGCTTGTCTTCATTCCTGCCTGCACCTTTCCCTTTAAATAAATAAATAAACAAATAAATAAATAAAACTTTGAGTTTAAAGGTTTTTCACACATTGAGATGATTTCATTTGGAAAGAGATAAAAAATTAGAATTATAGTTCAAAACATACAAAAGATCAAATTTAAATAGTTTAACTTCCAGGTATGTATTTACTAGTGAAGGTAAACATTTCCCCTTAAGTTTAGTTATATTTCCTCTGTGAATTATCTATTTTTTGTCCATATATTTGTTGGGGTTTTGTAATAATTCTCTGTAAGTTGCATCAACTTATAGATTTGATTATATTTGTTGCAAAACTATTTCCCTTTTGAACATTCAATTTTATCTTTTAAATTATATTGAGTAAGTCAAACCCTAGTTTTTTCGTCCTTATTGGTAGTTTTTCTTTACTATATAAGTTTAAGAATTTCTGTCCTTTTGAAAGCTGTTTTGCAAAATATTCACTTTTGTTTTCCCCTAGCTTTTTCATATTTAACTTTCCCATGAATTTGAAATTTATTTTTATTTACAGCACAAAATGAAGATCTACACTGATTTTTTTTTAAACTAATTATCCTTATAAATTTACTTATGAAGTTGGTGCATCCTGGTGGCCTACTGAGTTAAACCAGGTGCAGTTCTGGTTTACATCCCAAGGTCCCTGGATCAAGACCTCTGGGGCCAGGGAAACAGCCAAGATGAACAGCGAAACAAAATGAAGTGCCACTCCTTCCTCTCTCTTCCTGCCTTCCTGCCTACTCACTTTCATTCCTTCCTGTATCTTTCCTTCAAAAAAAAAAAAAAAGTATGTATATATTGGGTGTGCCCTGGTGACCTAGTGGTCTAATATACCTTGGGAGCTGGGAGTAGTCCGACATACATCCCAAGGCCCCGAGTTCAAGACCTGGGGACAGGGGGAACAACCAATGTGAACAACTCAACAAAAAGAAAGAAACTGCTTCTTCCTCTTCTCTCAATAGAAAAATGTTTATGAAGTTTCATTTATCACATTAAATTCTTTATGTAGACATATATTCTGTTACATGGACCTGTGCACTCTTAACAGCAGTGCCACAATAAAAAATGGCTTTTAACATTGTTTTCAATATTTCTGTATATAGTTAGCAAAAGTTTTAATTTTTTTTGTGGCGAAATAAATATAAGACAGATTTGTCATTTTAACCATTTTGAAGTGTACAGTTCAGTGGCATTAATTCTAATCACAGAATTTTGAAACTATCATCACCACATATTTCCAAAGCTTTTTTATCACTCTAAACAGGAGCTCTTTAATCTTTTATCTCCCCAATGCCTTTCCCACCAGGCCCTAGTAACCTAATCTACCTTCTGTCTCTAAGTACTTTCCTATTCTATATATTTCATATAAGTGCAATCAAACAATATTTGTTCTGTTGTATATGACATTTCATTTAACATAATGCTTTAAAGTTTCATGATGTGCCAAATATCAGAAATTCATTCTTTTTCATAGCTGAATAATATTATATTATATTTATATATCATGGTTTATTTATCCATTTCTCTGTTGATGGCTGTATGAATTGTTTCTACCATCCGGCTATTGTGCATCATGTTTTTATGAACATTGGTGTACAAGTATCTATTTAAGTACCTGCTTTCAATTCTTTGGAATATACACCTGAGTAGAATTGCTGGATCATATGGTGATTCTATGTTTAGCTTTTTGAGGAGATGCCAAACTGTTTTCCATAATAGTCATGCTATTTTGCATTGCCATTAGCACTGTGAGAACATACAATTTCTCTATGTCCTGGCCAATACAGGTTCTTTTCTGATTTTTTTTAAGAGTCATCATTATTTGTTTTTGATTTTTTCATCCTGGCCCCAGGTCATGAACCTGGGTCGTCGGGCTTTATGTGGTCTGCACACTAGCATCTCAGCTACCTGAGCCACAATGGTGCACCGATTTACAGCCATCTTAATAGATGTGAATTTGTATATCTTTGTGATTTTGACTTGCATTTCCCTAATGACTGATGACATTGAGTATCTTTTCATGTGCTTATTGGTCACTTATATATGTTTCTTGGAGAAACGTCCATTCATGTGCAAGTCCTTTGTCCATTTAAATGTTTTTATTGACTTATAAAAGTTTTTTTATAGGTTTTAGATATTAAACCCCTATCAGATATATGATTTGAAACTATTTTATCCCATTCTGTAAATTCTTTATAGTGTCTTTTGATGAACAAAAAATTTGAGATTTTCATGAAATCCAGTTTATTTTTCTTTTGTTGTTTCTGCTTTTGGTCTTATGGCTAAGAGTTCATTACCTAATCCAAGGTCATGAAGGTTTGCTCCTGTTTCAAGATTTTAATGCTTTTACCGCTTATATTTAGGTTGTAGAAGATTTTGAAATCAGGAAGAAGTAAGTCAGAAAAATCTCAACTTTTTCATTATTGTTTTGACATTTTGGAGCCCCTTGAAATTTCATATGTATTTGAAATTCTGCAAAAATGACTTGGAAATTTGATAGGGTTTGTGTTGAATCTACAGGTTGGGTAGTTTCGACATTTTAACATCTTAACAGTAATAATTCCTTCTCATGAAACTGGGATGTTTATTTGGATCTTTTATCTTTCCTTTTTAATTTAATTTATTTATGTATTTAAAAGAAAGCTACAGGCAGGAATGAAGGTGAGTAGACAGGAAGGCAGGAAGAGAGAGGAGGAGGAAGAATTTTTATTTTGTTTTTATTTGGTTGTTCACATTGGTTGCTTGCCCCCACCCCAATCCTGGGATTCAAACCCAGGGATATGTGGCCAGTGCTCCTTCAGAGGTGATTGACCTAACTACTACTCCACCAAGGCATCTCTTTTTGTAAAGAGGAAATAAGGCAGGAATGAAGGTAGGTAGACAGACAGGAAGGAAGAGAAAGGAGGAAGAAGCATTTTTATTTATTTGTTCATTTCAGTTGTTTCCCCTGGCCTCAGATCACAAACCCAGGTACTTGTGCTTTACATGGTCTATGCCCCAACCACCAACTTAATGTCTGAGCTACCAGGGTATACCAGTTCTTCAGATTTCTTTTAGCAATATTTTATAGTTGGCTAAATTTATTCCTAGATTTTTTTCAGTGCTGTTATATAAATTCAAGCAATTTCTTAATTTCTTTTTTGAATTGTTCATTGCTGTCGTATAGACACACAATTTTTTTTTATGTTGGTCTTGTAATGTACAAGTTTACCAAATTCATGTATCATTCTGATAGATTTTTCATGGACTCTGAGATTTTCTGCTTATAGAATCACATCATTTATGAATAGCTTTGCATCTTTCTTTCCAGGTTGGATCTATACTTGACTATATGACTTAATGAAAAAATTAGCATTTTGATTTTTTTTAACTAGGAGATGTACAAGCAGGAATGAAGGTGAGCAGGCAGGCAGAAAGAGAGAGAAAGAAAAAGCATCTTTATTTTATTTAATTTTTCACCTTTGTTGCTCACCTCAGACCAGGGACATGAACTTGGGTCCTTGAAGTGTGTGTAGACTGTACTGACTGAAAATGGCTGACCAAACCAGTACTCTGGTAGGGTATGCTAGTGTTTCAAATTTTAATGATCATTTTCTCGTTATTTTTAAAGCACTTTTTAAAATTGTTTTAAATTGAATAGTGTATATTGAAAAAAATTTCAATGTTAATTTCTTAATTGAGTTTTTCTTTTTTTTGTTTCCTTAGATTTGGCTAGCTGATTGGTTGCTGAAAAATAATCCCAACAAACCTAAACTTTGTCACCATCCAATTACAGAAGAACCTTTGTAAAATAAAGTCCTTCGAAGAACAAATCTTTTATTATCTAATTTTAAAAGGCATGCTTCTACTTTAAAAATAAAATGGGTTTAAGTTAACTACACGTGAAAAATTATTTCCTAAAAATAAGTTTTTTCTTTATTGATATACCATTGGTTTACAATATAAAAATAAATTCTAAAATAATGCAGTGTTGTGCCCTGGTAGAGTAGAGGTTGGATGGATCACTTCTGAAGTATTGCTGGCCATGTACCCCTGGGTTTTAGTCCTGGGTCTGGTTCAGGGGGAGGAGGTAGCCATGTGAACAACTGAGTAAAAATTTTAAAATACGTTGCTTCTTCCTCCTCTCTCTTCCTGCCTACTCACCTTCATTCCTGCCTTTATCTTTCCTTTTTTTTTTTTTCAAAATTATTTATATGCTCTCTTAAAATTTATATACATTTCAAAACAGGTAAAATTGAGCAACATGGTAAATATACGAATATTCATTATATTATCATTATACATGTTTATATATTACAAACTATGTATTTGTTTTGTATGTCACATTGCTATATGCTTTTTAGGATATTGAATTCACAACTCATTCTGTGTGCATTTCACATGACACCCACCACTGGAGTTCTATTTTCCTTTACCACTCCTTATTTTTTTGTTTTGATTTTTTTTTTTAGGCCAAGTAAAGAGCATAATTTATCACATTAAATACTCATTTCAAAAGAAACTCAGGAAAGCACAACATAATGAATATTTCTAAAACAAGCTTTAAAATGAATATAGTAGAATACATACAAATTCATAATGTAAGCTTAAGTCGTGATTCCTTAATTTAGGGAAGTTAAAAATTGGAATTATCAAGAAGGATAAAGTAACTAAAAAGAAAAACTCAGCATGATGAAAGTAAAATTCAAAAATTTTGGATAGCATTACCTTTCCAAACAAAACTATCAATAACAGTAAAACTAAACAGGATAAACATAGTAAGCACACAGGATTTGGGCATAAAAGATAAATTTAAACCTTGGCTCTGACACTTGTGTACCAAATAACCTTAGGCAGATTTCTTAGCTTTGGTTTTCTCCTCTATAAAATGGGATAATAAAATGTATATCATAGGCTTATTTTAAGATAATATATGCCAAATTCTTGAATAAGCCTTACAGAGCAATCACAAGCAAAGAAATTGAAGAGGTAATCAACAGTCTCCCTAAAAAATAAAAACCCAGGAGCAGGAGGCTTTTCCAAGAGTTTCACCAAACCTTCAGAGAAGAATTAATACCTGTTCTACTCAAACTCTTCCAAAATATTGAAGAACAGGGAACGCTCCCAAACACTCTTCATGAGGCCAACATCACACTGATACCAAAAGCTGACAAAGACATCACCAAGAAATAATTACAGACCGATATCTCTAATGAACACAGATGAATAGGTCTAATAGACCTGTTTTTAAATGTGATTTCTTTACACTTTATATAGCATCTTTTGGTATTTTTTGCAGAACTAGTTTTGTGGTGATGAATTCCTTTTGCTTATTGGAAAAGCTTTTTATCATTCAGTTCTGAATGATAATCTCACAGGGTATGGTATTCTAGCTTGAAAATTCTTTTCTTTCAGCCTTTTCAATATATCCCTCTTGACCTGCAGAGTTTCAGTTGAGAAATCTAACAATCCTATGGGACTCCTTTTTATGTGACTCATTTTTCTCTGGATGCTTTTAAGCATTTTTTTCTTTATCTTGTATTTTTGTTAGTTTAATATAAGTCTGCTTGGGTTTCTTTTATTAGGGACTCTTTCAGCTTCTTGGGTCTGGAGGCTTGCATAGTTCTTCAGGTAAGGGAAGTTCTCAGCTATTATTTCTTCAAATACAGTTTCTGCCCCCTTTTCTCTCTCTTCTTCTGGGACCCCTATAATGTGAATTATTTCTTTTGATATTATCCCATAAGTGTTGAATTATGTCTTCATTTCTTTGCATTCTTTTATCTCTTTGCTAGTTGTCTTGAGTGCATTCCTCTACCCTATCTTCTAACTCACTGATTCTGTTGGAGGCTTTAATTCATCCTGTTCTTGGGTCCCTCTGTTGAATTCTTTAGGTAAGCTATTGTATTATTTCTTTGACATCTGTTCTGAGTGGCTTCATTTCTTCTCTCTTTTTGTCATTCTCTTTTTCTTCCTCTATTTTCTTGATTTCCATGAGTATGTTTATCACTGTTGCCCTACATTCATCCTCACACGGTTTGCAGAAGTCTGTTGTATTCAGATTTTCCCCTGGGTTTTTCATTTGATCTATCATTTCATGTATATTTCTCTTTGTCTTTGCTCTGTTTGACATTTTATTTATGCTTCTGTGGATTAGGTTTTTCTTCAGTGATGGCATTGTGTAGGGTATTGACTTACACTGAGTAAGCCTGGGTCTTCATTTGAAAGGGATTTCCAGGATTTCTTGAATTTTGTGGTGTCACCACTGGTTGGATTTGTTGAAATTCTTATGTGGGCCCTCCATTGCTGCCTGAAAGTTCGGTATTTGGGCTTGGAGATTGTGTGGGGGATGCAGAGCCTTCCCCCAGCATCCCAGCTCCCAAATGCAATGTCCACCTTTCTGTCGGCTCACATTGGCAATCAGGTTGCAGTTTCACCCCCACACACAAGGTAGCGATAGTGGGTAGCACTGACTCTCCCTCTGGGAGACTCCCTTCTTTAAGCCTGTGGGTGGGATTTCTGGTGGGTGGGTCCTGTAGCTCTGGGGCAATATGGTGGGAGAGAGTGGGGATGGGTGATTCTCCTAGCTCCCTTCTGGTTATGGCAGCGCCCAGTATGATTTTCTCTTTAGGCCTCCTGTTCAAACCACCAGGACACTGGTTCTTCTTTTGCCATGTGCCTAGAATCTCTCCCCTGGCTCCATATTCTGGTCCTGCAGGTGGACTCTCTGCTGCTTTCAAGATTTCTGGTAGGGCCAGTTCTTCCCAAAGTTCCACCCCCTCCAGTGTGACCAGATTCCTGAGGCTGAGTGTGTGGTGTAGCTCTGAACCCAGATATTTTCACCTACCCATCTTTGTCATGATTGCTGCTGTGTGTCTATAGCCTCTCTGCCTGCTTTTCCTCAGTGTTTGTTTCTGGAAAATAGGTGAATTTCTGGTTGTTCTGTGGGGAGGATGTGAGACTCACTCCTACCAATTTGCCATCTTGGCCGGAAGTCACCTTTCCTTTAATAATAATAATAATAATAATAATAATGCAGGAGATAATTTAATATTTTTCCTTCCCCTGGATCCTGGTCTCATATCTGGGTCTGTGAACTTTATATGGCTTGTACTTTAGGCACTGAGCCACAGTAAAACATAAGTTTACACTGGGTATTTTTTTTTTTTTCTTTAAAAGGAAAGGTACAGGCAGGGATGAAGGTGACTAGGAAGATAAGCTGGAAGAAAGAGTAGGAAGAAATATATTTATTTAGTTGTTCATCTTAGTTGTTTCCACCCACCTTCCTACCCCTCTCCCTCCACCCCGACCCATGGACTAGAACCTGGTTCCTTGGACCTTGGGATGTATATGGACTTCACTTGGAGAAGGCAGCTGACTTAACCACTACTCTTCCAGGTGCTCCTGTTTTGGTTAGGGTTTTTTTTTTTTGAAAGGAAAGGTATAGGCAGGAATGAAGGTGAGTAGGCAGGCAAACAGGAAGAGGGAGGAGGAGGATGCACTTTATTTTAGTTTTTCATCTTGTTTGATTCCCAGGGCCCCAGGTCTTGAACCAGGAGCCTTGGAATGCCTGAGGACTATACCTCCGGTAAACTAAACTTCTATACCATGGTGTGTATCTTTTTTTTAAGAAAGGAAGAAAGGGAGACAAGGAATAAGCACTTGAAGAGAAGAAGAGAGGAAGAAGGGAGGGAGGGAGGAAATGACTTTTGTTTATTTTTTTGTTTTTGGTTGTTCCCCCTAGTCTGGATTGTAAACCTAGGTCCTTGGGCTTTACCTGGTCTATGCCCCAGACACCAGCCTAGCATGTGAGCCATCAGGGGGACCAGGGCTTTTTAATTTTTAATAAGAAAATTGCATTTACTTGGAAGCATGCAGAATATCAATAGAACAACTTTTTCTTTTTTGCAATCACAGAATGGTATTCAGTTAGTAGAATTATATAAGCTTTGTCAGAGATAATGGAAGATGATGAAAGTGCCATTCTCATATGTAACTAATCTGTGCGGCACACCAACAATACCCTGTGTTAAAATTCCATGCCAGTTTATAACACCCATACTGTACCAGGCAAGCTTAGTGGCTATTGAAAATATCATCAGGATAGATCTAGCTAGCTAAAGATACATTCTGTAGTATATTAGCTATATATAAAAAGATACTGTACAGTTTAAATGCAAGTCTCGCACAGCCTTACACTAAAATTTTTTCTTTAATAAGAATAAATTTGTGTACAGGTTAAATCTTTATAGAGAAGAAAAAAAAACTTGAACAAACTTATTCGGCATCATCATCTTCAACCTTCATCTTTCTTCTCTTCCATGCTTTTTTCAGCCTTGAGTTATTTTTTGGTGCATAAGATTATGCCACAATATCCTTTTTCTTTCTTTCTTTCATTGTTTTTAAAGGAAAGATGCCGGCAGGAATGAGAGCAAGTAGGAAAGCAGGCAGGAAGAGAGCGGTGGAAGAAACTTTAAAAAAAAATTTATCTAGTTGTTCATCTTGGTTGTTCCCCTGTTCTGGGACTTAAATCACAGTCCTTGGGAAGCTCGGCTGGAGGCAGAAGACCTAACCACTATTCCACCAGGGCGAGCTCACAGTATCCTTTTAATATTTTCTCCTCAGGTTGGCTGCTTGTCATCTGCATCAGTGTCATCTACATCTCTCCCAGTTGCTTTCAGACATCATGATGGATAGGCTGGGACTCCTCTGACTTTTGGATAATTTTCAGAACAAGAAAAAGACTTGAAAGAGGCTTCTTGGATGCATCAGTATCCTTGAACCTTTTTTCCCCCCTTTAGTTGGAATATGAGTCTTCAGTTCTCTTTAGAATGGACTCTGTCTTTGCCATTTCTTCAGAGTTTCCTTACTCTGTAGCTGACCTCTCTGAGCATGTCCACCTCAGCATTTTTTTAAAAAACTCTGAGGCAATTGAAGTGCCTAGACTCTTCTCGTGTTCCCTCCAGCAAGTCTGGACAAAGACTGCACATGATGGCATTTTGGTTCTCAGCCTCTTAGAATCCCCTTTGCCCATGATGAGTTGTATTTTTAAGTAAAGCATAGTTAATTACTGCCCACCTGGCTCTCGCTTGTCTGTCACTGGGAAGCTCCTGAACTGCAGTGACTGTCAGTTTAGGGTATGAGTTTAGCAATGATTAACATTATGTAATAGACTTAATTTAAGATATTACTGTGCTTTTTTGTCCTATATCTAGATGGATGATTATTGCATTGTTCGGAGATGTCAGTTTAAAAAGTGCAAGTGTATAGATAATTGATATAATAAACACAATCAGAGCCAAATGATGACTTTAACCTGGTAAAACTTACATAACTATTCCCTCAACATGATTAATAAGTGCGTTTCAAGGGTCTGCAGACAGTAGGATGATAATTTATTCCAGTTTACCTGGGTCTTTCTTGGTTGTATCATGGAAAGTCTTGGTTTTTTTTTTTTTAAAGGAAAGGTGCAGGCAGAAATGAAGACAAGTAGGCAGGCAGGTAGACAGGAAGAGAAAGGAGGAGGAAGCATTATTTTATTTTTATGTAGTTATTTCCCCCTAGACCCGGGTCTTGAACCCAGGGGTCTGTGGCTTGCTCCTTTGGAGAGGTGATTGACCTAAGCGCTGCTCCACCAGGGTGCGCCCTGTCACTGAAAGTCTTGTATCTTCAGAGCTCCCTTTGTCCTAGGCAAAATGGGATGATTGATAAGTCTCCCAAGTAGTCCTTAGGTCAGTGCTTTCCAATTTTTTTTTTTAAAGGGAAAGGTCAAGCAGAAATAACGGGGAGTAAACAAGAAGGCAGAAAGAGAGAGGAAGAAGAAGTGTTTAGTTATTTTATTTAGTTCATCTTGGTTGTGGTAGTGCCCCCCACCCCCTACCCTGCTTATGGACACCAGCTGGGTCCGTACAATGTATGTGGACTGTGCGGACCTGACCGCTGCTGCACTGGAGCCTCCCAGTTGTGTTTTTGTGATAAGGTACTAGTTTTCAAAAAATGCTATAAAATTCTCAGTTCTTATAGAAATTTTAACTTTGGAAAATCCAGATTGTAAAGCACTCTTATTTTGAGTAAATATGTAAAAGCACCCTGGTAGAGTAGAGGTTTGGTGCAATCCACATGCATCCCAGAGCCCAGGTGCACCCCTGTGGCTTAGGTGACTAAGGTGCAGGCCATGGTAAACCTGGGGCCAGGGGTTTAAAGCAAAAATGATTTATCAGTAAAGTTGGAGAAAAAGAAGTAAAAGTCTTAATTCATCATAATCTAGTGGTTAGATTTTCACATTATGGGTAGGGAGATATTCTTTATTTGCTACAAAATGAAGTAATGCTAATTATCTGTATTAGGTTTTTGCCAAAAACGTATGCCTTAAAATGATCAAGTCTTTATACCAAACTTCTAGTTTAGATCGATCTAGGAGATTAAGTGACCACCTCACGGACACCGTAAAGGAGCAACAAAAAAATTCACGAGATGGGATATTCTGTAGGACAACCGCCATGGATATTCAACACATTGGTGCCATGAGGAATGAGAGGCTATTTTACATCGAAAGAGACTTAAGATATATAATCATAAGCAATACTTGTTTCTAGATTGGATCCTGGTTTAGGCAGACAAGCTACAAAGGACATTTCTGAGACAACTGGGAAGATTGGAATCTAGACTGGGTATTAGCTTAGAGGAAATGTATTGCTTTGGAAAGTCAAGATTATTAACTGAAAAGAAGCATGTTACATTTTACAGTGTGGTCTCACTTAGGTAAAAATCAAACCATACATGTGTATTTGTATAGACTCAGATGTTAGAAGGATACACTCAGATATTATTATCTAATTTAATCTCTGAATATCTGGTAGAAATAGGCTGTTTAGTTTTTCTTATTTTTCCTTAGTTATATTTTAAACTTTTCTATAGTGTTCATGTTATTGCCTTTGTTTACTTTAAAAATGATTAGAAAGATAAATGTCTTAATGGATGTCAACTTTGAAAGGGTTGGCAATACTTCCTTTTAATGGACTATCTTTAAGCTATTTATGGGCAAGACGTTTTGCAAGTTCTCAGTGCTGATGTTTTATCTGAATATGTGGACATATTCCTCCTGAGACTGAGGTGCCTACTGTATTACTTAACATCTCTGTGGGAAGACAAACTAAAACCTTCAATACAAACATAAAGAATAGATTGCTTTGCAGCTGAAATAGCTCGGTTGGAAGAGCATTAGATTGAAGAGTGGATTGCTATATTTTGAGCAATGGCCAAGAACACATAGAAAAAAGCAAATGGTTTTTACAATGGGATTCTAGTGTGACAGGTTTAGGAGGTCGTCTCCACCAGGAGAGCCTCCCCTTTATAGAAAAAAAGAATCAGCAGTATGTATGGCAGAAAATTCCATACTGAAAGTCAGTTCTTGTCTCCAGACCTGCTATTCGCTTTTTAAAAATGGAGGGAAAAATTAGAGAAAAGACTAATTTTGGAGCTAACAGATAATAATACATGAAAATGGAAAATTATAGTCATAGGATTTGTTCATGTTAGACGTATCTGACATAGTTATTTTGTGGGTGAGAACTGGAACATGTAGCAGAGGGTGGATAGGACAGTGAGGAAACTTCCTATTTATTTACTTACTAGGTAGCTAGAAAGAGAAGACTGCCTTCCTTCTGACATCACCTGTTAGGTGGTGTGGAAGGACTGACCGCACACAAACGTGTCATCGCTAAATGCAGGTGACTGGATGTATTTCTCTCACACTGAGTAATAGTGCAGTAGCCTTGTTAATCAAGATTCATCACATTAGTTTCTCCAGGTTTCAAAGAGGCCAAAGAAGAAAACCCAGATGCAAGTAAGTACCTCTCTTAAGCCCTGGAGCTAAACAGAAGTTTAGGTTTTTCTTTACTTTTATAGAAGTTTAGATCTGGGGTGGTAGCTAGGAGCACCCCCTCTTCCCAGGCCTGTTGGGAGTCTTATTCTTAGTCAAGAAATATGGCACATGTCTAACCTGAGCATACTTACCTCAGTTTCTGTTTGGGGGATTTTGAAGAGTAGACTAATGCTTGAAGAAGCATTAGTGGCTTAAGGTGGCACAAATAAATGATGTGAAAATGTGACAGATATTTTTGAAAAGTACTTTGCCGCTTCTTTTAGGCAGTTAACATTTCTGTAAGAACTCTTTAGATCATGCTTTGATTTTGATTCAGAAATGGCCCGATTCTCTTCTTTGATTGCTTTCTGTGACATCAGGTGCTTTTCTTGGGTTCTTTATTTTTATTAGTTTCATCAACAATAATATCCCCTGTACTAACTTTGAGTCTTCATTTAAGATCCCTAGTTGCTTCCCAAAGTTACATGAAATCCCAGAAACTCAGGGAATATGATAGCCTTTAACAGAGAGCTTTACTTCTGGACCTTTCTGCCTGCAAATGAGATTTCTCCCACCTGACCAAAGACATGACTAGAGAAAAAGATCTTTGTAGAGTAATCATGCATAGCTTTCCAATTAAATTGACTAGACCCTTTAATCCATTGGAAAGGGAAGATGACTGAATAAAAGTATATTTTCTGTTCTCTTCTTACTTCCAGGTTGACCCAAAAACTTCTCTCCCCTCATCCAAATCAAGGGTTGATGACACTGCAGTGATTGATGCCTTTTGTTCCCAGACCAAATTGGTTTTTATAGCCCACCCCCTGCCAGCACTTTCCAAAGCACCACTGCCATCAGCTCCAGAGGGAGCCCCTTCCTCAGGCTTCCTGGCCAGCAGCTGCATTGTGATGGCAGGCAGCATGGATGGGAGGAGAAAGCAGCTTGCAGACAAATGGGCAGCTAATCTGACCGATAGTCCCATTGCCAGAACCATAAAAGTGCCCCCTCCCCCGCTTTTTAAAAACTGCTGGCCTTATCTGCATTTCTTGCCTGAGGTAGGGGAATGCTTCTTGGAAAAGTTATGGTTTCCTCCGGTCTACCAATTCAGCCTTTATTCTTTTTCATACCAATTCTACTCATTCAGTCCAATGTTGCCAAATCACGACACACGTAGATCATAAAAGGACAAGGATGATAACAGGATATATTTATGGATAATAATGGGATATATATCTATATATATATAGATATATAACTTTATGTCAATAGATTCAATAAGTTAGGTGAAATAGACAAAGCCTTCAAAGACACAGACTACAATGTGTCAACCTGAATTATAATTTCTGGATATTCCTTCAAGCTTTCTGTCATCAGAGCTTGAATCTGTGTTTAACTTTTTTATTTTGAAGCAGCGTGAGGCTATTTCATAAGAATAAGCTTCTCAGGGGTTAATAAATCTTATCTTAATCAGGACTATAAAATCCTGCTCCTTCTGGGTGGCCTTTATATTGGACCCAGAATGACAACCTCCCTGCACTTTATCGAGTGTTTCTGGTCCTTGCCAAGGTGAGAAGTTTCTAGGCGTCTTTAACATGTATATGTGGTTAGAGCCTCTTGTACCATAAAATGGTTAGACAAGGACTAATATAAAGCAGTCAGTCTACAATGAGGTTGAAGCTTTGGAAACAAGCATATCCTTTTCAGTGGTGTGTGCTTTTATAATGTGTCATTTAACAAATGGACTGTGAAGAATTAGTCAGGAGAATCTTCTAACCATCCAATGACCGGCTACAGACTAAACAACCCAGATTTTTAAAAATTAGACTTTAAAACTTCAGTTCTTCAAAATTCAATTAAAATAAAGCATGATATCCAATGGAACCCTCAAATTCTAGGTATAAACCTTGTTTGCACCTTTCATAGATACAGGCGCAACACGTAAATGGCCAATCAAATGATTATTATGAGTTCCTTCATGCCTCTCAGGGATGGTTTGAAAAAAAATATTTGAAATTGTGATCTTTGTGGTGAGAAACATTGTATGTGAAATTAATATTAGGATAATAGGCATGTCCTGGTGGAGCAGCAGTTAGGTCAATCACCTCCAAAGTAGCAAGTCACGTCGTGCTCCTGGGTTCGAGTCCTGGATGCAGGGGAAACAATCAGTGTGAACAGCCAAATAAAGAAAAGATGAAGATACTTCCTCCTCCTTTCTCTTCCCGCCTGCCTGTCTACTCAGCTTCATTCTTGCCTGCACCTATCCTTTATAAAAATTTCCTTTGTAAAAATTTTTTTAAATAGGATATTAATAATGTAATGTTATTAGGATATTATCCCATTGGTGGTATATCACATCATTACATCCCTTTTTCTGCTGCTAATATGGAAAATCCCGAACTGAACATACTGTTGACTATAGAAGCTAACTGATCGTCTAGCTTCCTATAGGTATGGGTGGCCCCACCTACTCAGGTGCAGAGAGGAGAGAGAAGGAAGCATTTTTTAAATTTTTATTTTAGTTGTTCCTGGTACATGAACCCAGGTTTTTGAGGTATTTGTCGACTGCGCTTGTATGGCGGCAGCAGACCTAACCACTACTCTACCAAGGCATTCCAACCCTGGATTCTCTTTAACTCATCTTTTCACTGGATTTCATACCCTTGCATCATCATAGAATACTTTTCTTTATCTTTACAGTTCCAATGTTTTTAAAACTCAATCTTTTTTCCTACCCTCTTCGTGTTTTTCCATAATCAGTGAGTTTGGTATTTTTTACCTCCACATGAATGCCCATGAAGGTGTTGACATTATTAAGCATGTCTCAGAATGAAGAAGTTAAAGACACTGCTGAGTGCACCCTGGTAGAGTAGCAGTTAGGTCAGTCGCCTCCGAAGGAATGCACATTGCATACCCTTGTGTTCAAGTTCTGAGTCCCAGGGAAAACAACCAGTGTCAACAAATTTTTTTAAAAAAGATTTTTTTTAAATGCTTCTTCCTCTCTCTTCCTGCCTGCCTGCATACTTGCATTCAGTTTTGTCTGTACCTTCCCTTTAAAAAAACAAAAACAAAAAATCCCAAATCTTCTGTCTTAATTTACTGTCCTTGTTTTCTAGGAGACTCAAGTTGAATGGACACTGCCCTTACTGAAAACAGATTTCCTACTTCCATTGGATAGCTAGGTTTGAAATGAATTCTCCTTATTTGTGACAATAAGCACTTATTGAGTATTTACTCTGTACCTAATAATATGAAGAATATTTTGAATTAGTCTGATATTCAAAGTTTCCCACAGACCAGCCTTTCCAGTTAACTCCGTAGAACCTGTTTTCGTGGATGGCTAGCCTGGTTGCTTTGCTCACCTCACTTGTTCCTAACTCTGAACATTTGCAAAAACCATTTTTTTCCTTTACGCTTGATCCCCCGCCTCACAAACACTGGAAGGCTGGTGCTCTGGTCCGCTTTTACAGTATCCTTGGAGACAGTTTCCTGGAGTTTTGCTTTAATACGTACTTGTCTCTTGTGCTTGTGAATTACTCATACTTAATTTCTGGCTAGTCTGGCACTTAATTATATACCATTTTTGACATAATATAGTGGCCCTATTGATAAAATGGTTTCACATTTAGCCTTTGGAAATAGCAAAGCAGTTTTGTATCATAGCTCTTCCTAGTTGACCGAACAGTTGCTTAATCTTGATGAGACTTTCGTTATCTGTAAACTGGGGATAATGATAGCACTAGCATGATTGTTGTGAGCAGTAAAGGTGATAAAATATATAAAAATACCTTAGAGTTCCTGCTGGTACAGAGTAAATACTTAGTCAATATTATCTATATTTACTTTTTTTTTTTTTTTAAAGCAAAGTTACAGGCAGCAATGAAGGCAAGTAGGCAGGTAGACAGAGAGAGGAGGAAGAAACATTTTATTTTATATTTATTTAGTTTTCATACTGGTTGTTACATACCTCCAGAATGTGAACCTGGGTCTTTGGGATGTTTGGGGACTGCACTACTCCATAGGCGGTGGACCTAACTGTTCCACCACCATGACACACCTAGTTTTTTTTAGTACTTTTTTTTTTTTAAGGAAAGATTCAAGCAGGAATGAAGGTGAGTAGTCAGGCAGGCAGGAAGAGAGAGGAGAAAAAAGCATCTTTATTTTATTTTTATTTAGTTGTTCACATTGGTTGCTTCCCCCTGCCACCCTGGCCTGGGACTTGAATCCAGGAGTATGTGGCCTGCTTCTTAAGAGGTGATTGACCTATGTGCTGCTCCACCAGGGCTCGCCCGTAAACTTTAAAAAAAACAGTTATTTATATAAGGATGATGTTCTATCATTAGTTGAAGTATTATTATCTGTTGTGACCATTATGTGCCAAGCTCTTGCTAGACACTTCTACTTATGTTATCTATTTAATTATTGATGTTAAAGATCGAGAGGTTATCTCTGTGAATTATTAGAGCCAGGGTTTTGAATTTAAATTATATTTGGTTCTAAAGGTTTTCTATTACTTCATGGTACTTATTTTTTATTGTAGTAATTATTCTGCACATTAAAATAATTTCCTATCTATCGGTTCCCCATTTCTTAGATGTATTTCAGCACACCATGCCCTCCACCAAATCACCAAGTGTTCTTCTCCATTTTCCACTGGGCTCCACCACCTTCATGGTGCTTTTTCATAGACATGAGAAACTTCTTATATGGGGCCAACTAAATGTTGTGTGCAAATCAAGTTTATAAATTGACTTTTTAAAAGGAAAGATGCAGGCAGTAATGAAGGCAGAGGCAGGCAAACAGGGAGAGAAAGGCAGAAGAAGCACTTCATTTATTTTATTTAGTTGTTCATACTGGTTGTTTCCCCCAGACCTCAGTATTGAACCCGTGTCCTTGTAATGTATGTGGACTATGTCCAGCGGCCTTATCCACTAGGTAAGCAGGACATGCCCAACTTTATTAATTTGCCTGGTTTATTGTATGCAAATCAGTGGAGAGGAACTCAGAGCTTTGCTCAGTTTATGCTCTTTATGATTTGTGACTGACAATCACAGGTTCTCTTTTTCCATCACTCAGTACCTTCAAATTAGATTCCCTTTGCCATGACGTAAGCAACGTCATGGTACATTTTTAATGTTTTGCAAGTCATCTTATTTTTTTTAATACTCCTTACATATCATTGCCAGAATTGTTTCTTTTTCACCAGAAACATCAGAATTCATAAAGAAAACCTGAATTATTTTCGCTGGATGGGAACTTTGAAGAGCTCTACATCGTGATTGATTCTGAAGTGTCTCAATTTTTCAGCAACATGTAGACATGGAGAGGAGTCAGACCATGGGCTTGGTTATCCTGTAAGACAGGTGCTTTTGATGTCCTAGCCGTAGAGGCAACAATGTCTAGCTGTTCGGCAGAGCTTTAGCAATATCTTCATCCTCACTATTTTCTTTAGTCTGGGGATTATGTAAACATGCCTAGTTAAGTCCAGGATTTGAGAGAAGCAGTATTATTGCAATTTTTAATGAAAAAATATTTTCCTGTGTGACTTTTCTGTTTATACTCATACAGACTCTAGTCAGATTGTTTTCCATCATATCATACTACCCAGCATGGGTCTATTACATCATACAATGAAGAAATTTGCCCCCGGCCCAGCCCTATCCTTCAGACTCTAGAGGGGTTTAGAGTCAGTGTCAGTGAGGGAAGCTCTTGGAGGGGTGAGGAGTGGGAGGGTGCCAGGACCTGAAAGAGCTTATGAAGCTCCCTGCCATGGTGGCCTGGAATGAACCCACCCTTTCCCAGCCAGAGATATCCCAGCTGTTTTACTTTCCTCGGGTCCCCTCCTGTTAATCTATGGAATTGACCAACTGAGTTTGACCGTGACTGGCTTTGTTTTGCAAAACAAAATTGGTAAAGCAGGCCTCATGCTGACTGACTGAATGGTGTCATCAGCCCAATTCAAGGGGTGCCACAAAAGCAAGGAAGTGAAACTTCAATTTCCTCCTCATGTTAAATGCTAGTTTATCATACCGATTATGACCCTTATGCAGCTCAGGGCAAAGTATTTTATTGCCTTTTTTCTTTTTTTAACAGCAATAAACCACTCTTCTTTTCCCACTTTCCCCCAAACTCCCACCCGGGTCCTCCACCTGATTGGGCTCACTGGCTGTTCTCTATTGTCAGTGTTTGGAGAAACAAAGTCTCCTTTTTTATTTTCACCAATTTTGTCATGATTTTACCTTTATCCTAAAAAGAATAAAACTTTGTCTTGAAACAGAACAGAAACAGAGAGAGGGAAAAGCCATTCTGGCTTCAGATCACCCTTGTAAATATTTATCTCCTAACACTGCTTGTATGAGCTTTGCTTCAGCTTTGCTTCAGCTGGTTGCTTTTATCCCTGTCTCCCTGTATTATGGGCAGGGAGGTGCTCTTCTTCATTGGGAGGAACTATGTCACTTCACAGTTATGTCCATGATAGGCACCTAGTGTAGACCCTGACCCATAGAAGGCATTCATTGAATGAATAGATAGATGGAGGACCCCCTCTCACAAGGACTAGCTCATCTGTTTTCGTCCCTTTCTGTACCCATCTGTTCCCAGAATCAAAACAAGTTTCAGTTGCTCAGCTTCCTCCCTGGGCCCTCGTGGATGTCAGTAAGAAAGGCACAGTGTTTCTTAGAGTTGGGACCTTTCCTTCCCTTCTAGCTCTTCTTGGGAAATCTCATTTACTCCCAGATTTTCAGAAACTGTCTTTAGACTGGTGACTTCTGCATTTGTATTTCCACTTCTGTTTCTTCTCTGATTTATTTAGCCAGTTTCCCCAGATTTAATAGCCAATTGCTTGCTTGACACCACCACTTGAATGTCTTAGAAAAATGTCAGGGTTAACACACTTTAAACGAATTCCCTTCTCCTTTTACCCTAAACTAGTCCTCTCATGTTTTGTCTGTGTAAATGAATGGCACAAGGTTGGGGCACAAGGAAAATTCTCTTGTCCTTCTGAGGTTCTTTATGGGCTGAACGAACAAGCAAATTACTGTATTTTGCTGTGTATAATATGTATTTTTTTGGCCCAAATTTGTGGGGGGAAAATAAGGATGCACATTATACATGGGTAGTACTAGTTCTGTATCTATATAAATGGTTTTCATTCTTTTATGCTTTTGAGTTAAAGGTGTGACTCTAAAAATCAATAATGATAACGCTATTCATATGCAAAATAACACCCTAGAAAAAGGATGGATGAATGAAGAAGGAAGGAAAATCTGGTTTAACAAAGTCTGGTCATGAGGGTCTGGAGGATTACTTTAAAAAACCAACTTTGCTTATTTTTGATCACTCCAAAGCCCACGGTACACAAAATACAAAAGCAGTCACAGTGGGCTTGAAAACTGAACTTGCCGTGATACCTCATGGGCTAATCAGCTGACTGCTACCTCTCGATGTGTCAGTAAACAATCCCTTTAAAGCCTTGTGAAGAAAGAGTAGACGTTGTGGACGCATCAGCTAGTAATGATTAACACCTACAGGAAGAATCAGGAAATTCATCGTCCAGGTCTGTGATTGGATCCTAAAAATCCTAAGATTGTGGAACACTGTCAAGAAGGAAGTGGTTGTAAGATTGTTTAAAAATTGCAGCATCAGCAATGCCATGGATGGAACTAAGGATGAAGAGAGTTACCGGGATGAAGAAAGTGACTCTTCAGAAGACACTGATAGTATAGCAATTAAAGAAGACGATGCTTCTGATATTGACAGCAGAATTCTTGACCTTCTGTGATGCATAAATATCACAAATTTGTTACCAGTACATAAGATTTCTTGCACCATGTATCTGTTCTTGTGTTTTGTAATTGTTACATAAATTTTCTTTTACATAATATGTTAAATAAATAAATGCTAAAATACAAAAAAGTACCTAAATATAAACAAATAAAAATTTGAATTAAAAAATTAAAACGAAAGATTTTTTCCCCTGAAAATTGGACCAAAAATGTGGGTGCACATGATACACAGGAGCGAATGAGACACGGCAAAATACGGTAACAGACAGGATTAGTAGGAGAAAAGGCTAACTTTGTTTTTATTTTTGAGGAGGAAGCATCTGTATTTTTATTTAGTTTTCACACTGGTTGTTGTTTCCACCCAAGACTCAGGACTCAAATGCAGGGGTTTGTGGCCAGCACTCCTTCAGAGGCAATTGACCTAACTGCTATTCTACCAGGGCAAGCCAAAAAGGCCAACTTTAATGACGTGTGTTGAGAATTTACATGGTGGAAATTTCTAAGGTAAATGGGACAGACCAAAGATTTTTATCCTGTGTTAAGGAATGTGAAAGGGAGCTTGGGGGCCTTGAGGAGGGGGTCCTCACATGAAAAGATTTCTTCATATGAAAAAAATCTTGCTTCTAAATGTTTCCTCTGCTTTAAGATAGGTTTTTCTGATTTAAAAAGTCTCTGGAGATGACTTCATATCTGAGTTATCTGTGGTAAGGGTAACAGCTACAGGTCTTGATTAATCTTTAGCTCTACATACAAAGCTGACACTTTGGAAAAAGCCTGCTGTAGACATCTTGGAGAAGGCCTATCTGAACAGCTGGGGATCAGGGGCAGTGATTCTATAGTCTCTCTGTTACTAAAGCTAGAAAAATAGAAACACTCAAAGTCATCTCCATTTATTCCATCCCTGTCTTAGTCCAAGTCATTGTCAGCTCTTGCCTGGCCTAATACAGTTGTCTCCTTGTCTCATTTTCCAGACTTGCCTCTCTCCAATCCACTTTTCATATAGCACTCAGTATGAGTTTCATTGCAAGGTAAGACCCTCTTCATCACCCTGCCTAACATCTTTTATTGACTTCCCATTTCTTGGGAATAAAGTTCAGACTTTTTACTGCGGCCCACTGAATCTCGCGTGATCTGACCTCTCTACTTTTCTAAGTTCATCTTATGCCAGCTCATGAAAAACGTGCTCCGGTAAAATCAAATTTTAATCAGTTTCTAGAATTTTGTAAGATCTCTTGTGCTTTGGACCTTATTGTTTGTTCATGTTTTTCTATGGACTGAAGCTTTCTTTCTTTCTTTCTTTCTTTCTTTTCTTTCTTTCTTTCTTTCTTTCTTTCTTTCTTTCTTTCTTTCTTTCTTTCTTTCTTTCTTTCTTTCTTTCTTTACTCATTCATTTATTCATTTATTTATTAGCAAAATGGAGACAAGAAGGCAAGCAGGCAGGCAGGAAGAGAGAGGAGTAAGAATCCTTTATTATTTATTTAGTTGTTCATGTTGGTTGTTCCCTCTGGGCCCAGGCCTTGAACTCAGTTCTTTGGGCTTTACATGGACTATATCGCCAGAGGTGCAGACGTTCATTCCTTCCTGCATCTTACCTTTAAAAAAAGAAAGAAAAGAAAAAAAAAATTAAATGAGTGAATGAATGAAGTGGGTTATATATAGAAAGATCCTGTAATTATCATTGAACCATGACAGCTTGCAGAGTGAAAGGAGGCACAATTACAACAAGCAACCATAAGAACACTGGGTCTTCAGATATGACACAAATCCAAGGTGACTCTGACTTTGTACCCTACAGCATTTTTATTCAGGTGAAGCCAGACTTAAGATGAATTCTAAGGGAAGTGGGGAAGAGAATGCATGCAGTGAAGGCATGAAGGGTCCTGTAGCTGGGGAAATGGGCTAATTGTTTCCTTTGCCTTAGATTTAAATGGTAGTAGTTTATCTGGGGACTTCATATGTTCTCTTTCTTCCTCCTCTTTTAGTTTTTAAAGGGAAAGGTGAAGGCAGGCATGAAGGCAGTAAGTTGGCAGCAGGAAGAGGGATCCTCCTTTGTAATATAGCATATCCACGCCCTCCCTCATCAGTTATGTGTCTAAGCTACTGTTAAACTGATTGTTCCTGAGAGTCATTTGGAGCCCCCCAAGAGCAGAAAACCTAGGAATTGCTTGAACTTGGAATTAGGAGATCTGAGATATATCCTCAACTTGATTTTTTTTTTTTTTTTTTTTTTTAAATAAGGAAACCTGCAGGCAGGAATGAAGACAAGTAGGCAGGCAGGCAGAAAGTGAGGAGAGGAAGAAGCATTTGCTTGTTCACAGTGGTGGTCTCCTTACCCCCCACCCCCGCACCTGGGAAAGGAAACCCTGGTCCTTGGACTTATGTGGCCTGCAGTCCTCTGGAAGCAGCTGACCTATGGCTACTCCACCAGAGCTGCCTTACTTCACCTTGATCTTTAAGTAGCCAAGTGCCCTTTGGCAAATTGCTGATCACTTTCTACAAAGTGAAAGTTTTGTAAGAATTGAATTCAAAGGTCTCTTCCAACTTTGAGATGTCATGACCTGTAAACTTATACTATCTTTAAGCAAATTCATGTCCATGTTGGGAGAAAAGAAACACCCACTATGTCAGAGTGCTGTGAGAAGCAGAGGTCCCACGTGGGTATTATGGGCCTACCTCCAAGGAAGAGAAATCCCAGCCCTGTTTTTGAGACACAGAAAATATAGAATACCTGGATGTCATAGACAGTGATGCTGAGATTTTACCAACAAAAGGCAAGCAATTAGAAAGGCCAGACCTCAAGGAAGGAGTGTTTGGAACTGAAGAGACGGTAGGTAGGGCAAAGACATTTCAGGAGGGAAATGGTCCTCACTAGGTCCTCACTGGGATACAGAAGTTGCATGGGAATGATGAATGCAAGAAACCTTCATAAACTGGCCTGCTGGAGCTAAGCAAGCAGGGGATAAAATTGTAAAAGCAAGTTAGAAGCGATTATGAGTGTGCCCTCGTGGCTCAGGCTTTAAGCCCAAGCCTTGGGTATAGTACAAATAAAGACTAAGGACCCAGGTTCTGGGCCCAGGGACAGGGGAAGTGGGGTGGTGGTGGAGGAACAACCAAAATGAACAACAAATAAATAAATAAACTACTTCCTCTTCTCCCTTCTCTCTTGGCTGCCTTCTTGGAAAAAATTTAAAAAGAAGATGCAATTGCCTTTGGGAAGGGTAATGGGTTAGAGGGGAAAGGGAATAAAGATAATTATTCATGTTTCAGTCTTTTTCTATATGATTTGACATTTTATGGAATGTATTATAAGAAAAATATTTTGGCACACCCCGGTGAAGCAATAGTTAGGTCAATCTCCTTTGAAGGAGCAACCACATACCCCTGGGTTTGAGTCCTGGGAAGTAACCAGTGTGAACAACTAAATAAAATAAAATAGGTTTGTCTTCCTTCTCTCTCTTCCTGCTTGCCTACTTGTCTTCATTCTTTCCTATACCTTGCCTTTAAAACAGAAAAAAATAATTATGTTATAGTAGAATAGTGTCAAGTCTAGGAAACCTGAAGTGTCATGTCATAGAATTGGGATTTTATTCTCTGGGACACTGTGGTGTTTTTTGTTTTTGTTTTTTTAAATCAGGTGATGATGAGTCGAATGTGGTGTGTTTATAAAGGAAGTATGGTAATAATGTGCTACGCACAAAGCTGAATGGCAAAAACACAGGTACGAGAGGCAATGATCTTCATCCAGAATAAAGGCAAAGGTAATGGAGAAGAGGGAATAGATTTGGAGGACAAACCAAAGGAAGATGATGAAATATGAAGGACTGAGTGAAGGGAGCAGTTCCTTTAGGGCTATGGTGATGGAGATGGAGGTTTAGGAGACAAGCAAAGAAATAAAAGTGGAATTTTATTTATTTCTCTACTTATTTTTCATTGAGTTGTTCAATTTGGTTATACCCCTGCCCCCCCCCAGGATGTGAACCCCCGTCTTTGGGATGTATGTGAACTGCACTCGACTGGAGGTGGAGGACCTAACCACGACAGCACCAGGGCATGTCCGAACTGGAATTTAAGAATAGGTAAGTTCTCCATGGGTGAGAGCAGGGTCGGAAGTGTGTTCTGATGTCCAATTTCAAGTTCCTTCGTCCATGTCATATCACCTGAGGTCCCAATTGAAGGAGATGGGAATGAAGGCAATTTGGCTGAAATGAAGGGAATTAGAAATGAACTTGGGTCATAGGGAAATGCAAATCAGTGCTGATGGGACAATCAAAGTTCCGTGACAGTAGGTAGGTAGGTTCTTCAGACACTTGAGGACAAAGAGGCTATGGCAGTTGAGACTTGAGAAGGGTACCTGGCTCACATGCCCACCTAACTCTTCACAGAAACCCAAATTTGGTGCATTTAAAGACAGTCCGGAAAAAAGAGTGTGAGGGAGAGCTAGCTTGGTGAAAAGGAGCATTTGAAGGCCTGAATGAATGAATACATGATGAAAAGTCCCAGAAGATTTGGTAGGTGTTACACATGGCAATGCTGATTCAGGTGCCTAATAAGCACATTATTCCAAGTAGGAAAGGACTGGCTTCCCCCTCCCTGAAAGTCTTTTAAAAACAGAGTGTATAGGCTCACCCTGGTGGAGAAGTAGTTAGGTCAATCACATCTGTAGGACATAGACTACATGCCCGTGGGTTCAAGTCTGGGGTCTGGGAGTAAACGGCCAGTGTGAACAACTGAATGAAAAAAAAATGAAAATGTCTCTTCCTCTTCTCTCTTCCTGCCCTTCTACTTGCCTTCATCCTGCCTGCACCTTTCCTTTTAAAATAAAATAAAACAGAATGTACAATGAGTTCTTCCTTCAGCCTTGGATCAGGAGTTCTGCTGTTTTTTTATTTGTTTGTTTTTGTTTTTTAAGAGAGAGGAGGAATGAGTGACTTATTTATTTTTATCTAGTTGTTCACATTGGTTCCTCCTCCAGACCCCAGGGCTTGAACCTGGGACCTTAGGATGTTTGTGGGACTGCTCCCAGGTGTAATAAATTCCTAGGCAGCCGGGACACGCCCAGGAGCTCTCGTTAAAAAGCAGTCAATCAGTTTCCTGTTAAGTGGTTACATCAAATGATTTCTTATGGCTGCAAGGTGCTCCTTGTAAAGCAGTAACAAGAAACCCTCTCAAGAGCACTGAGTCCTATGAGGTCTGTACAGCATCTGAGAATCTGAGAGGAACATGGAATGAATTTGGCCCGTGTTGCACCACCAGGTATTTCTCTTAGCCACATACCACCCACTCCCTAGTTATATCCCCATTTCCTCACCCACAGACTTCTTATTCCCTCACTGGTCAAGTAAAATGTGAGGTTTCCCAGAGCCTGAGCCTAATTTTCTCAGTGTTTTGCACTGGCCCTCATGCCCTTTCCTGATGTTAAGGGTAACCTGGGCAGAGCTTCAGTCATGGAGAGCAATCAGCACCCCACTTTCTAGTGTTATCTCTTCAATGATTTCATGTGGTGATACTCCCTGAAGCCTGTTTCCTCCTGTGGTAGGGAAGGCAGAAGGATTAAGTGGTATAGAGCTCTAGTCCTATACAAAGGTCTTTAACCTCTCCTAGAAGCCCCTACTTTGCTTTCATTTCAGCCCCCGCCCCCCCCCCCCAACACACACACATCTTTATCTGGGCCCCTGGTCACTGTCTTTTGTAATCAATGTTTATGAATAGCTTGTGATCGGGGGCTAGAAATTTGTCTGTCTTTCTCTGAATCCTGTTTTTCCTTCATCTATTCTCTAAAATAAACACTCCCCTTTTGAAATTCCCTTTGAAACTTTGACCTCTAATATAGACCCTAATGGTTTGGCTTTTTCTTTCAGCACCCCCTGGAGAACCAGAATTTTGCCCTCCCAAGTCAGCAGGAGCCAGGCTATCTGCTTTATCATTCTAAGGAAAGCCTTTGCAAGTGAAAGGTTAGGTTTCTTCTTTCTGGAGAAGGGCTGAGAAATGTGACTCTCCTGCTCACAGATGAGGGAGGAAGAGGACACCTTTCACTGCATAAGAATGGCGGTCGTTCTACAAAGCTGTCACGTCACTTAAGAATGTTGCCAGAGACCCCTGAGCTCCCAGAGTGTAAGAGGCGTGTAATAAAGAGTTTGGATTTCTGTGCTGGCAGGCTGATTTCAAATCCCCTCCTTGTGTTTAATTTTAGGGCCATAATTTCTTCAGTAGTAAGACAAAACAAAAAACCCCAAAACAAACCTGTAATATTTATTCTGTTTTTCTATTTATTTTAGAGAGGAGGAAGGGAAAGGAGGATGAAGCGTTATTTATTTATTTACGGTTGTTCCCTCTGACCTGGGCTGTGAACCCGGGTCCTTGGGCTTATTTGGTTTATGCCCCATCAGGATGTACCCTGTAATTTTTAATTAGATTCCTTTGAGGATAGAAGGAGATGATGTATATATTAAGCACCTGACTGTAGGTGCTCAGTTACTCCCTTTCCAGCCTTACCTTTATGATCATCCAGAGGCAAGTGCTGAGGAGGTTTTCAGGGAATCATAGGAGACCCAAGTTAGAGGCCTCAGGATTTTCTTAAGAGTTTCTAATTGTACCCACTGCAAAGAAGAAAAATCATTATGGGGGAAGGTGGGGATCCTGGCAAGCATAAGCGTTATTTCCCTTTTTAACTTTAGAATGAGAAAATACAGGCTCCTATTCTCCAGGCCTTGTGAAGGAGGGCCTGGGTTCACTGAAATATGGGAATCGACTCATGGACAGATTTTACTTTTGACTTGCTTCCTTTTTCAACCGGTTTTCAAAATCCACCGTGAGAGTGTGGCTGAGCTGCCTGTCTTGGGCCCTGAACATATTGAACATGGAGGTTTATTGTTCTGTCACCTTAATGATAGCCTACTTGTTAAAGATGAGCCAAAAGGAAGGGGTGTAGGGTTGTAACTAATGAATTTGAATGACTCTGTAATGCCCTGGAATGAATCCTTGACAGGAAGGTGATGGATGTAGAGAAATTCAAATTCCTTTAGTTTCTGGCCCAGGGCCTATGTGGAGAGATGGGCTGATGTGATTGATTGCCATGAGAGTAAAATGAATGAGGATGGAAGAGGCTGGGATGGAGTGTTGGGACTATGAGCCTTTTGGGGAAACAGAAGTAGGCAAATATTTCATGGCGTCCCCAGCTGCTCTGGGCTTTATTAGTAAAAACCTCAGATATAAACTCACAGAAAGCACAAGGCTTGTTCTCTTTGAATGACCATTTGCACAGGGTGTCAGAGATAGTTTTGCTTCTAAAAATTCCACCTAAGATTATTGGTGAATGTCAGTTAGGGATTGAGGAAAATGTCAAAGCATCAGATACCTGGGTTCTTCCAATGAAAGTTCAGTTAGGAATGAAGGAAAAAATCTGGTTCGTTCATTTCCCTAGCACCATGTCACAACTTGGGTTTTATGATGGGTACTTTGGAGTCTATATTTATTTTTTATTTATTTATTTTTAAAGGAAAGTTACAGGCAGGAATGAAAGCAAGTGGGCAGGCAGGTAGGAAGAGACAGGAAGAAGCATTTTATTTATTTTACTTAGTTGTTCTTCTTGCTTGTTTCCTCAGGCCCTGTGTCTTGAACCAGAGACCTTGGGATATATGGGGGCCATCAGGGCGTGGGACTGCATCCGTATTTATTGAAGGTTTAAACTCAAGGCCAGATGTTTTGTTTTTGTTTTTTAAAGGAAAAGTGCAGGCAGGAATGACAACAAGCAGAGACAGACAGGCAGGCAGGGAGAAAGGAGGAAAAGAAGCACTTTATTTTATTTAGTTGTTCATCTTGGTTGTTCCTTCTGGTCCATGAACCCAGGACTTTGGGATGCATGTGGACGGTGCCCAAACCCTACTGCACCACGGTGAGGCCCAGTTGGTTTTTTGTCTTTGAGTCCTATGGAAAGAATCTTTACTTTTGGTTGCCTATTTCTTCTCTACAAGTTTTGTGATTAGGCAGTGTCTCTTCTACTTATTCCCCTTTTGACTAACACCACACGCACCCCCCCACACACTTCCTTTTTCTGTCACTAATTATAGTGTGTTCATTTATTTTTACAATTTTAAGGAGGGAAAGAAAATCTTTCATTTCTTTGACATAACTACATTATTATGGATTTCTTATTGTCTCTAGTCTCTGGTATCTATGGTGATTTTAAATGTACCAAAAGTAATAGAGGTCAGAGCAGACTTTCAGAGCACCTGCTTATGGTTTCTGTTGAGATGCTAACTTCCTTAGTGAAAAGTTCCCCTTCCTTTTTGCCCAAAACAAAAATGGATTGGTTTCCTCTTGGCATTGAAAAAAAAAACAAACCCATTAACTTTTTGATGACAAAAACATTTATTTTAGACAAATGTAAAAATACAGGGAAACACAGAAAGGCAAACAAGTCACTCTAATTTGGTTTTACATGATGAAAACATATTCATGTTTTTCAAAACAAGTTCAGCCTGAACTTACTGCTTTATAATCAACTTTATTCACTTAATTATATGCCACGTATTTTTCATGTAGCTAAATATTTTTCCAGAATATTATCTGAATGGTTGCTATTCCATTGTAGGGCCATGATTTAACTAGTTTGCTCTACTGTTGTATATTTAATTGTTTACTAACTTAAAACAGTAAGCTGCCAGTGTTTCCCCTCTCCGCAGGGTATGTGCTGGTAGAGAGGGCAGACTCCTAAGACTGGGAGGCTCAGATTTAGGAAACCAGTGGCTGAGCCTGTAGGGCTCTGTTTATGGGGAAACTAGCCCTTCCCCAGAGACTACAGCTGGAAGAGGTAGAAGTGCAAATGAGGAAAGTAGAATCCATAACTTTCCTAGTCATTTGCCCTGGGGCCCAGGTCCCCAAGCATACAGATACCCCAGGAACCCCAAGTGAAGAGAGCTGATACACTTAGAATATGGCTCAGGTTCAGAGGTTTCCTTGTTTCCCAAATAGCTTAGGTTGTATTAATAACACCTTGTGGCCTGGAAGTCTAGATTGTTTTCCTATTGGCCAGCTCCTGGGCCTCAGTTTAAGTATCTGTCAGATATTGGGACAAAGGATTAGAGTGTTCCATTTTTCTCTTAACTTTGTGTATAATTGGGATATAGAAGCAGGGTTTCCCATTCTCTTCCTGAACCTAAGGCTTAAGTTTTCCAAAGAGAGAAATAAAAGATCTCTGCTATATAAATATATATACATGTATATATTTCCTAAAAGCTTTTTATTGCAAAATTAAGTTGAATTCCCAATCTGGGAAAATAACAGAGTTGTTTTACAGCTCTTTGGAGGAAATTCTTCTTGGGGGACCCTGTCTGAGTAGTCAACTGTTTTCCTATGACTATGCCTTCTCATGGCTCCAGAGATGGTTTATGAGTGGGAAAAGTCCTCAGATTATGTTGGGTCCAGAAAAGTCTTTAGGTTATTTGGGGTCCTGGTTTCTCCATAGTAGAGTGAGAAATTTTCAAAAGATCAGACTTAGGTGGAAAACTTCCCAAAAGGCAGGGATGTGTTTTCTGCCACCATTTAAATATGACCTTATAGCTGATCTCTCTGGAACAAGCCAGAGTCGGGGAAGGGTGATCCTTCTAGAGTCTGGACAGATTTTTCATTTTTTTCTTCCATTCTCTCTGAGTCTCAGCAGTGTGGTGGGATTGGACATGGTCTGAAGCTTATTGGAAGGAACAAGTACTTTGAAGTTCCTCTTATATAGACCCCAAAAGAAACTCCCCCTCTTTTAGCACACTGCGTAAATACAGACACACAGACCAGGAAGTAACTTGTAGGAAAGAAGTAATGGGATGTACCCAAGGTTAGAGACTCAGGTTCCCATGTCAGCTCTGTCAAGAATATGTTGTGTTATCTTGTGCCTCGATTATCCCCTCCATAGCAGATATCAAGAGGACTACAGACCAATCCCATGATTCTCCGAGCATTTTCTGACTTACTCTCTCCATGAGAGAAGCTGTGTCCCCTTCTATAGTTACTCAGAAGTAAACTGTCACTGAGCCAGTGCATTCGTGTGGGCTTCTATCTGGCACTGCCCTCACCCAGGGGCCAAACACGGCCTGTGGAGCGTGTGCAATAGTACTTATTCACCACATGCCTACACTGGTCACATTTGACTGTACAACACCAGTGGAACTTGCAGTTACAGCTGTTGATGGCCTCTGTTCTTCTCTCCTCCACCTGCAGGCCACACTCTGTGCAGAGGTGCCCGCAGCTGTGCTGCTCCCACCTGGAAGTGTTGTTTCTGTTCTGCAGACACTCCCGACCTTCTGTGCCATAGATCCCCAGACTGGAATTGCGGGTGCAGTAATCTGGAGATTCCTCTAAAAAGATCAGCTCTGCTTCTGCACTAGGAAGGAAGGCCTCAGTGGGTGCCCAGCAGCCCTCAGCACTGTTGCCAGCCCTTAGCTGCCGCTTATCCATCTCCATTTTCAGAGCCCGGTCATACTTGGCCTTTAAGTAGTTTCCCATCTCCCGAAAGTCAGCCAGCTGCAGCCAGCAAGTCTGGATGCTGCAGCTTCCCGAGATGCCATGACATTTGCAGGTTCTTTTCATGGTGGCTCTTACTGCCTTCACAGAGAGGGAGAGAGAGAACAAAAGAGAATAGGGAAGACCAAAGACTAGCAATTAAGTGGAATTGATTCTGAACTTTGACAAAGCATAAGATTACTGGGGAAGCCTGTGAAAAATATTTATTCATGGATTCTACCTCAGATCTTCTCAGTTCTGAGATGTTCAGGGCTTTAAAGTCCTGGGTATTGGTGATTTTTAAAGCTCTTGCTGGTGGTTTTTATAGAACACCAGACAAGTGTTGAGAAAGTTACTAGAAACCTGGGGGATCAGGAAAAATAGGCTCCAGAACCAACTCCCTCACTTGTTGAGCTTGTTTCTCTGTTGCCCTATTGAAATTAGAATGCTCAAGAAACTACTCCGAAAATTATCCAGGAAAATATGATCACTGACACTGTCACGGTCTTGAAGCTGGGGGCTAGAGTATTTGTAGGGATTTGGATTTGTCCCCCAGGCCCTATCCCAGAGGGAAGGAGTATGAATTTCTACTCCAAGGCAATCACTTATAGTTATAATCCTCTTGAAAATCTCTTCCCCTTGCCCTGGGCATCCAGGACTGTAGGTATAAGTTCAAAGGGAAATTTCTGTACTCTTTGCTCTAAATCCAATTTGCTTACAGATTTGAGTTTAGAATATCCCAGGGATTTCTATTCCACTAAAAGTCTTGGTGGGAGAATATAGTCCTCCAGAGTAACCTGAATCAGTCCAATCCCTTGAAGCCCAGACAGACCTCAGGACACAGGCTGGATGATAAGCCCTGTTAATTTCATGGAGTATAGAGTTGAAGTGGGTAAACATTTAAGTCATGGAAGCATTTATTATTCTGTGTTCTTAGAAACCTGCCTGTGGAGGGGGCCAGAGCATAAAGTTTAGTGGTAAGAGGACTAGACTAGAGAATCTGAGTTCACTGCCTAACTCTAATGCTTATTGATTATACTGCCATGGCCAAACCATTTGGCTTGACATTAATAGACTTTGTCATGCAGAGAATGGCGGTAGCATTTCAGTCCTGCTGAGTGGTGTGAGGATGAAGCATGGATATGAGATAGCTCTTGAAAAGTTGTGAAAGACTACAGATGTGGGCTGGCCGTTGCCAATACAGAGCCTAATGGCTCACTGGCCAACATCTATACCCACCAGCCTGCCTGCCCTGTTGTTGTGAAGATTCATGAGAGCTCTGGCATCCTTCCCCTTCTCCAGACTGTCCACAAAGAGTTTGGAGATCCTTTCCCCAAAGTCCACATTGTCGCTGCAGCCTCCCCAAATCCAGCCATGGCCTCCTGCACATAAGGAAAGAATAAGTTCTGCATATAGCTCCCTGCTAAGTCCCAGGAGGAATCAATCATTTTGGCTGACACAACCAAACAATGCCCAAGAGTTCTAGAAGTGTGTGAATCTGGAGCTGAAGGTGAGACAGGGAGTGGAGGGGCTGGGGTGGTCTTGTGGAGTCCTGTTCCCAAACCCGGGTGCTCAGCCTTTACGTACTTCTTACCTCTAGGCAATTAGTTTCTGTATCAGAGTAAAAGAAGACATGCTAGAATTGGCCTAGATGATCTCAAAGTTTTATTGCAACTCAAACATTCTAGAATTCTATACCATTATCCTACAATAGTTTTGTTAGAGCCACCTCCTCCTCCAATAGTACCAAATTTGAGTTAAGTTTGTTAGGTGGTCTGCAAACAATTTAATAGCTCTGGATTGTGGACAAACCATTCTAAGTCTGAAACAAAGGTAAAGACCCTTAAGCTCTTTGTGACTTCCTCATTCCTAGATGCTTTTTCAGTTTTAGAGCTCAGAGCTACTCGCTGATCCCTGGAGTCACGGACCCAGGTGCAGCTCTCCAGAGAGTACAGGTTCAGGAGCTCCCACCAACTAACTTGCCACTGAATTTTAAGGGTCGGAGGGAGCTGTTCTCCTGAGACTTTCTCTGGAACGCGTTAGCCTGTACTCCGTTCCACAAGCCCTCACCTCTTCCTACCCACAGAAGAGAGCTCGACTTACCTGTTTTTCCATTTTTTGACTCATCACAGCCACAGTTTTCAAAGTCCCCCATGCTGCAGTTCTTGGTGATGGTGTATGTGACTCCAGCAGAGCTGATAGCATGAATGAAGGACGTCTCCCTGGTGGCTTTGGAGAGAAAGGGGGTGGGGCTGGAAACTGGGACCCCAAGACTGAAAGCAGAGGCTTTGGAAAAGCAGTGCTGTTTCTCACTCTTGTCCCCTGACCCCTTTGGGTTTAAGAGGATGTCCTACTTGAGAGAACCATGCATATCTTTTCAGCACCCTTTTTTCATCCACACAGGAATGAGCACCCCCTGTTACAGATGGGGAAAGTAAAACCCAGAGAGGGAGTGCTGAGACCAAGGCACTCTCCTCAGCAGTTGCAGTGATGGGACCAGAATGCTGCTCTCCTGGTCCAGCGTACATCTCTGTCCACTAGCCACTGGCTATTGGGCACTGAGAACTTAGGGCTATGAGGCTGGCTTAAGAGAGAGAAAGGATCTTTTCTTCTTTCCAGTATGAAGCTGGTCAAATAATCATCATACTAATCACAATTATCACTTACTGAGCTCATAATCTTACCAGTCTCTCTATAACATTGTCTCATCTCATTTCCACGTGCTTCCCATTCTATTCGTATATCCCATGGGGAGATAGTTCTTTTTGTTCTAATTTTCTTTACTACCCTCTAAGTTTTCTCAGGCAACTCTATTGTTTCTACATAAACAACTTTAGTGAAAACTATTACTTGCAGTTACGAACAGCCGAACAGGTATGTGTGTGTGTGTGTGTGCATGCGCACGCGCACACACACACACACACACACACACACACACACACACCCCTCTAACTGAGGAAAATATCAATGTGATATCTAACTTCTCTGATGTTGGGATTTTATGACAGCTGGACAGAAGGGGAAAATCCCTTTCTTAGGGCCTGCAAACAGAGCCTGTTTTCCATTTTTATTTCAAGCAAATAAGTGCAAGATAAGTGTGTGCAAACATACAAATACAAACATGCATTTACAAAATGAGCGATTTGGGCACCCTGGTGGCCTAGTGGTCTAGCACACCCTGGGAGCAGTTCACATACATGCCAAGGTCCTGGGTTCAAGGCTTGGGGCTGGGGGAACAACCTATGTGAACAACTAAATAAAAATAAATGGGAGTGCTGCATCCCCCTCTCTCTTCCTGCCCGTCTGCCTACTTGCCTTAATTCCTGCCTGCACCTTTCCTTAAAAAAAAAAAAGTCATTTGTTATATTTGTATAGTGATCTCTTTGTATCCCCCTCATTCAATCCTTATTCCTGGAGAACTAACCAGAGCTGGCCTTATTGACCCAAATGTCAAAACTAGGATTGAGAGACCCCTCTCTCAATGATACCACAAGGAAGAGTCAGGTCAGCAAATCACTGACAGCATTTCCCTGTACACATATATGTTACACATACACACATGCTGCAAGCCCACCTCCATGCACATCTACCTGCTGTACAGGTGCACACACTTACCACTTCTTAGCCTGTTGTGAGTGGAGAGCTGGAGAGCATTTTCAGGGCAGTTCCAGCGTTCCCAAGCAAACTGGAACTTACACTCCTCGATGCCACTCTGGGCACCCAGGGCCACGCTAGTAGTATAGGTCAGATAGGCCTGGCAAAAGGAAAAGAGCTGTGAGCTTGAGGCCTGACTTGGGTTAAGTCTTCTGGGGTCGGGGAAGCAGGCAAGATTTGAGGACCAATCCTGGGTTCCTCTGGGGAAGGTATTTGTGGCACTGTGTCCCCTCCCCTTTTCCTTTCCTAAAAGAGTTTCTTAGGAATTGAGATGGGTTAAAACAGGAGTTGGAGACCATCCTACCTTGGGACCTGTTATCAGGAAATTGTTCACTGACCTACCGGAAAGAAAAAGTGAGACAGTGGTGAGTGGGGATGAGATAAGGGGGATCTCCCTGGGGAGTGGGAGCCAGGGGAAAGGACTTACCAGGCAGAGGCACCGAAGGTGGTATAGCCTATAACCACAGCCACCCTGAGCAGAAGCAGGTCTCCCATGGCCCAGCCCACCCCCAGGGGACCAGGTCCAGCCCACGGCCAAGTCCAGAGAAGTGAGGAGAGGGCAGTGTTTGTCCCACTATTTATGTGGGGGAAATTCTGAATGACCAAGGGGGAATAATCAACAGCTTTTCTCATTTGTCCCTCACTGGCAGAGCTGTAGGAGCCACTGACCCAATGGGGGACCAGGGAGGAGGGACTTAGCCCAAAGTCTCCAAAGAAAGCCCCTCCCCACCCCACACAGTCAGCCCTGCTCCCCTCCCAGACAGAGACTGAAGCTCTTCTCTACCCTGGAGGTGTGTTTCCTTTATAAGACAGATATATCTTTTCCTGCTCCAGAGCTCATTTTTTAGACTCTTGTAGCTGAAGCAGGCTGGGTCTCTAACCTAGGCTAGGTCATTACCTGTCTCTCTGAGCAGCAATGTCCTCATCTGTCAAAGAGGCCTAACTCCTTTCCCTCCCTCCCTCCCTTCCTTCTTTCTGTCTTTCCTCCCCTTCCTTCTTTCCAAGTTGTTAATAAATATGATAAAGGAACTCTATTTGGGGCTCCTTCCTACTGGTTTTACCCAAGTAAGCAAGCGCACCATTCCTATCTCATCCCTTGGTGATTGTTCAGTCACGGGTGTGAGACCATGGACTGGAAACATCCATGCAGACATGTCACAGGTCACCTCTACAACCATCCCTTCTTCCATGTTCCACCAATGTTAAGTTCTGGTAAGTTTCTTTTATTCCTAGAAGGCCTGTCTTTTTGTATCTGAGGGTTAGAACTCTAGTTTGTTAACCATTAATTGTTAAATATGTGAGACTCAAATGTTCAGCCACTTGCGACTATGTTTTAAAAGACCGGTGCCTTTCTTTCCCCAAATACTTTGTTACCAGGACCTTAGATTCATAGGCAGGCATCTTCTAGACTCATTTTATCTTCTTAGTGCTTAGTAAGATGCCAGAATGAATGAACAAATGAATGAAAGGCCTTGTGGTCCCTACAGGGGTTGGAGGCACTATTAGATAGGGCTAGAGACCACAGTGAAGTGGTGGGTGAAGCGCTTTCCGAGGCCTGGGGAAGGCAGTCTAGAAACAGCCAGATACAAGCAGGAAGTCACAGTCCTAGCTTATTAACCTGTGACCATAATTTCCCAACATCCTGGATCTGATTTGGGTGAGAAGGGGATCTCAGATACCCAACCCCCACCCCAAAGGATTGCCAGAGGCCTAGTAGCTTCCAGACTCGTTAGGACAGTGCACTCAAAGTATGGGCCAGTATTGGTATCTGCAGACTGTTAACTGTGACAAGATTAGTATGAGAATCAGAGTGTTCAAAATTTTGTATAGTAATTTGATGAAATCATTTTAGAGATGCTGAATCTAATAATAAGAAATGTGGGCACACCCTGGTGGAGTAGTGGGTGGTCAGCAGCGGGGAGGCCCACCACCTGTGTCCGAGGAAGGAGTGCAGAACACGTGCATCCAGGGCATCAGATTCGTGTCTCTACGGGGGCGGGGGTGATGAAAAAAAACAGTGTGAACCACTAGATAAAAATGAAATAAATGCTTTTTCTTTCTCTCCTCCTGCCTGTCTGTTCCTCTCCTTAAAAAAAAAAGTGTGCTCCTATTTGTGTGTCCTTTTTTTCTGTTTCATTCTTCTAGGATGCTTAGGGCAAATATCACATAAGCAAATTGTCCTTCATGGACTAAAGCTCTATCAGCTCAGCAAGCTGTCTTCTCTGGCTTGCTTGTAGATTTCTCTGCTTGGGGATAAGGGGTGCTCCAGACCTGAGTTACTTGGGAAAAGTCTACTAAATTTGCTTCAGTGGCCTTTCCTGTTTCCTACCTTTCTTGATTCAGAATCTAATGAAGGCAAGTAGGCAGGCAGGAAGGAAGAAGCAATTTATTTTATTTTTGTTTGGTTGTTCATACTGGTTGTGCCTCAGACCCAGGATGTGAACCCAGGTCCTTGGGATTGTGCATGGACTGCTCATTCAGAGGTGGCTGACCTAACCACTACTTCACCAAGGTGTGCCTAACACTCACTTCTTAAGATAGGAGTCCACTCACTATGGAGTCAAAACAGGATTAGCCCTGGCTCCAGGGTAGTCCCTTCACTCCCTATCAAAAGAGTGTTGGTTTTTTTGTTTATTTTTTGAGGAGGAAAGCAGGCAGCAATCAAGGCAAACAGACAGGCAAAGAGAGAGAGGAGAAAGAAGCATTTGTTTATTAGGTTGTTAATGTTGGCTGTTTCCCCACATCTCCAAGCATGAACCTGGGTCCTTGAGCTTTTTATCTGGACTGCATGCAGCTCACAGACTTAACCACTGAGCCACCAGGGGCGTCTAAAAGAACTTTACGAGTGATTCCAGGAATTACGAGCCCTGGGCTTTGATCAGGAAAATGTGACCTTGGGCAAACTGTTTACTGCCACATGGCATGGAGTCAGTTTCCTCATCTGTAAAACGAGGGAGCTGGGGAAAAGTTGAATTATAATCCTAATTTTAAGATTTACAGAATTTATTAATCCCAGAGGTGATTTTAGGCTGGCAACGTAAAAAGTCTTGTCTTCCCCGGTTGTGAACATGGTAATCACCTTATTTATCTTTAAAAACCTTCAGTTGGCTGTCAGATTGAACCTGCAAAATGAAAACCTGGAGAACAGCCAGTGCCGCCTTCAGAGTCCTTGGGGCTCCGTCTGCATGAGACCCCTGTGCTGGGCTGACAGTGGTCTTCACTGTTGACAGAGGGGACAACAGCCACACAGACACTCCATAATGGAATCTAGAAATCATTTGCCCCCAGTTGTTGCGTCCCAGCTCTGTTAACTTATTCGCTTTTAAGTGATGTTGCAACTCTTGGTTTCTCTCTTCCAGAGTGGAAATCTGGGACTGACCACCAGTGCACAAGATGGCAGTGGACATAGATTCGAGGTTGGACAAGACAGACAGAATAATGGTGCCTCCGAACCCGCGGTGCGCTGGCAGATGTTTAACACCAGTGTGGGTGTGAAACGGCCCATGACTCATAGCATTTGCTGATTTTCATGGTGTAAATATTCCCACCGTGGCCAATTTCTACCATTGTAAACTCGGGAGAAGATGCACAGTGGCATACCGTTATGTAGTATTTCTATCCTATAGAAAGAAGAGATGTAATAACTTTGAGTATAGCTAATAGTAAAATAAGCAGGGAGCAGTAAATTTTGAATACTCGTTATCTTTGATTTTAATGTAATTTAAGTTTATATGTTTTTTTGAAATGGCTGTATTTAATAGCAACTTTATGAAATTCTGAGAAGTTGACAATCAGCTAGAACCTCCCTCCAGCACAACATTAGAGTCCTGTGTCCCGCCTCTAGGTCACTGGAAGATAAAGTGCACAAAATTTCTACGTGGAATTTAACACCAGTTATTTGTTTGTTCCAGTTATGCATAAGGCTTTACGTCTTGCTGAGTCATAGATCTTGTTACTTGCCCTCAAGGAGCTCACTAGCTAGTAAATAGGAGATGAGGAATATATCTATAACATAGAGCAGAAAGTGGTCAGTGGGATATAATGATAAGTGCATTCACCTCTGGAAAGGTATAGAATTAGAAAGAAGTAGGACCACATAATCTTGAAGGCCCCTTTCACCTGTAATGTTCCAGGATGTTGAGATTCTGGGAGTCCTGGGAAGCATTGGGGGCTGTCATCAGTGAGGAATAAGCCCGAGTCATCCTTGCTCTGCCAGCTGCAGGAAATCTAGAGGTCATTCAAAGAACATGTGAGCTAGAGCATCCGCTTTATAAAGAGGTAGCTAAGGCCCTGAGAGAGGGGACTTAGCGAGTTATGTGTTATACTGTGGCAAGATAACCTGGGTTCTACTGTTCTAGTTTCCCAGGGACTGAGGGATGTGAGACTTTCAGTGCTTAAATGAGGACAATCTTTTGTGTAAAACTGGTTGGTTTATTACCCTAGGATAGCAATGTGCATTCTCATTAAACCCCCCAAGTCTCTGGTTCCACCTTATTGGAATATGAGCCTGTAAGGATGCTTGGACTGTAGAACAAGTTGAGCAGGGTGGTGGTGGAAGAATGGAGGTGGTTGGAGAAAGAGTGGGAGACAGGACTTCTGCATTTTTACACTCCACTGCTAATTAGATAAGGGGTGTGTGTGTGTGTGTGTGTGTGTGTGTGTGTGTGTGTGTGTGTGTGTGAAGAGAGAGAGAGAGAGAGAGAATTAACCCTCCCTCCTGCATATTCTTTGGAACTGTGACACTGAGCAGAGCTCAGGGATTTTCAATCTCTGGTCTCCACCCTTCCTCTCTGGAAGCCTGTACCCGGGGGATACTTGACTCCCAGTCCAAATGCCAACAATTGCTTGAGCTCTCAACCCTCCCTTTGGTTCAGCAGTTTAGCCTCAATGACTTACAAAGTTCCTCAATAATATGTCCAGGGAAGGAAGAGGGAATACTTCAGTGTTTCCCTGCAGACCCAGGATTCCAGGAGTAGGGAGGAAAAAAGGAGGCCCTCCTGTGTGGAAAACAGAGCCGTTGGCGGTCTGTTAAATACAAGCATGTAAAGACTGGGGTACATTAGCGGGAACAAATCTGTAAGCCATGACTAGACTTCTTTCATGTTTGAAGTTTGTTTCCTTCATCAGTCTGGATGCTCTGCAGGACTAGGCCCGTGTTAATCCCAACCGCATGGGGATCTTCTTAAGGACAGCAGCGTATTCTCCCATCAGAAGGAGGTGTCCATATGACACCATTAGCCTAGGAAGGTTTGGCATTGGAGGAACTCATCCAAAGAGAGATTGCCGTTGTTTAAAACCCCTTTATTATAGTTTTGATTCTTTAACTTCATCTCTGGATACTGGATAAAATACAGAAGTTCTCGATTATTGTTTCTTGATTGATTTTTGGAGAAGAAAGTATAGAAATGGTTGGGGGATTTTAGTTTCCAGAAAAATATGCATCTATTTATCCATTTTGTCTTTCTAAAAAGTATTGACCTGCTGAGTTAATATCAGTTCTCAACACTTTAGTGTCTAAGACGAATTAGGAGGAGTTTTCAGTCTAGTGGAAGAGAAGGTAGTTTAAACAATTTATCACATTTGGGTGAGATACAGTACTCTGTTGAGAAGTTGGAGGGGGAGTGAGGGTAATGAGGAAATGTCACAGAAGGGACTTCTGATAGAAACCTGACATCTGGTGGCGGTGAATGGTATAACAGGCTCTTCGTTGCCATGTTGGGTCCATTGTGACAATTTCAGCCTTTATTGCAGCCACTCAGTGGCTGGCACCTTACTAGACCTTCTAAGATTATCTTTGTCCTTGAAAAACTTGCAGTGTGCTTGTAGATATAAGACATGATTGAAAAAAGAAATATTTGATGTATACTCAGAAACAAATAGGCTTTTTGGAAAAGTATAGTGATTCATGCTTCTTACCAAAAAATTAAATAAAATGGAAACACGTAAAATAAAAATGAGAGTTTCCTCATCCCACTCCCTGTAATTAACCATTATGAACCGTGTAGCGGCCCGCTCTGGTGGCCTAGTGGTTTAGCGCACGGCTGGGTATAGTCCACATACGTCCCCCAATGTAATTCCATAACTTCTTTATTCTGTCATATGTTGATGAGCATTTTATATTTCTTCCATGTCTTGGCTATTGTGAATTGTGCTGCTATGAACATAAGTTTGCAAATATTTTTTTCTGAATTAGTGTTTTTGCTTGTTTTTTAAAGGAAAGGTGCAGACAGATAGGAAAGTGAGCAGAGGCAGGCAAGTAAGAAGAGAGGAGGATGGAGCACTTTATTTAAATTATTTAATTAGTTGTTCATCTTGGTTGTTGCACCACCACCATTCCCCCCCCACCCCGCCCTCCCTGTCTCAGGGTGTGAACCAGGATCCTTGGTATGTATATGGACTATGCTGGCTGAAGGCAGCTGACCAAACTGCTGCTCCACCAGGGTGCTCCTGATTAGTACTTTCGTATTCTTTAGATACATACCTGGAAATGAGATTGCTAGATCAAGTGCTAGTTTATTTATTTATTTATTTATTTTTAGAAATTGTTAATACTGTTTTCCAAAGAGGTTGCACTAACTTATCTTCTCACCTACAGTGTAAGAGAGTTTGTTTTTCTCCACACCCATGCCAATGTTTACTGTTTCTAGTCTTTTTGATAGCGGTCATTCTTACAGGTGTCAGGTGATATTTCATTGTGGTTTTTATTTGCATTTGCCTGATGATAAGTGATGTAGAACTTTTTTTTCATGGGTCTTCAGGCAAGCTGTGTGTCTTCTATGCAGAGGTGTCTATTCAGAGCTTCTGCCCACGTTTTAAATGGGTTGTTTGCTTTTTGTTGTTGAGGCGTATGAGCGCGTTCGGACACATTTAAAAAAGATCACACTGGCTGCTGTATGGACAATGAATGGGGCTCTCAGGGAGGGCAAGAAAGATTGAGAGATCTTTTTTGAGAAGAATGGACTATGTCTTGGTACTTAATTTATTTTCTCCTGAATCCCCACTTCAATCTCAGCATTGTCTGACTTGCATGACTTGGGAGGAGATGGTATTATCTGGGAGGTCAGGGCTTCATTAGGTGATACATCAGAACCTATTGGGATGTTTATTGATAACTGGAAATTTGGCTCAGGGACTGAGGAGAGAGGATAGAATTTTGAAGGTCTAGATGTAGGTGTCTACTGTGGAGAGGAAATAGTTGACACGGAGACTGTAGGAGGCATCAGAGAGAGAAGTGAAAGGCCAGAGGGCCATAGACAAATCTTCAGCAAAGCAATGCCGGGAAGGAAGCAGGAGGATGACTAGAGAATAAAGTTGCAGCACCAGGACAGTGTGGGATCCCAGGTAACTTAACCTGAGGGCTGCAGTACCAGCTGAGTTTGATGACTATAGCAGTCATGTGGCAAAGAAGGGGTCATGGAAGAGTACTACAGTACTCAGGGAGGCTGTGGTAGAAATAAGACTTGAAGAATTGGTGGAGAAGGTAGATGGAGATGAAGGCAGGGAGTTTCCGGAGTAAAAACCATAAAAATCAATGTGCAATAGACAATTTTGACCATAGAGTGTATATGCAAAGTTAGGGAGTTACAAAAGTTTGGGAGTAGAGCATTCTGGCCAGGAGTCATGGGTGTTAAATTTGTGTAAAAAGAGTTGAATCAGTTGATCAACTTATTATTTTTTTTGGGTGGGCACTTCTGTGTACCATGCATCAGTTAAGATGTGGGAATATATTTGAGAACCAACAGACTAACAGTCTTCCATAGCATAGCCTTTACCAAGCCAGACAGGTCTTCACAAGTAAGCAGAGAGGGGTTTAGATTTTTGTAGGAAGAAGAAGTATTTTGTGAAAAGAAGGCAATTGGAACCATTCTTAACTCGGAAATCACACCTTTTTAGGGGTTACCTCTGACCTACTCAGAGACCAGCTCTTACCTTCCAGGTGATGTGAGGGTTACTTCTCCTCTCTGGACACCATTCTCACCATTCAGAAAAGGAAGTGTCAGTTCTAGGTTTTCTGGAGGTGAGATTATCCCTTCTTATCTCCTAAATGACTATCCTCCTGCTTGCCTGCAAACTCAGATTTTCCAAAGCAAAAAATGGAGAGGGGATGAAGAGACACGAACAGTAGGCATGAGAATTCAGTCTTAAAAATCCTATGTAAAACTAGAAAACGAAGTCAAAGGAAATGAACAAATGTTCTTCCTGAGCTTGGGGCCAGCAGGGAATGATGCTTTCTGAAGATATTTTTAAACAGCACGGGACAGCTAGAACCAAAAGGCAGAGTGACTCTCTCCTTCTGATTTTCCATGGCACTGCCCAATTTTAACATCAAAATCTCTTATTCAGGGAGTACTAACCCAGTTGACCATCCCATCAGGAGACCAGCTCTGCATCTACCATGAACTCTCTTCTCCTCTGAGCCTCAGTTTTCTCAACAGTTGTAAAGGTGGGTAACTGGAGAAAATGATATCAGACCACCCTTCCAGCCCTGATGGAATGATATGGAAGTTTGCTCACTCTGCCCTGATGTCCACACCTTTTGGAGCCTGCTGTGAGCGCAGGCAGAACCAATTTCACCACCAGAGGGCGCATGGAAGACTGAGGCTCCAAGCTGTCTCCTGCAAACCTTTCTTGGAGATCTTGCTCCTGTGGGTGGCATTAGGTAACCTCCGCGCAGTGTATTGTAATGATTAGTTATCACCTGAAAAATAAATAAAGGTGGTTATTCTTAGTTGCAATATTGTTTCAAAGAATATATAAACCAAATAACAAGAGACTTAGTAGAAAAAATAAATTTCTCGAAGCTCCCAGTTATATTCATTTTAATTATAGCCTATACAGTCATGTTGAAATTCTGTTTAGAATTTTAATTGGCTACTAAAAGAATGATTTTTGTCTTTCAATTTATGTTAACATCAAATAGAAAATGTTTCTCTCTGTTGTACATCTTCTAAGTACACACTGTCCTGAAAGTGACATTTCATGCTAGCTTTACAAAGTCATCGTCTTTTGTTAAGAATTTCAAAGCCAGTGCATTTTGAGAGTAGCTCTGCTGGATTTTTCCAGAGTTAACGGTAGCGGAACATAGAGCCTAGACCCTGAAGGTAGTTTGCCTGGGTTCACATCTCAACTATGTCACTGATTAGTGTCACTTGACATTTCTGTACCTCTGTCTTCATCGGTAAAGTGGTGTTGACAGTGGAGGTACCTCCTGCATAGCGGCGTCAGGAGGATTCAACGAGTTGATACACTTAAAGCGCTCACGTGCTTGGCACAAGGTCAAATGATGCTTGTGTTTCAGTGCATGGCTCCCTCAGCACAGGAATTCCCCCTTGTTCTGTTCACCGAATAGCCCCAGTGCTTGGAACTGTGCTAGCTCAAGGCAGGCATTCAGTAAATATTTGTTGAATGAAGGTCTGTGTCTTAGGAATAGGTATTCAATGTGATACGTGGTTATCTATGAAGTTTTTAAAGCCGATGGGCTTTTATCTCTTTTAAGCCTTTAATTATTATTATTATTTTTTGTTTTAAGGAAAGGTGCAGGCAAGAATGAAGGAGAGTAGGCAGACAGGCAGGAAGAGAGGCGGAAGCAGCATTTTATTTTATTTCTATTTTCTGTTGTTTGCACCTTCTTGTTTCCTCCTGAACTCAGGACTTTAACCCAGGGGTATGTGACCTGCACTCCTGTGGAGGTGATTGATCTATAAACACTGCTCCTTCAGGGCACACCAACCCTTTAATTTTTTTTTTTCATTTTTTAAAATGTATTTTTTATTGTAGTAATTATTCTACACATTAATATAATTTCCTATGTATAGGTTCCCCATTTCTTAGATATATGTTGACACACCCTGCCTGCCACCCAATCACCCAGTGTTCTTCCCCACTGTCCAGTGGGCTCTGCCGCCATTTGCCTCCACCCACCCGGTTCCCTATTGGTCACCTCAGGTCACCAACCCTTTAATTTTTAGGAAGGAAAATTGAGGCCAGAGAGAAAGAATCTTCCCAATGACACATGAGCTTGACTGGCAAATCTTTGCTGGAAGAAAAAAAGCACTGAACAGAATCTCTGTTTCTCCACTTTGTGTCCTTTTTCTTTCTTTTCTTTCTCTGTGACCAGTTGCTCTTGCCCGATGTTGATGAGAACCGGTCACGTAGAAACACCCGCTGTCACCTAAGTGGATGCCATGGAATCTGAAGAGACAATGTCCACGGCAACCAGCAGAATCCCTTTTCTCCCACAGGAACAAACAGCACGGAGAGACCGGGTCACATGCTCACGCTGTGCCGCTGGCTCCGGTTTTTCTAGTCGCCCTCATGCCTCATGCTTTATTTTCCTTCCTCAACATCTGGGCCGCGGTGCCCACGGCCAAAACTGGCACCCCACTCCAGCAACGAGCCGCACTGGTTTTGCTCTAAGGCAAACCTGCTTCAAATTCCATCTCAGCGGCTTACTACCTGTGTACCCTTGCAGGGCGGGTGAGTTTGTTTCGACAGCCTGAGTCTGTGCAGCTGTAAAATGCAGATAGTGCCACCCTACTCAGTGGAAGCAAACATTCGCAATGTTACGGGGTGGGGGGAATCGATTGTTCCACATGATGAATGCAAACAACGTTCACAGCGAGGCACTTGTACTTCAGGCGGGTTGTCTGGGAAGCAGCTCTGATACAGAGAGTAGTGAGCAGAACTCTTATAAGAAAGTGCTCTTAGGATCAATATTTATGGAAGGAAACTGGATGGGGCAGGTGAAGAACCTGGGCTGTGAGGCAGGCCCCTTGAAGACCTCAGCCGACCTCCCACAGGGGCCTCTGGAGCTGGGATGGGCCTGCAGCATCATTGCCACTTCTGGTGAAGGAACTGAGCCCCTTCCACCCCATGTTGTCAGTTATTTGGTACCGGTTTGCCCTGGAAATTTTCTTCAGCCAAGACATTTTCCAAAGCGAGCTGAGAGCTGAGCTTCACACAGTATTCTCAGAAGCCGGGACGCATGTCCGCATTCCTGATGGGGGTTCTGGGTAGTGGAGCACCGCATCCATCTCTCCCAAACTCCAGAACTGGGCATGAAGATTCCGAAAGCTTCCAGAGAGGTGAAAAAGGGCACCGACGAAGAGGCAGGAATTATGACACCAGCATTCTCAATGGTACTCTAAGTAGCTAAAAGGCAGTGGAGAAATGCCTTCAAACAGCCTATGGAATTCGATTTATAACCTAAAATTCTATTCTGAGGCAATCAGTCAATCAAATTTGGGGAGACAATAAAGACATTTCAGATATGCAGTTTTTTAACTAATTTATTTTTATTATAGTAATTATTCTACACATTAAAATAATTTCCTATGTATAGGTTCCCCATTTCTTAGTTTCTGATGCAAATGCTTCAGACTTGGTGATATTTCATCTGTTCCTTTGTTTTGTCTATTCACATTCCACCTGTGAGAGAGGTCATCTGCTATCTGTTTTTCTTCTTGTGGCTTATTTCACTTAGTATAACACCCCCTAGTTACACCCTTGTTGACTCAAGTGACAGGGTGTCATCTCTTCTAAGGGCTGTGTACTATTCCACTGTGTGTATGTACCACATCTTTTTCCATTCATCTGATGTTGGGCACTTAGGTAATTTCCAGTTCTTAGCTGTTGTGAATAGGGCTGCAATAAACATGGGGGTACATACATCTCTGTGGATGGTTCTTTGTATCTTTTGGGTGGATGCCCAGGAGTGGAATGATGGGATCCTATGAGATTTCCATTTAGTTTTTTGCGGAATTTCCAAACTGTTCTCCCATAGGGGTTGTACCAATTTGCACTCCCACCAACAGTCCAAAAGTGTTCCCTTTTCTCCACATCTTCCACAGCATTTGTTGTTTCCAGACTTTTGGAGAATAGCCATTCTTTCAGGTGTAAGGTGACACCTCGTTGTTTTAATTTGCCCTGATAGCCAGCAAGTAGGAACATAATTTCATGTGCCTGTTGACCATCAGCTATGCAGTTTTGAACTTTGACGTCTCATGCAGTTTCTCAAGAAGCAGCTAGATGAGGTTTCCAGAAAGTAGAGGACCTGCCTGGAAGACACGAAGGGAAGTCTGAATAGAGCCGCACTGAGCAGTAGCTTAGAGATAACAGGGGAGCCTGAGGGAAGCTGTTTATTGTCTGAGCCAAATATTACGGTTCTGTCAGCAGTTAGTAAATTTACAGGGAAACATGAAGAAAAGATGATTATAAAAGTCAGCATAGAGGTTACTTCTAAAAAGGAAGGAGGGGGACTTTGGGAGAGGAGTTTCTGAGGAGTTAGCAATGAAATCTATGCAATGGTTACATGAGTGTCTGCTTTTTATTTTTTTAATGGTGAAAAAAATTATATTTAGAATTAGCCAGCTGGACTCGGTTTAGGTGATCCTAGGTTTGTTGACAGCATCCAAGCGTCAGAGCCAGTGGAACATATGCCTTCTTTCTTCCATCAGTCTAATCGGGGCGTTGACCTTGGCCACCGCAGTGTCATGGAGCTTCTTCACAGCCTGTGTGGTCTGGTGCTTGTTGGCCTTGACAGTCACAGAGAACACAAGTGTGCTGTGGTCTGTCCTCCTCATGGCTGACGCGGTGGTCGGGGAGCCTGATGCTGGGACCGCGGTCAGGCTGTTCCTCCTGGGGGCGCTCTTCCG